>CM060326.1:42115487-42122987 GCA_030674155.1 Stramonita haemastoma | reverse complement strand
TGAAAAGTCCCTGACTTCAGTGATAAGAAGCAAACTAAAGTGGTACGGGCACGTCACGCAAACATCTGGACTGGCCAAGAACTGTCCTTCTGGGAACAGTATAAGAAGGGAGACGAAGAGGCAGACAGAGAAAACGATGGGAAGACAACATCAGAGAGTGAACTGGCCTTGAGTGGAACGATTCGCTTAGGGAAAACAGAGAGCCGCGGGGAGTGGAGGAAGCTAGTTGCAAAATTTTCAGTCTACACGATTGGTGAAGGTGAAGGAAGAACCACAATAAAAGCAGAAGAACAAGAAGAGTGATAAATCATTGACACGTAATGTTTATTCAGCTCATTGGAATACAATACCCTGGTGACGAATGATGGACAATGCTTTCACCATTACTTTTTTTTTCTAGAGTAGCGGCATGCGTGGAAAAACATTCTTAAACCATTGTATATTTTCAGTCCTCTCTCTTTTTCTTCAGTCTTTTTATTTGACAGTAATGAATGAGCCATCGTGTGCTTTTTTACATCTAGTTCTCATGTGCATGCAGTTTTACAATTTTGTCTGAGAGAGAGAGGAGAGAGAGAGAGAGAGAGAGGAGAGAGAGAGAGAGAGAGAGAGAGAGAGAGAGAGGAGAGAGAGAGAGAGGGAGAGAGAGAGAGAGAGAGAGAGAGAGACAGACAGAAGAGACAGAGACAGAGACAGAGAGAGAAAAAGAGAGAGACGAGAGAGACAAGAGAGAGAGAGAGGAGGAGAGAGGGGAGAGATGGAGGGGTGTCAAGGATGATCAGTAATGATGGTGAATGATAATAATATATCTCCTAACTAAACAAAGGACTGCAGTTTTTTTTATTCATGCTCTAAAAAATAGGCCCAAACACACACACACACACACACACACACACACACACACACACACACACACACACACACACACACACACACACACACACACGCACACACACACAGCTTTGCTGCTTTCCTTCTATAGTAGCTGTCGTCAATGGTTTTCCTCAATAGCTGATCCAATCATTTGTGGCTATTATCTCCCTTAGAATCATGGAGTCAAAGGTCAATGAAAGGGAGGCAAATCCCCAGAGATCATGTCAAACGTTATGAAGGCAGAAGGAAATATCAGGGGAGAAAACTTGCACACAGCTAGCTGGCGTATTGATTGATTGATTTGTTAATTGATTTACCGATTCTTTTATTTACGTGTTTATCTTGTTCATTTATCTTTTCATATGTGTTGCTTCGTTCTTTGCTTGTTTAATTGGTTTGGTTATTTTAAAATAAAAAACCAGTTACCTTTGACTTTGTTTGTCAACCTATCTAATGACATGTAATTTGCGGCTTTAGTACTTCTTAATCACTATGATACAATTCTTAAGTCATACATTTACTGCAAAAATTAAAAAAGCACCTCTGACAAGTAGCTGACCTGATATTTAACCAGTATGTAGAGCAGATGAATAAGTTGTTTAGAACTTGGTATGTCTGTTTGTACTGTGTTTTTTTCAGTTTCAACGAGTTATAAATTTAATGTGGTGTTTAAAAAAAAAATGTATATGCATATGCATGCATACATGTATGCATGTAGGTATCGGTGTTTTATGGTTCCTTTGCTAAAGCTCCGATATTTACCAATGGTGAGATTTTGCATATGCATTGTTTGTCTGCCGATAGGTGAGCCACATTTCGGCTTCAGGCAAGAGGTCTAGTTACGAAATCAGTGGTATGCTGATTTAAAAAAAAAAAAAAAGCAATTTGTCATCCGTACCTACAGGTACGCAGTGGCCTACTCTTTTAAACAGCAGAACGGGCTTTTGACGTGAATGCAAGATGTTCATCGTTGGATCTTGATTTATAGTCTATTAGAAGGAGCAATCGGGGAGTTCAGTCGGTACTGATGTTATCTTCATGGAGAAAATCCCGTAGAATGCGCAAGCCAAGCTTAGCACTGAGCTATTCCCTCCCCCTCCTCTTTGTGTGTGTGTGTGTATATATGTGTGTGTGCGTGTGTGTATATGTGTGTGGGCGCGTGCTGTGCGCGCGGTTGTGTATGTGTGTGTGTGTGTACGCTTGTGTGTGTGTGTGTGTGTCTGTGTTTCTGCGCACGCGAGCTAAGGAAGCACAGAGACAAAAATCCAGTCCAAGAGACAGACATAGAGACAGACAGACAAACAGACAGAGGCACAGAACCAAAATATGCACATAGGGCAAAACACACACACGAATACATTCGCACTTTCCTGCATCAACAAATCTGCACAGGCAGCCCTTTAGGGAGAGGAGGCAGCAGAAAACACAGCACACAACCATGTCTATGGCGTGTGACACAGCAGAAAACAGGGCAACCATGATCTATAATGTCCACAACACCTCCTGACTGGAAGCAGCAGGGATTCTGAACAAGACATAGGACCAAACAGTATTGTTTTGGAAAGAGCCAGGGCAAGCAAGTCAAACAATCAAGCACGTTATACATTGTTATGTGTGGTGTCAGCTTTTTTTCAAGGTGTTGTGTGTGTGTGTGTGTGTGTGTGTGTGTGTGTGTGTGTGTGTGTGTGTGTGTGTGTGTGTGTGTGTGTGTGTGTGTGTGTGTGTGTGTGTGTGTGTGTGTGTGTGTTGTGGTGTAGTGTGTTGTGTGTGGTGTGGTGGTGGTGGTGGTGGTGGTGGTGTGTGGTGTGTGTTGTGTGTGTGTGTGTGTGTGTGTGTGTGTGTGTGTGTGTGTGTGTGTGTGTGTGTGTGTGTGTGTTGTGTGTTTTGTGTATGTTGTTTGTGTGAGGGGGAGGGGTATTAGAGTGACCACAGTATTATCTACATTTGTGTACTACATCACAGTTGTCAGGGCTTTACTAAACAGATAGTTTTATTAATGTGTATGGCTTTTAAAGCCTTGTATGCATGCTAGTGTGCTTTTGTTGTTGTTGATGTTGTTGTTGTAATTCTACATAAACATGAATATTTTCTTAAATCATAAAATCTTCAATGCACATACTCTGTTATATGCACATGTATGCACAAAGCCAAGTGACAGCGCTATACATGACATGACAATAGATATCGTAAAAAATATGTCCCATCCTCAATGCATAAGGTGACACCAGTGCTAGCACCCACAGATCAGGGTCAAGTCCAGTCAAAGTCTTGAACCTTACAGAAAAGTATCAGTGGCCAAAAAGAGTTCTACTGTAAGCATCCGACTCTTCGTGCCACTCTACCCTTAGTTCAGCCTTTTAAAATCAACCATTGGAGTTGGGGTTTTATCTCGAAAGAGCTTGATTAATTAGTAAAATCTGCTGGAGCAGCTGGCGAATGTTTATGCAGACCTGCCCATGCTTCATCCTCGTCATGTAGATACGCTTCTGCAAAGATGGAGTAGGCACGTTGAAAGTTCAGGCCGTTATTGATGTCAGTATGGTGTGGGGTTCGGAAAGTTCAAAGCTATGAACGTGTACCCGAGGTTTTGCAAGAAAATACGGTTTGTGTAGTCCATCAAGCAATGCGCTGTGTAAACACTACTGCCTGGGAATCGTGTTGTGTCTTTAACTTACAGCAATTTTTGTTTTTATCATGGCTAGGGTTCGAGTTTAGTTCTCCTTCTTTGTCCCTGATGTGCGTTATATTTCACAAATGCAGCCAATAAATCTACACCTGGAAGCAAAAGTAAATTTTATAATCCAAATTTTCAGCTTGTGTGTTTACTTTGGGTCGTTTATTTCGTGTAAAACATATTGAACTGGCTGATTTGCCCCTTCTTGCTCTAAGAATTTGATCAACAGATATAGATGTGCGCTGCAATTGACGCCTTATTTGTGTCTTCACTGTGTAGTTTCATTCAGTATCAATACACTGTGCTTTAAATAGATCCGTGCGAATGTGTTTGGTAGAAATGCGACATATACTGTGTTGTTGTTTATATTCACAATTGTTGTCATCGCGAAAGAAAACAAGTGAATATTTTTGTATCTAGGGAGTAGTACCATTATCTGACGTATTTAACATCTATGTGTGTCAGCGCAAGGGGCTTTGATTTGAAAGCTATAGCCTCTTTTAGTGTCGCTTTTAAATGTTGTTGTTGTTGTTGTTGTTGTTGTTGTTGCTGCAGTTCTTGTTATTGTCCTGAAGTTAGCATGGGTGTAATATTAGCGATCAGGTTAGCTTAAACAAACATAATGGCCAAATAAAGAAGGACACAAAACTCATATTTTAGAAAGATAAACAAACAAACTTTAAAACCCCAAATAAACAAGACAAACAAACAAATAAAAAAGCAAACAATGCAAAGAAGCAAACAAACAAAAGAAAGAAACAATCAAACAAATAAAACAAACAAGCAAAAAATAAAACAAACAAAACAAGCAAACAAACATAAACGTCAAAACCCAGGAACAAGGCAATAAAGAATGAATTAGATCGACACAGCCCAGGAACAGAACATTATGGCAATTTTGAATTGTTCCCTTATGACCAGCAGAAAACAAAGGGTGAATTTCTGAGTTATGGGAAGCCAGTTATGTAGATAGGTTTACAGGTGAGGTGTAGATGTATTCAGAAGGGTTGCATGCAGCATGCATTCTGTGTTCCCTATCATCCATCACTGTTCTGACTCTGTCTCTTTGTGTATCCGTGGGTCTACATTATTTTTGTCTTTCTGTGTCTGTTTATTTGTGTGTCGGTATCTTTTTTTCTGTGTCTCTGTCTCTGTATCTGTATGCTTCTTTTTTTTTTATCTTCTCGTTTCCCACTGTCTGTCTGTCTGTCTCTGGCCCCTATATATACACAAACATGCACACACGCGTGCGTGCGCGCGCGCACACACATACACACACACACACTTTACCACGACAAGACCCCGATTTAAATTGACATGAAAAACATGCATATAACAAAAGCAAAAATTTTTTTTAACCAAATATTATGCACACACAGTGCCAAACGCTTTCAACTCATTTACAAATCCACGCGAAAAAAAACCTCCAAACTAACGACCCACCAGAGATATAAACAGAGACATTTACCATGCTGCATCCCCGTTTACACAACGTGAACATCATTTAAATACACATAGCACGAACATGCACCATTTGGAATGTGTCCAACTGCATTCTAAACATTTCTGGCCCAGTGGGTTAGTGATTTTCTGGTTAGGTATTGATCAAAAAGGAGACATGGATGGTTCGAAGTTTCCTCTGAAGTAGATCACATCCTACCTCCATCCATTAGACTATAATTGTTGATTGCTGTGATTACGTTGTTTTTTTTTAATTGTTCCTGGGGTGTATTTTTTTTTTTTATTTTTTTTTTAATTGTCTAGTTTTGCTTTTTATTTTGCTTTGTTGTTGCTATTTACTGTTGGCGGTTTAAGTATGTGTTTTGTTAAGTCGTTTTTAAGCCATTCAGGGTTTTGTGCTTGCTTGGTTGTTGTTTGTAGGTTTTCTGTTTTGTTTTGTTTTAATATGGCAATCAACGAGATTCTAAGAGTATAATACAGTTTGTGCATCTAGTTTAAAGAAAACCGAAGAACCCCCTCCTCTCGCAATCATAAAGTCATAATCTGAAGAGAAACAATGCTTATTTAACGGCACTGCGTTGCATTTTCGCTCATATGACAAACAACAATAGTTCAGCTACTGTCCTATCATTTGAGAAGAACGAGAAGAGAAAGGAAACGCCAGATAATTATACAATAACTGCTTAGTCTTGCTTCGAATAATGCATCACTCATTCACGAGGTAAGGTCAGCGTGGTCACTGTAGTCGGGAAAGTAGCACAATAGGAACAATTTACAATAGATAAAGTAATAGAACCTTACAGAACCATAATGTACGTTATACAGAAACCATCATAAACTTCATCCTAGCTAGTTTCGGGGGGGGGGGGAGGGGGGGGTGAGGGGGGTCCTTTTTTTCTCTCTTTTTTAAAAAAAAGCTTATATATTTGCCATAGCCTGCCTTGCTTTTTCACGATTGAAAAAGAGCAAACAGCAACGCTATTTCAGCCACTAGCGCCGTTCTGTCGATTGTTCGGATCGAGTTACTTGGGAGGAAAAACGTTTATTTTAGGATTATTGATTCGGGATATTTCAGACCGAGAAGGAGGGACCAGGGTGCTCAGAACCAGCCGCCATGGAGCAGAGGTTAGCATCTTAAGTTACAGGCTAGAAGATTGTGGGTTCCAGTCTCTGAGTCATGAATATTTTGGATTCACCGTCACTACCCAGAGTGATTTTCTAAGTTTCATTGGGAAGACGGGGACCACACAGTCGAGCTTCATCCAGTTTGCCTAGCAGTTTTGAAAAGGTACCTTACCAGCACTGAGGTACCTTTTTTTCTTCGGGCCCTGTTGACGCAAGTAGACTATTGATAGGAAATGTAGAGTGCTCCTGTCATGTACACTCCCTAAGCTCTATGCAATACCATATTAGCATTTTCATTACTTTATTATCTTGCAATTTTTAAAAACCTGTCTCCGATTCGGTGGTTCCAGTTGGTCCGGGTATCATGATGACCTCAGTTTTTTTTGTTTCCCACACACTTCTGTGTCTGTGGTGAGTTTGTGTCAAAGCCTTTGGGCTAGGCGTGTCATGAGGGGATGTTATTGGAGGGACGCTGTAGAGATCACCACCCCGAACAGGCGTTTTACTGTCTGCTCCGTGATTCAGCTATTGTCGTCTCTTGGTGGCTTGGTAGTTGTGTCCTAAGTATAGTAGCTCAGGCATAACGACCCATCATTAAAGTGATCTGGCAGCAGTGTGTGACTCCTCAGGCTAGTAGGCCTGTGGTGGCCTGACATTGATAAACTCTTGTCGATTTCTGATCTTGACGATGCGATATAAGGAATCTGGGTGTAGCTAAAACGGAGTAATCCAAAAAAGCAGTGTGGGAACAGTAGGAAGAAATGTCGGAGAAGATGAGGCAAATAAAAAAAAGGACGTTGAGCATCATGGAATATAAACAGCTCTAAACCACAGCTTGCACAAATCTTCCATGTGTGTCGGCTGTACAACTCCAACCATCCTCGGCTTCCAACCAATAGGTGTACAGTTTTGAATATGTGGAACTGTACACTGTGGATGCTGCTGCTGGCTGATACTGCTGCTGCTGATACTGCTGCTGATGACAACGACGATGATGACGACGACGACGACGACGAACGATGATGATGATGATGACGATGAGATGAAGATGATGATGATGATGATGATGATGATGTGATGATGATGATGATGATGATGTTTATGATGATTATATGTGATGACGACGACGACGACCGATGATGTGTGATCATGATATGATGATATGATGATCGATATGATTATAGATGATGATGATGATGATGATAGATGATGATGATGATGATAGACGTAGATACGATAATGGTGATATGACACGATGATGATGTTGATGATATTTAATGCAGCAGCAGTCAGCAGAGCTGAAGTAGATGTGATCACATTCATCAGTAATCATCATCATCGCATCATAATCATTACATACAATATGATAG
>CM060326.1:42095487-42105487 GCA_030674155.1 Stramonita haemastoma | reverse complement strand
TGGAACAGGGCCAGTCCTGTTTTGAGCAAAGTGCAGCCACTGGAGAAAGTCTGACATCTGAGATTGATTGGGGTTGTGTGTACTGGGGCAGAGAGAGAGAGAGAGAGAGAGAGAGAGAGAGAGAGAGAGAGAGAGAGAGAGAGAGAGAGAGGAGAGAGAGAGAGGAGAGAGAGAGAGAGAGGGGATTGTTTATTATTTTTCTTTTATATAGACGTTAATGGAATAAGCAAATGTATGCTTTTACACATCTAGTTTCCGTGTGCATGCAGTTTTGTACATTTTGTCTTACACTTTCACTGGGACAAAGAAATTACTCTTCCATAACGATGTTCTGCACGCCTTCGCACATTTGTTTTATCTATCTCATGGGCATCCATCGTTCTCGGAAGACTATGGAGTTGCCATGTAGGATCTTGAGCGCAAAGCCAGGATAAGTAAATATGGAGGGCAAGCTGCTACCCAGGCAGCAGACCCTAACCCCCTCTCCACGTCGCTGGAATGGTCCATTGGAAAGGCAATCGCCGATACGAATGGTTCCAGCGCCGTCGCAGGACCCACCAGAATTTTGCCATTTCATACAGTCCCGAACCGCTCTTGTGACTCCAACTCCCCAGCCTTTCTCCAGGGATGATATCCAAACATAACACCTGTGTGCATGCTGTTTTTGCATTTAGTTTTATTTCAGTTTTTTGTCTTTTTCACTATCTTTAATGTGTTTTTTTTTAAGTGATTAAGAAGTTGGTTACCAGCACGTGTTTTCCTCCATTACTATTGATTTCAATTAAAAAAAAAAAAATTATTACGCAATTCGGACACGGAAAAGCGGTGAGAATGCGAAAGGGCAGAACCAGTGCAAAGCGGTGTGTGTCTGTCGGCGGCAGTGGTGGATGATGGTGATGCATAATTCAACATCACTTCAATGGTGCACCATCACAAACAGATCGAAAGACGATACTGTGTGGCCTTCAGTCTTTTTTTCATTATTAAATATTTAGTGCATCTGTCCGTCTGCTCTTTCACTGTCTCCGTAAGTCCGACCATCTATTTGTCTTTTGTCTGTCTGTCTTAGCCCCCCTGTCTGTCTTTTTCTCACACAGACACACACAGATACACGCAGCTACACACACAACACACACACACACACACACACACACACACACACACACACACACACACACACACACACACACACACACACACACACACACACACACAACACACACACACACACACACACACACCCCAACACACACACACACACACACAGGGCTGGAAGTCAACAAGCTATCCCACAACGGAAGTGCAGACACAGGTGCCTGTGATCTGTATAAAAAGCAGATTTCCCCCGGGGAAACATTTCACATCAAAGGTAATCGCATGACTGCCGTAACTACCTCCCCGTTTCCCCCCCCCCCCCCCCCCCCCCTCCATTCCCGTTCACTCCGCCACACTCCCTCCTGCTCTCTAGTGTGCAGCTCCTCATCATTGTTCTTATTTTTTCTCCTCTCCTCCTCTTCCTTCCTCTTCCTCTCTTCCTCCTCCTCCTCCTCCTCTCCTCCTCCTCCTCCTCCTCATCATCATCATCATCAGCAGCAGCAGCAGCAGGAGCGCATCATCATCGGCATCGGCATCATCATCATCATCATCATCATCATCATCATCATCATCATCATCATCATCATCATCATCTCATCATCACTCATCATCATCATCATCAAGATCATCACAGCAGCAGCATCATCATCATCATCATCACATCATCATCATCATCACATCATCATCATCATCATCATCATCATCATCATCATCATCATCATCATCATCATCATCATTTTTCTCTTCATCTTCATTATTAGATTGATCTACTTTTTTTTTTGTTTTGGATGACACAGATAATGCTAGAAGTATTGACCACGATAGAAGACTAAACTTCATTGCATGACGTCATTTGCTTGACACGTCACATCCCGTTGATGATTGTTTAAGCTGTCGTTGTATAAGTGCTGTTCAGTTAATTAGGCTCCTTGGAATTTTCTCAGTGTGTGTGTGTGTGTGTGTGTGTGTGTGTGTGTGTGTGTGTGTGTGTGTGTGTGTGTGTGTGTGAGTGTGTGAGAGAGAGAGAGAGAGAGAGAGAGAGAGAGAGAGAGGAGAGAGAGAGAGAGAGAGAGAGGAGAGAGAGAGAGGAGAGAGAGAGAGAGAGAGAGAGAGAGGAGAGAATCAATTTTTTTGTTGTTGTTTAATTTTTATCTCCACATGGTACGAGTTAGCATTGCTTTGCTTTTTTTTCATCAAGCTATCTATCTAAGGAAAAAATATCACCGAAATTCCTAAGTTTGGTGCTTTCGTGTGTGTGTGTGTGTGTGTGTGTGTGTGTGGTGTGTGTGTGTGTGTGTGTGTGTGTGTGTGTGTGTGTGTGTGTGTGTGCGTGCTCTTTAACCTGCATAAACTATCTATCCATTTGCTGTTGCTTAAACACCCACAGTAGATTATTAAAAAGAGCCATGTGGAGTTCTAAAACGTTGATGCATGTAGTCATTAAGTTTCCCAATCTTTCACCCGTCACAATCTCTTCATGAAAGCATTTTTAAAAACCTCTGATTTGTAGTCAAATACTTAATTACAGTAAAGTATCGCATCTGCTAGACTAATATATTTTTGATAAAATTGGTCTGATTCAAATTGTTCTGTCCAATAGTTGCCATTAGATGCTTTTTTGATGAAAGATTAAAATAATGTGCCGCTTGGGAAAGCATCATTTTCTAAAGCACGGTGATTTTCAAACCTAAGTGCTCTTTAGAGAAATAAATTATTCTACGATCAGAAATAAAGTAGAACGATAAAAGTTATCTACTAAACACTTGCGACATTCGAAAGTTAACTTATTTACATAATAATTTCATTTAAAGATACAGCTACCATTGCAAGAATAGATTATGACTATAGTTTGCACAGAAAAGCTTTTTTTTCAGGTGATGAATCGATCATTATTGCTACTGACAGTCAAAGCCACACATATACACACTCATGCACGCACGCACGCACGCACGTACGCACGCACGCACGCATGCACGCACGCACACACACACACACACACACACACACACACACACACACACACACACACACACACACGACACAACACGATGATTCAGTTAGCTTCCTTCCAATTGTCGTGACCAATAGCCGGATAAATTGCTCCCCTAATCGATCCTGGCAATAACCTCCCTTGGATATTTGTGCTCATGGGTCAAAGGAAGGGAGAGAACCTGTAACAGATCACGTCGGAGAGTTGCGAAACATTGATGGAACAAAGTGACAGCCATGTTTGTATGGGCTGGCTTTCCCGTCATCCTCTCCCCCCCTTGTGGAGTTTCCTTACATTGTTGTTCTTCTGTAATACATCTGTTGCTATTGTTTTCTCTCTCTTATGTCATGCTGATATGAGTTATGTGGATTTGTTCTCCTTCCTTTCCTTCTTTATTTTTCTGTATGGTTTGTTTTATTGTATTTTATGAGTGTGTGCTATGTGTGGTTCTTTATATCAAAGTTATTTTGAAACAGTATTGCTAGAATGTTTGTTTTCCATGGTAATTATGTATAGATCATCATTGATAGACAAGAGTAGAAGAAGGGGAGGAAACCAGAGGGTGCAAAAAGAGCAGAAAGGTGTGGGTGACTAATGGGGATGATACAAAGGGCACACTTAAGGCATTTATTATAATCATACTTACAGCTAATGCAAATGCATAGTTTACAAAGTTTGCCAAGTTTCTTAGCATATCCAACATTGATGTGTGCGTGTGTCTTTTTTTCATGCTTTTTATGTCAAAAAATGGGGAGGGGGGTGTATGGGGGGTGGTGGGAGGCTAACATTTCGAGTTTCTTGTTTCATTTGCTACTTTTCTAAGACAGACTCTATCATTGTTGAATAGTCCACTCACGATACATAGTATATGCAAATCATCTTGTTTATAGCCCTGCCAACAACAGAGCTCATGTCAGGGTTGTAGTATAATTATCACAAGTTGTTTATTGTGTACATGGTTTAATGTATATAAAGCATAAATGTAAAAGTGGTTTAGTGTGTGTGTTTGCAAATGTATGTGTGTGCATGTGCGTTAATGTGTGTGTACGTGTGCATGGGCGTGCGCACGCGCGCGTGCGTGTGTGTGTGTATATATTGTGTGTGTGTATGTGTGTGTGTGACATATCAAGTACTTACATACATTTTGAAATTTGTTATCATGAATATTTCATTGTCTGATACCAAAATCGTGGAAGTTGAAAAATAAAGTGAGTGGTTGGTCTGCTCTAAACTTCATCAAGGAAATCATGATATTTCCCCCTTCCCATTTCCCCCTCCTTTTCATGCACCAGATGGGACTAAATTTCATATCATATGTGGCAGTAATCTCAGAATTGAATCAAACTTGATTTTGTGTTATACCTAACTTTCATCTGAAATGTGGTCCACACAAAACAGTTAGAAATCAAAATACTATACAAGAACAAAATTTCATGTTAGATGCTTTCCACATGATAGATCAAAAGAGCCATTAGTATATTAATGTCATCTAAAAAGCAAAACAATGAAAGCAACTGGGTTATTTTGGAGCAAAAGAGTACCTACATTGAAAGCAAAACTGGAATTTTTTCCCCACTTAAAACAGTTATGCAATACAAAAGAGGCACAAATGAATTATCCACGGGGGGGGGGGGGGGGGGGGGGGGGGCAAAATTTGGAGAAAAAACAATATGTCCCCAAAGTCAGAATGTAGCTACCTTATAGGGTTACCACTAGAGGGATGACAGACAAAAACAATGTGATGTGACTATGCTTACAACCTGGAGAGAGCAGCACCACAAAGAAGTTTGGCCAGTCTTCTCTAGCTAGTAGTCCCATGGCTATTACACACACACACACACACACACACACACACACACACACACGGGAACTGGATGTAAAAAAACACATGAGTGCTTATTCCACTATCCTCGAAATACATGAAGGAAAAAAATAGCACAAACACATGCGCGCATGCGCGTGTGCAGCCACAATGATTCAGTTGCCTCCCATTGCAGTGGCCGTGACCAAGAGCTGGATTAATTGCCTCCCTTAATCGATCCTGGCAATAACCGCCTTTGGATTTCGGCGCTCTTGGGTCAAAGGAAGGGAGAGAACCTGTAACAGATCACGTTGGAGAGTTGCGAAATATTGATAAAACAAAGCATCAAGCTTGTTTGTGTGGGCTGGTTGTATTTTTCCCCATGGAGTTGTTGTGTGTGTGTGTGTGTGTGTGTGTGTGTGTGTGTGTGTGTGTGTGTGTGTGTGTGTGTGTGTGTGTGTGTGTGTGTTTTTACTAATTGTTGTATGCCATTAGTTTCATGTTGATAAGCTTTGTTATATTATGTTTTATTTTGTTTTTCACTACGGACATAAATAGCTTTTTGGGGCAACTTTTGGAATTGTTAGTGGGAGATGGGAATGTTGTTTTGTCACACTTATGTGACCTTTAAGAGCTGGGATGTTCAGGCATTGTTTTCCATGTAGTTATGCTAAGAAAGCCTCTTTGATTTACTATAATGAACGCTCTTTATGTCAATATAAGAATCAATCATTGTAGCTTAACGATCTTCCAAATCCAGGCTTAAAAAGTAGCATAACATCTGTGACGCTCCACCACGAAATGAGTCGCTTAGCACTTACCCAATTTTGCGCTAGGAGCCATTAAAGGGAGGTGGGGGTTAGGTTGTCCATTTTGAGATTTTGACTGATTATTAAACTATATCCGTTATTCCCAACCTCTCATTCTGACCATCAGTTACAAAAATAGACTTGTCCGTTTCTCATTTTGTCACATCCTGCAGTCTATTATTTCAATTTGTAATAACTTTGCACAGAATTGTCCGATTTTCAATCTGTTTTTTTGAATTGGATAGCCATTTTATTACAGATTAATAAATTATCAATAACTAAAAATTTATCTCTGGTGCAATGCGACTCCTTATGTGATGGAGCGTCACATATTTTTCTATCAATAAAGTAATCTTAAAGCCACTTAATTTTCTCCATTTTTGTTTTTGCTTGTGTGCATGCTTATTTATTTGCATATTTTTAAATATTTTTGATGTCAATACACGTGTGTGTCCAACAATTATGAAAAATACAGAGTTAAAAAAATCCATTCAAAAAGCCCAAGGCTGTCCTTTTAATGATGCAGTGGATTTCCCACAGCTCAATAACTGGATCACTTGTGGGTTAAGCCCCTTCTTTAGTCACCAGCACTGACTCATGATAGGGTAAGGGCTGTGTGTGTGTGTGTGTGTGTGTGTGTGTGTGTGTGTGTGTGTGTGTGTGTGTGTGTGTGTGTGTGTGCACGCGCGCGCGCGTGTGTGTGTGTGTGTGTGTGTGTGTGTGTGTGTGTGTGTGTGTGTGTGTGTGTCGTGTGTGTGTTGTGTGTGTGTGTTTGTTTGTTTGTGTGTGTGTGTGTGTGTGTGTGTGTGTGTGTGTGTGTGTGTGTGTGTGTGTGTGTGTGTGTGTGTGTGTGGTAGAGGGGGGAAGGGGTAGCGGGGCTAGCCGGCGGGATCGATTAGGGGAGGTCATTTGTCGGACTAATGGTACGTAGGCCGCTGCAAAAGGAAGCAGCGGAATCCCAAGTCGTTGTATGGCTTTGTGTCTGTTGTCTCTGTAGTGTTCCATTATCTCTCTGTCTTTTTTGTCTGGGTTAATCCCTATCTTTCGCTTTGTCTCTGTCCCCTCTTTTTTTTCTCTGCCACCGTTTTCTGTTTTTCTGTCTGCTTGTTTATCTCGTGATGTCTTTGTCTCGTTTTCCTCTTTTTTCTTTTCTTTTCTTTTGTTTTGTTTTCTTTCTTTCTTTCTGTATTTCTTTTTCTTTCTTTTTTCTTTTCTTTCTTTCTTTCTTTCTTTCTTTCTTTCTTTCTTTCTTTCTTTCTTTCTTTCTTTCTTTCTTTCTTTCTTCCTTCCTTTCTTTCTTTCTTTCTTTCTTTCTCCCCTGTGTGTCTGTGTGTCTGTGTGTCTGTGTGTTCTATCTATCTATCTATCTATCTATCTATCTATCTATCTATCTATCTATCTATCTATCTATCTATCTATCGATCGATCGATCTATCGATCTATCGATCTATCGATCAGTCCGTCCGTCCGTCGCCCACCTGTCTGTCTGTCTGCCTGCCTGCCTGTCTGTCTGTCTGTTTGCCTGTCTGTCTGCCTGCCTGTCTGTCTGTCTGTCTGTTCTAAATATCTATTTGTCTAAATAACCATATAACTACCTGTCTATCAATGTTTCTGATAAAAAAAAATTAACTGCATCTAAATGATGGAACATTTCATGTTCACTCAAGTTAACTTTTTCCCGAAAGAAAGATTGAGAACATCATCTTCATGCTGATAAAAAGTGGAAGAGCTAGATTATGTAAGATGTTGTTCTGTCATGTTTAAAAAAAAATAAGCGTCTTCTCTTTAATACTGCACAATATTTAAGATTATTTGTATGTCGCAGGTTTTTGTTTCAAGATTTTATCATTCAACATTTTTTCCAAGTTTGCATGTCGTCACGCGTGGAATATCCCGTATAAGCTGCATACAGTGTAGTATGATAAAAAGACCATTAAAAGATGATTGGTCATAACTCAATGTCCAACTTCAATTGTTCATTGTCTCAATGACGGCATCGCGGGGTGCAATATTAACTACTGAATCTCTGCAGTCTGCAGTCTGTCTAACAGTACCATGCATGACAGAACTTTGATCCAGCAAATCTGAGCTGCATTCATGTATAGCACATGAAAAGATCTATGCACTGACAGATATCTGCAAGTGCGTAGACGCAAGAGACAACCGGCTTCCTGCTTATCCACTAGACATCACGAGGATTCGACTTCGTGACCCCTAACATTAAAACTTGCAGGATTAGAAAGTTCTTTTCTCATCCACACATTACTAGATGGCACACAATCTCGTGAACATGGTCATTTTTTAAAGCTTTATCAGATGAACAGGGTAATGCCTGACAGTTACTGAGGATGTTTTCTATCAAGGATTTCAGAAATATTTTTTGTATCTAAATAACCATTTTACAAATCGCAACAGGACGTGTAAGTTGCACAGCATCATTAATCAAATACCAAGCATAGTACTACCACAGTTCATTGAACATGCCTTTCACCTGGAAATCTTTCAGGCCTGCCACTGGCAGGATCTTGACATCTTCATATCTTGTGAAAGGAACCGACCTATTACTGTCCAGCAGAACCCAGCCATGCCTCAAGCGGTGATATACAATGTCCTCCAGTGTATCCCAGAGCTCTATGAAAACGTTCCTGCCACTGTCTGGGTGATCAGAAACATATCAGCTCATTAGGATGATTAGGGGCAGGGGTTATTGATGGAGGAGAGATGACACAGTGGCTGGAGGAGGGGAAGGGGGTGAGGTTTGAGAAGGGTGGGACGGAGGGGCACTGGTAGAGTTTCTTTAGCTTAAGCACTGACTTGCCTTTGATGTGAAATGTCCGCCCTGGGAAATCTGCCCTTCACAGGGATCACAGACACCTGTGTCTGCGCTACGCTTTGGGGATAGTGATGACTTTCAACTCTGACTCAGTAGCTGTCGTTTATCTCTCACTTTTCGCCTTTGTACTTTCTTTCCGTTTCTTTATCTTTGTTTATATCGCGTATCATCAGGAATTCGTGGCATAACATGATTATATTTGTTTTCCTTATCTGCCCTTTTATACTAATGTCTCTGATTCTGATCATTGCAGTAAAAGTGAAATGTACACTGTGATTAGACAACTATTCTGAAGACTTGAACTGTAGTGGTATGAGATGTATGTAAGCTTAACAGACGTACATCACATGATTACCTAATACACTTAAAGTATTTTCTTCTGCTTATGGATTGCATGAAACACATATTTTGATAACATATATTTGTGGGTAGGACAGGAGAGAGAGAGAGAGAGGAGAGAGAGAGAGAGAGGGAGAGAGAGAGAGGAGGAGAGAGAGGAGAGAGAGAGAGAGGAGAGAGAGAGAGAGAGAGACAGACAGAGACAGACAGACAGACAGACAGACAGACAGACAGACAGACAGACAGACAGACAGACAGACAGACAGAGACAGAGAGAGAGAGAGAGAGAGAGGGGCAGACAGACAGACAGACAGACAGACAGACATAGAGACAGATAGACAGAGAGATCTAAAACACATGCACATTGCCAAATTTCACGTTCAGAGAACCAGGCATACTGATGGTGAAGAGATACGACACTGGACTGAGGAACGGGGAGGAGGGGGGGGGGGGGGGGTACAGGGAGGGCATGTTTTGGGATGGATAGAGGGAGAGGGGAGGGAGTGGGTGGCAGTGGTGACGAGCTTTAAACAGGGTGTTGCCTTTGATGGGTAATGTTGCCCTTGGGAAATCTGCTTTTCAGGGAGATCACAGACACCTGTGTCTGCTTTTTCTGTCCCCGCTGTGGGATTGTGTGAAGACTAGCAACCCTCATCCACACTCCACTCGGGTAGTCTTCATTAGTTTCTCATTATTTCTGTTTTGCCGTTTTGTCGTGGATGAAATTGTTGCAAACCTGTTCAGACTGGAGAGTGTAAAGAATACTTCTGGTTTTATCTGAAAGAGGGATTAGAACGAACCCAGTAATAACAATAGCATTACAGGCAGGGAAACTGGAAAACACACACACACACACACACACACACACACACACACACACACACCACATACACACACACACACACACACACACACACACACACACACACACAGAGTCAGACAGACAGACAGACAGACAGACAGACAGACAGACAGATGGGGGGGGGGGGGGTAGAGAGAGACAGAGACAGAGAGAGAAAGACAGAAAGGAAAGAGGCAGAAGGAGACAGAAGACAGAAGACAAAAGACAGAGACAGAGGCAAAAAAGAAGAGAGAGAGATTCAGACACAGTCATAAACACAAAGACACAGACA
>CM060326.1:42070487-42090487 GCA_030674155.1 Stramonita haemastoma | reverse complement strand
TAGTATGTAGTAGTACGTATTTATTATTATTATCTATATTATTTATTTATTTATTTATTTATTTATTTATGTACTTATTTATTCATTTATTCATTAAAAAAATATTTATTTATCTTTTATTTATTCTTTTATATCGAGGATAATGGAATAGGCACTGTGTGTGTATTTTTTACATCCAGTCCCTGTGTGTATGCTGTTTTGTAAATCTTGTCATCTGTTCCCACCAGCACACGATGGCCTACTCTTACGAAAAGCGGAACAGGATTTAACGTGTGGCAAGATGTTCTGCGTGTGTTTGCACACGGGGCCTTTGTTTATAGTTTCATCTGAAGGACTTTTAGGGGGAGTGGAGTCAGTGCTGATGTAAACTCCAGTAGGGGGTCGACTGCAATCTTTTTTTTATACAAAAAGTGATTGTAGAACAGTCACCACCAGTATGTCTCTGCAACACACAAGCAGTAGAATTATGATGGGCTGTAATATTATCCCAAAAGGTGATGTTTCATGTACTCTACAAAGTGTCTCTCACGTTGTTGAGACTTTGTACAACAGTCCATGTAATTCCGCTCGATATTCAGCAAGAGTGTAAATGGGTACTAGCACTCTTTAGGGTCAGGGAAGGTAAAGCAGCGAGGGAGAGAATATGGGCGCCGCCCTCAACATGATGGCCCCTAGAGAAGCTGAGTTCTCTGACGCTTCGCTCCCCTACGACCACAATGGTTATGGGACACATTTACCTTTTACTTCTTCTTCTTCTTCTCATTGGTTTAATGTCCGTTCACTACAAGGTGATTTAGACAATGGTACATTCACGTTAGTCTAAGGATGCACTGAAAAGGGGATGTGGGGAAAAGATGAAAGGATAAAGAATGTAATGAAAGATGATAAGTTTATACAATTTCATTTATAGTAACTGACCTACTGGTGACTGGCAAATACTTTCTGCAACTGATACTAGGACATGCGACTCGGAATCGTACAGGACACTTTGGATATTTCCATATTTTTTTCTTAAATCTATCCCTTTGCTTTTATACGAGGCATTAAGCACAGGGCAATCAAACAATATATGATGGACTGATATAATAGCAGAACAAGTGCAGAAAACATTTTTTAAATATTTAGTTTTCCAAGCATTTAGACGTAATTTATGAATTATAATTTCTATATTTCGTGGGCAACATAAACGATTTAAGTGAAATCTAAAAAACTTTGAATAAATAGAGTTAGCAAGAATTGAAATAATCTCAAATGAAGATAAACGTAGACCTATACTATTAATCATTATGTCACTTGTACATTCTGAAGCACCGCGTTTTGCCAGAGAATCTGCCAATTCGTTCCAGTAAAGACCGCAATGTGATGGTACCCAGCAAAATTTTATCCCAATACCTTTAGAAACAAGAGAATGCACAAGGAACTTGATTTCAAAAATAACATCATTTCTCAGTTTAGAGTCCCAATGTTTTAAAGCCAGTAACACTGATTTTGAATCAACACAAAAAACGACATTGTAAATCGCAAGAGAAATATTTGAAAGATAATTTAGTGCCATAAAAATTGCGAACAATTCAGAAGTGAATATTGTAAAACCTTTTCCAATACAAAAAGATCTTTTTACTTTTAAGTCGGGTATAACGAATGCAGCCCCGCACATGCCCGATTCTAATACAGATCCGTCCGTGTATACTTTCAAGTGGTTTAAATACTGACAATTTATATGATTTTGAACCTCAATTTTGAGTAGGTTTTGATTAGTGTCCTTTTTTGCTTCTGTGTAGTCAATATCAAAATTTGCATATTTATGTTCCCATGGTGGAATCTGGGGAACTACTGGTAAAACTGGGACGTTTGATATATCGATATTATTTTCCTTCATAAGGTCTTCAGTATAATTTCTTATGGGCTGCAAAAAAGAGATGTTCCTAGCTCTTTTTGGATAATCCTTTTGATCAATAAATATTTCATCGTGAACAGAATTTGAAATAGCAAGACTTCGAATGACATATTTAGAGACAGATAACATTCTTTGCTCAGAAAGTGGAAGTAAATGAGCTTCTGTATAAGTTTTTAGTGTACTGGCATGAACCGGCACTCCTAAGGCTATTTTGATTGCTTTGCTATCCACACTTTGCAGCTTTTTTAAGAGATAATATGGAGCAGAAAAATACACTTCTTGACCAGAAATGAGTTTAGACCGAATTAAAGAAACAGCAAGGTGCATAAGTGTTTTTGTATCCTGACTCCACGGCTGAGCACTCACAATCTTTAAGAAGTTTAATCGTTTCCTGGCTTTCAAAATCAAGTTTTCAATATGCATTTTCCAGTTTAACTTGCTAGTTAAATGGACTCCCAAGAATTTGGCGTCTTGTTTGTATTGAAGTGTGGCCCCATCAAGTGTTAATGACGGTAATGTTTGGGGGGTTTTCCCATTGTTAAAAAGAACTAGAAAAGTTTTTTCTCCAGATAATTCCAATCCATTCTCTTTCATGTAATTACTAAGATTATTCAGTTCAACCTGGTAAATCTTTTGAACACATTTTATCACTCTACTTTTCGTATTCTTTTTAAGAGAAGTGTTGATCCACATGGCAATGTCATCTGCATATTGAACAATAGTCGTATTTTTTGACAACGCCTGTGGAAGATCATGAATTAAAATAGAGAATAATATTGGTGCCAGAATTGCTCCCTGTGGTATCCCCATATCAACAGATTTAAAATCTGAATATACACCATTCACTTTGGTACAGATTGATCTTTCAGATAGAAAATCCTTTAAGTATTGAAACATCATGCCACTAACGCCGATACTTTTCAATTTGTATAATAACCTCATATGCCAAACCCTGTCGTATGCTTTCCTTACATAAAAAAAGTAGCTAGTGTACTCTTTCGTTTGGAAAACTGCTTTTTAATATCATGGGTTAACTTTACTAAGTGATCAGTTGTACATCTCCCTTTCGAAAACCAGCCTGGTTTATAGGAATTATATTGTTTTTTTCACAATAATGCCATAGACGTTTTTGAACTATTTTTTCAAGTACTTTTCCAACATGAGAAGTGAGGGCAATTGGTCTGTAGCTGCTTAATGCTGATTGAGATTTGCCGCTTTTAAGAACTGGGACTACAATCGACTGCTTCCAGACATTAGGAAGAGTGCCATTTATCCAACATTTTTGGAGAAATGAAAATAGTACTTTTTTCCAACTCTCGGGCAAATTAATTAACATTTGATAAGACAAGCAATCAATACCAACTGCCGAACTGTTATTTCTAAAGGATTCAAGGACTTCAATAAATTCATTGTATTGAATTTCAGAATTCAGATAATGCAGATTATCTACTGGAGGTTCTGCCATGTTCAATAGTTCAGCTTCCTCTTGTCTTTTACGTCTGATATCAGGAGACAGTTCTGAAGTTAAACTATTTTCAGAAAACATTGTATTAAAGGCTTCTGCTTTTTCTGCTGTGCTTGGGAAACTATTGTTTTCTAACTTTATTGGATAAGCTGGTAAGTGAAATCCATTTTTCATTTTATTGATTTTCTTCCAAACCTTTTGCATATCTTTTGATTCTGATACTTCCCTTAGGCAAAATTCTGTCCAATATGTCTTTTTTGCTTTTGCAATTGTTTTCTTGCATAGCTGCTTAGCTCTTTTACTATTGATAAGATTTTCTTCAGTTCTGTCTTTAAACCATATTTTGTATTTCTCTTTTTTATAATGGACTGCCTCTTCACATTCTTTTGTCCACCATATATTGCCTTTATGCTTCCCACTGCTTACCTTTTACATTATTCAGCGAGTAGTAACTCATATTGAAAAAGCTATGTTTGACTGGAATCGAATTGGAGTATATACATTGGAACTGCACACAATCCATGATTCTGATGTGTGTATTTCATATGCTACATCTCGGTTGTAGGAAAAAAATGTTCACTACCTTTTATCTAAGAAAGGGATACAAATTAATATGGATTTCTTTTATGTGTGAACCTGGGTTTCCATCACGTCAGACACTTTAGTTTTTATTCAATATAATCCACAGCGTACATTTACTGTGGAAAGGTTGAATTAGCTCTGCGACTCCACAACTCTCATATACTGTAATTATTATGAACAATAATATGCACGTTTGTTCTGTTAAGCCACACTACGATGCCATGTTATTACAGCAATGTTATGCCTGTATGTTTCTGTTCAGCCACATTCAGAGTTTGTGTTGCTGCTTATTGTGTTGTGTCAGGTGATGGGGCCTAACCAGGTGATGAAGCTGTATCCTGATGGGCAGTTGGAATATTTTGCCAGGTATTGACATCACTTTTGTTGTCTTCTTCTTTCCCGTTCCCGGTTACACCTCATATTTTCCACTACTTTGTTTTGGTCTTCTTTTCTTTATTTATTCTTTTGTATGTTTTTTTATCAGTGTCTCCACTATGATAACCTTTTGCATGTTTTTTTTATTTTTTCTTTCATTTTCTTCTCCTTGATTCTTTTTCTTGCGTCATCTTTTTAACTTTTTTCTCTTATTTCCTTCTCCTCATCTGCTTTTGTGTCTCTGTACCTCTACTTTAAACTGCACCATTCTCCTGTTGCATATCTTTTCCATCTCCTATTTTTAAAATTTCATCTCTGTCCTGGTCTCCGTCTATTCTTTTTCCAATTTTTTGAATTTCTTCTTTAGCTCCTGCAATATTTTTTTTTCTCTGTCTTGTTTCTTCTTTTATGGCTGATTAGGTGCTTTAACTAAACCAGGGATCAAATTAATGTTTTTTTTCCGTCATTTTTGCAGTGAAGTTTGGAAATACGGGATCAATGGACACCAGCAGAAGAGCAGATAAGAGGGTTTGACTTCTATCCCGTGAGTCATACCATCGTGACTATGAGCGACAGTAGCAGCTTCTGGGAATTAAAGAGTGCAATTGTTACAACTCTGTAGTCAACGTAAAGCCCACAACTGCTCGTGTCCTAATTCCCTTCGAGTTTTTACACATACAGAAGATCAAATAATATGCACGTTTCAAAATTTGTAAATCGTGTTAGCGTTCGATGAATTACAAACAGACCCAGCATGCAACCTTTACATGGTGTGAGATGGGCTCCGTCAGATCCAGCGGACCCATAATACACAGCTGGAAAAATTCAGTGCAGTGCCCTAACTATTCCTGGGAAATTCATGGAGAAAAGAGAGGGAGAAGAGAGACGAAGGGATCCTTATTTATATTTCTTCTTATTTTCTTTCTGCAGTGATCATCTCATGCACTTTGCCTCTCTGTCTCTATAACTCCTCCTCTCTTCTGTCTCTCTCATTCCCTCTGTCCCCACTATCCCTATCTACAGTGGCACAGAGCTACAAGACGTGAATTTCCTATCGGTGTTCCTTTGTTAGGTTGATCTATTAACTCTGTACTACTAGTGGTGAATGTTGTTTCAGGAAGCTCATTGTGTGTAAGTGTGTGTGTAAGTGTGTGTGTGTGTGTGTGTGTGTGTTATGTGTGTGTTCTGTGTGTGTGTGTGTGTGTGTATGTGTGTGTGTGTGTGTGAGTGTGTGTGTGTGTGTGATAAAATATGTTATTAAAACTTAGCAAATTCATACTTAAGAGTAAAGTTGCATGACATTAATGAAAGGGTTGACTATATTTTTATTTCTGTGAAATTCTGTGTATGAACGTATTCTATCAATGCAAATTATATATGTTACAGTTGATTTTGTTTGAAACTCCCCATGCCCCAAGAGGGGTCAAAGGCGAATTAAATCTTGAAACTTGTGTTTATGTAGTGTGTGTGTGTGTGAGTGTCTATGGTGTGTGAGTGTATCTGTGTCTGTGTGTGTATCTGTGTCTGTGTTTGTGTAATACACTATGTATGTGTGTGTGTATGTCTGTCTGTGCGCGCACGCGCGTGCATGCGAGTATGTAAGACCGTATGTGCTTCCTCGGATGCATACATTCTTAGGCGCGTGCACACATCATTATGATCTTGCTTGGTGTCTTGTTTCTACTCCTCTGTACCCCCTTTTGTCCGAAGAGCACGTAGCCGTGTTTTACAAATCATCTGGTGTGTATCAATTCATCGATTACTCTTGCCTCCTCTCTACACCTAAATGTCTGCTACATTCCGAATTTCCAGCATAATATTTATGACACGTGCCACACATTTTCAACTTGAAATGGCGGTAATTTTGTGTGGGAAAATGATAAGAAAACAGCGAGTGTATACCTAAGTAACAAGTAAGGGGAGATGTATCATCACTGGATTTTTTTTAAATTTCGTGTTGAACTGTTTTGAAGACTGTGAAATTTATTTGGGGGTATGTTTGTTGTAAACGTCGAGGACAAGACAAAAGAGCAGTTTTGAGCAATTTCAACCAGAAAGACGAAAGGAAAAAAGCGTAGCATGAATTTGTTTTTTTTAATGACATGGGTCGATTCTTGTGTTGGAAGAAAAAAAACAAGTTGGTTTGTAATATATTTTGATTTCAAGAGGTGTATTGCTGTCTTGCGCATGTGAAGTGTTTACTTACTTTAAACAGAAGAAAAGCTGTTGTGCAGCTGAGAAAATAGTTCATTGAGCCTAGTAAATTACCATATAATTGTTCATCATCACATTCGTCGTCGTCGTCGTCGTCGTCGTCATCATATCATCATCATCATCATCATCATCATCATCATCATCATCATCATCATCATCATCATCATCTCTTTCATGGTTTTGTATTGTTTCATGATTGTTTTCGATTTTGTGGTGTTTAGTATTGTTTTGTATTATACTGCACTGCATGAGTTGCAATGTATTGTCTTTAATTATGAGTACTTTTAGTCTTTGTGGATCCATGGCTTTTTGTGCGAAATATGCACTACTTGCGTGTGGACAGTGCGCAGCTAAAGGAGCACTGGTATGCTAAAATTACTCAAAACAGCGGTGTTATGCTTACAGTCACCGTCCTTATCGTCGTCATGATGATGGTGATGGCATTAATGTTGATAACATTTATGACGATGACCATAATGACGATGATGGTGAATGTTTTTTTTTGTTTCTATTTATCTATGAAAAATAACCCTGCAAAATGTTTCTCTTTACAAACCTAATGTTGATGACCTTAGACATGACCACTTCAAGAACATAAACTTAGAAAACTCTAAGCGGTATGCACGAGCTAAATAGAAATTGAAATGGAGGAGGAATTACTTTCAACTATGTTGAACAATAGCTGCAAATTATGATGTTGTTCTTTGTTTTGTTAATGTCAAAAGTTGTACTGCGTCTGCATTTGCAAATAATCTTAAAAAACACGCCAAACATATGCTTTTGTGTTCAGATGTGTGTGTGTGTGTGTGTGTTTGTGCGTGTGTACGTGCGTGTGTGTGCATGCACGTGCACATGTATGGTTTGCTAAAACAATAGTAAGTCGTAAACGTTGCCAAAACGTTAGTAAACATCTTTCTGAACTGGACTAGAAAATAATATGAACTCAATAGAGTACGCATTTAATGGAATCGTTTGCGCCATAGGACATTCATTCTCATCTTTATTGACGTTAAAAACATCGTAATATACCTTATCAAAGCAACACATGAAAACAGTGAAAAGAAGAGCATGGTGTACTCTCTGTAGCAACGTAACACATCGACAAATGAAATATTTTATTATCGTTTTTGATAATCTTGTGTTGTTGGTTTATTTTGTTTCTCCAGACTGTCCCTGACGCTCAGTTGTCCGATGAACCTGAGGAACTATCCCTTTGACAGACAGGAGTGCACGCTGAAAATTGGAAGCTGTGAGTAATGTTGGATAGGATGTAAGGAACGGTGATCATAATGGTGTGTGTGTGTGTGTGTGTGTGTGTGTGTGTGTGTGTGTGTGTGTGTGTGTGTGTGTGTGTGTGTGTTGTGTGTGTGTGTGTGTGTGTGTGTGTGTATGTGTGTGTGTGTGTGTGTGTGTGTGTTTGATTTGATTTATTCTTTTATATCGAGGATAATGGAACAAGCACTCGTGTGCTTTTTTTTTTTACATCGAGTCCCCGTGTGTATGCACTTTTGTCAATCTTGTCATCTGTTCCCACCGACACACGATGGTCTACTCTTACGAAAAGCGGAACAGGATTTAACGTTTGCGCAAGAGGTCCTGCGTGAGTTCGCACACGGGGCCTGGGTTTAAAGTCTCATCCTAAAGACTTTTAGGGAGGAGTGGAGTCAGCACTGATGTTAACTCCAGAAAAAAAACACCTTCGAACGGGAATCGAACTCGGTTACTATCGCTTTGTGTAGAAGTATGTAAATTATACATGGTATCAGTGCCAACAAAGGTTGGGGGGTTCAAGTGTACTTTTCATTTTGTTCGTTTGTCACTTAGTTTACTTTCTTCCACTCTCTCTGTTTCGGCCTTGCGTTGTATTCCCATATCAAATTTGTCCCTATATTTTGCTCTCTCTCCCTCCCCCCCCCCCTTTCTCTCTCTCTATCTCTGCCCCCCCCCCCCCTCCCCCCCCCCCACACACACACTCTCCCCCTCGTTCTTTCTCTCTCTTCCCTCATCCCCCCTTGCTCTCTCCATCTCTCTTCCCCTATGTCTTCTTCTCCCCTCTCTCTCTTCAAAACCAGTTTCACCACAATTTACATATAAACTGATCTGTCAATCCAAATAGTCTCTCCAACATTGTCCGAACGTAACAAAATCAACACACACAAAAAAAACACATAATAAGCCAACAGATTGACCTCTTTGTGACGGATTTCAGTTGGCTTCGATTCGGACAAGTTGGTGCTGGAGTGGTCATCAGACGACAATCCCGTGGACGTCAACAAGGAGATAGAGCTGCCCCAGTTCCAGGTGGTCGGGCACGAGAGTCGCTTCTGCGAGTCCAAGGACTTCTCCAGGATAGGTCAGAGTCTGGCACCACGCTGTTTTTTTTTTCTTAGTGTTGTTGCTACTGAGTAGATGGTGTTGTTGTTGTGATTGTTGTTGTTGTTGTTGTGTGCTGTTGTGTGTTAGCAGAAAAAAATCGTCATCATCATCGTCCCTATCATGGTCATTATCATAATTAGAAGCAGCAGCAGCAACAGCCCACATTCTATTTTCCTTCTGTTGGCTTTGTTTTTTTTATATTCTTTTATATCGAGGATAATGGAATAAGCACTCTTGTGCTTTTTTTACATCCAATCCCCGCGTGTATGCATTTTTGTAAATGTCATCTGTTCGCACCGGCACACGATGGCCTACTCTTACGAAATGCGGAACAAGATTTAATGTGTGCGCAAGATGTTCTGCGTGCGTTCGCACACGGGGCCACGGTTTAAAGTCTCATCCAAAGGACTTTTCAGCACTGATGTTAACTCCAGCAAATTGAAGAGATTGTAAATATGAGAAAGTGGGAAAAAAAAGCCGTTTTAGACTGATTCTTTCAAACATTTGATTACCATTAAGGTGAGAGGTACTGGTCTGTATTCATTAAAAACAAATTGGTGTATTTTTCAAAACAGGACAAATTATTGATTTGTTCCAGTGGCTAGGGTCATAGCACACTTTTAAAAACAAGAAAACAAATCCTTAAAACGTGACACAGCTGTTCGGCACAAGATTTTAAAAGCCACCCCAAAATACAATTCACTCCCACAGCGTGTGTGTGTGCACGTGTGTGTGTGCATGTGTGTGTGCGTGTGTGTGTGTGTGCGTGCATGTTGCGTGTGTGCGTGTATATAATACCCCCCCCCATGTATATATATATATATATATATATATATATATATATATATATATATATATATATATATATATATATATAGTATGTTGTGTGTGTGTGTGTGTAGTGTGTGTGTGTGTGTGTGTGTGTGTGTGCGGCGGGGCCCCACGCACGCACGCACGCACTAAATACGCGCACGCTTCCTGCGCAATACGGATGAAGGGTGGTGAGGGATGGGGTCTTCTTCGTTTGTTTTCCATTCAGCAAACTGTCTATAATTCTTTTTGGTCATTATGTTATGACTGGTGATGAAAGAGAGAGAGAGAGAGAGAGAGAGAGAGAGGAGAGAGAGAGAGAGAGAGAGAGAGAGAGAGAGAGAGAGAGAGAGAGAGAGAGAAGAGAGAGAAGAGAGAGAAGAGAGAGAGAGAGAGAGGGAGGAAGAGAGAGAGAGGGAGATAGACAGAGAGACAGAGACAGAGAGACAGAGAGAGAGACAGAGACAAACAGACAGACAGATACAGAAACACAGAGACAGACAGACGTGCAGAAAAAGGGAAAGACAGAGTGGCTATAATCCCAATACATCACACCAATAAAAATGTTCATAACACTTTAACATGGACCGAGAAAAACCCAGTTTGCCAGATCAGCAAACTCTCAAATCTTCAGCTCCCAATAGCTGAGCTCTGCAGTATAACATGCAGGTCTCAACAAGCTTACATGATATACAACAAAACGTGATAGGATCTCAACAAACAATAATCCACAATGCATGTCCATACTTTCAGTGAAATAATAAACATCAATAGGGCCCCAACAGCTTGCAAGCCCCAGTGGCGCCACAACGTTGATCCGAAACATGCTGCACCAACAAACAGAATGGCTTACAGTCCGGGAGATGATGGTGTGGAGGTGGGGTGGGGGTAGGGGTGTGTGGGGGAGGGGGGGCTGGGTGGAGGAATATGTAGAAGAAAATATCTTTAATCTATGATCAGGAGAAAGTTTGCTGAAAGTTTTCCGGTTATTCCCAAGGGTATTTCTAGGAAGGGGTTCAAATGTGTAGGCATTTTGACACAGAACATATGTTTTGATATGTTGGAAGTTCTCATTACAGTTGTACATTGTGCTTTTGCCTGGAAGGTCCTCTTTCCCTCTCTCTTTCTCTGTCTGTCTGTCTGTCTCCCTCTCTCTCTCTCCCTCTGTGTGTTTGTTTGTCTGTGTGTGTATGTGTGTGTATGTGTGTGTATGTGTGTGTGTGTGTGTGTGTGTGTGTGTGTGTGTGTGTGTGTGTGTGTGTGTGTGCGCGCATGCGTTGTTTAATTCATGCGTGTGTTAGGTGCAAAAAGACTGAAGGATAATGCACACATAAATGCAGCAAAGTGGAAAGCTGTACGTAAACTAATTGCGGTGTATCAACTTCTCGTGACTGACAGGCCAAAAAGAAATTGCGAATGACAGCATGAGTAAACCACATCTTGACCTTCTGAAATGACTTCTTCCAAAATGCTGCACAACCCCTAAAAATCAATAGTTTGGAAAGATGGATCTTGTCTCTCTATCAAAAACATGAAGAAAGAGAGAGTTAGAGGAAGAGGGAAAAGAGAGAGCGAGATAGAGAGAGAGAAAGAGGGAGAGGGAGAGTGAGAGAGATGGAGGGTAGAGAGAGAGATAGACGGATAGACAGACGGATAGACAGACGGATAGACAGACGGATAGACAGACGACAGACAGACAGACAGACAGAGACAGACAGACAGACAGACAGACAGACAGACAGACAGAGCAGAGAGAGAGAGAGAGAGAAAGAGAGAGAGAGAGAGAGAGAGAGAGAGAGAGAGAGGAGAGAGAGAGAGAGAGAGAGAGAGAGAGAGAGAAGAGAGAGAGAGAGAGAGAGAGAGGAGAGAGAGAGAGAAGAGAGAGAGAACAGAGACAGAGACAGAGAAGGAGAGAGAAAGCATCATGTTTGGAAAATACCGCAAACAAGAATTGTGATATACATCTTTCTAAGAAAAGGGATTACACAGGGATATGCAAGGATGATAAAAGAAAGATCAGAAAACACCAAAATCTTTTAACATAAAGTCACGACTCAAGGCGTGGTTTGGCTACCGTCAGCCCGCTTTGTGGGTGATTTGGCACACTTGTCAATTACACAATTGTGACATTAAAAGCCAACAGCTTTTTCTTCTGCCTGATACGTGAGATTATCTGGTCTATAGCTATGCGCTGGGAGAAGAATGCATACATCTTTCCTTTCATAACTTCTTGCAAACGCAAAAATATATGCCCGCTGTCTAACTTCCACCAGCCCACACTCACGCAATACTACAGAACACACACGCACACACACACACACACACACACACACACACACAAGCGCGCGCGCGCACGCAGACAGACACACTCAAGCACGCACGCACACGCATACACACATACATAGGAAAGGAAAGATGGCAGGATGGTTAAAACGCTCGACTGCCAACAAGTAAACAGTGAGGTTCATGGTTCGATTCCCAGCCTCACCTTTTCTTCCAAGTTGGACGAAAAAATCGAACCTAATGTCCAAGTCATTCGGATGAGTCTATAAACCGAGACTCCCTGAGCAAACGCACGCAGAACATCTTGCGCACACGTCAAAACCCGGTTCCGCCTTTCGGAAGAGCTGGCCATTGTGTGCCGGTAGGAGCGAATGACAAAATAAAAAACCAGCATGCACGCAGGTGTCGTGGTTAGACACTATCCCTGAGGAAAAATCGGGGAGTTGAGTTCCCAGGGCGGCTCAGGGCTGTATATGACAACGTTCTGGTGGCTTCTGCGACGGTACTGGAAACATTCGTATCGGTCATTGCCTTTCCAATGAATCATTCCAGTGGCGTGGAGATGGGGGGGGGTCTGCTGCATGGGTAACAGCTTGCCCTCCATACTTACTTACCCAGGCTTTGCGCTCTAAAGACTAGAGCGCAACTCCATCGTCCTCTGAGACTGATGAGTGCCTACCACTACTTCTAGCCTTTTTACCTGGACTTTTTTTTTACCTGAGCCAGGTAACCACAGCTGTCTGGAGGCGACGTTTCACCTGGAGCGGAGTCTGCAGTACTACCTGATCCAGATGTACATCCCCTCCACGCTCATCGTCATGGTGTCCTGGCTGTCCTTCTGGCTGACTGTGGGGGCAGTGGCAGGGCGTATCTCTCTGGGCGTGCTGACCGTACTGACCATGACCACCCAGAGCTCCTCTGTCAACGCTTCCCTGCCCAGGTGATGGGTCATTTTTTTTGGGGGGGTGGAGGGGGTTGGGTGGGTGTGAGGTGGGGTGAAGGGGTGGGGGTGGGAGGATGGGGGTGGGGTGGGGTGTGGGTGGTTGGAGGGTGTGTGGGGGGGATGGAGGGGGGGTGTTTGTGTGTGTGTATTTTCAAATCAAATCAAATTTTATTTGATTTGATTTGATTTTACAAACACACACACGCACACACAAACACACATACTCACACACTCACACACACTCACACACTCACACACTCACACACTCACACACTCACACACACACACACACACACACACACACACACACACACACACACAAAACAAGAGTAAGAGTAGGCCATTGTGTGCTGGTCAGGTGGTAACAGATGACAAGATCTTTTTAAAAAACTGAATACACACGGGGACTGGATTTTTTTAAAAAGCACACGTGTGCTTATTCCATTATCCTCGATATAAAAGAATAATAAGTAAAAACACAAGAGTAAGAGTGGGCCATTGTGTGCCAGTCAGGTGGTAGCAGATGGCAAGATTTACAAAACTGCATACACACGGGGACTGGATATAAAAATAGCATTATGAGTGCTTATGCCATTATCCTCGACATAAAAGAATTTACAAATAAAAACATGATTAAATAAATAAATAAACAAACAAACAAATAAATAAATAAATGAAATAAAAATAAACACACACACACTCACAATTACTATCTTTGTACACAGGGTGTCTTACCTCAAAGCCATCGACCTGTGGATGTCCACCTGCCTGGTCTTTGTCTTCGCCGCTCTGCTGGAGTTCGCCATCGTCAATGTCCTCAGCCGCCGCAAGGAGAAGAGAGGCCCTGCACAGGGGCAGCAGGGCAACACCTACACGGGCAACGCCACCCCGCCTCCCCCCTTCCCCCCTAGCCGCTCCCTGGAGAACGGCCCCTCCACCTCCTCCCCTGTCTTCACCCACTCCATGGACACTCTGGATGGGGCTTCCCAGGACATGGATGTGGAGAGGGGGACGCTGATTAAACAGGTAGGTGTGGTTGGGGTGGTGGGGGGGTTAGGTGGTTGTGGATGTGTGGATGAAAGATAGGGAGTAGGGAGAAAGAGAAGGGAAAAGGAAGAGAAGTAAGGGCAGGAAGGAAAGAAGACAGCCATATAAATATAAATTCAAGACACATAGATAATAAGCCTTTCTCATTTTTCATTAGTATTTGTTTTAACATTTCATAAAGAATCATTATCAGTTCATGGCTACATTTTTATCCACACATGCAGAGATTTTTATGCACTCGATAACTGCTATCGCGTTTTTCGGGCGTTTCCCACTATAACAGCCGGGATCATGGGAGGGTCAGCAAGAACGATATCCTCTTTGTCTCAATCGTTATATTTAGAATCATTAGAAGACTATAAGCATACACTGGATTTCTGCACGTACATATAACCATACTCCGACCTCAGAGAATATTTTCTCCTGTAATAACCAGCAGTATGTTTGCTAAGAGCCTGTCAGGGATAAAACTGACTTACTATGTCAAAGGGTAACACCATTTTAATGTAGGCTTTGGAATACAGCTTTCCTCCAAAGCCCACACAGCTTTATTTAGGCCAGGACCAGGTCAGTAAAACACACTTCCCTTCTGTCAGATACATTCAGAGCGCAACAACAGAATATGTTAAACGCGAACATCAAAGAGAGTACAGTGCAGTGATATCCAATGCTGGACCCACGCTCTCTTATGAAATACTAACACTTGAGGCAAATAAAGAGAGTGGAACATTTTAGCGAGTGGGCTCTAAATTGTCTGGCAATTTTCTCTCTTCTGCGTGTGTCGGTTGTGTAGAATCTGGTGTCTTTCATCGTGTGTAAAGTGATAGATAGCGGCGCGCGTGCGCGCGTATGTGTGTGTGTGTGTGTGTGTGTGTGTGTGTGTGTGTCTGTCTTTTTGTCCATCTCTATGTCTCTCATTATCTCCGTATCTGTATGTTTGTTTTGTCTGTCTGTCTATCTATTTGTCTGCATGTATATCTCTCAGTCTCTCTGTATCTGTCTGTTTTTTTGTCTTTGTTGTGTCTGTCTGCCTGTCTGTCTGTCTATCTTTCTCTCTGTCTGTCTGTCCGTCCGTCAGTCCGTCCGTCCATTTGTCTGTCTGATTGCCTGTCTGTCTCTGTCTGTCTGTTTATCTGTCTGCCTGTCTCTCCGTCTCCCTCCCTTCCTTCCTCCCTCCCTCCCCCCCTCTCTATCTCTCTCTCCTTCTCTCTCTCTCTCTTGGGTGGGCAGGTCTACGTGTGCGCACAATGTGTGTGTGCGTGCGTGCATGCGTGCGTGCGTGCATGCATGCGTGCGCGTGTGCGTATGTGTGTGTGTGCGTGTGTGTGTGTGTGTGAATGCACTCTCGTACGTGTGCCTAATGCAGAAAAGATTGCTTGCATTTCCGCACCCACTTGTCTTTCTCAAAGAGGGCTTCCTGTGGTGCCGGGAATTAGAGTGAATGCCCCTTGCCGGTTTGATTACAGAGTTATCCCTCTTGCCTCACGTCGGGCGGCGTTGAAATAACATGATTAGAGGTGTCAGCCACGGCCTGAGTGAGATCGGAAACATAGGCAAACACACTTACTAACAAACACACATGTTTGTTTGTTGTTGTTTTTTATAGAAGGGTGTCCGTAAGTAAGTAAGTAAGTGAGGAAGGAAGGAAGGGAGTAAGTTAGTAAGGAAGTAAGTAAGTAAGTAAGTAAGTAAGTAAGTAAGTAAGTAAGTGAGGGAGGAAGGAAGGAAGAAAGAAAGGAAGGGAGGAAGGAAGGAAGGAAGGAAGGAAGGAAATAAGTAAAGAAAGAAAGAAAGAAATGAATAAGTAAGTAAGTAAGTATGTAAGTAAGTAAGTAAGTAAGTAAGTAAGTAGTAAGTAAGTAAATGATTAGGTAAGTAATTAGTAAGTAAGTAAGTAAGTGAGTAAGTGAGTGAAGAAGTAAGGAAGTAATTGACTAATGAAGTAAGGAAGTGAGTAAGTAAGTACGTAAGTAAGTAGGTAAGTAAGTAAGTAGGTAAGTAAATAGGTATGTAAGGAAGGAATAAAGGAAGGCAGTAAGGCAGAGAGGAAGGAAGGAAGGAAGGGAGTAAGGAAGGAAGGAAGCAAGCAGGCAAACAAGCGAGTTGGTGTGCAAGTAAGTAAGTGAGTAAGGTAGTAAGTACGTAAGTAAATAAGTAAGTAAATATTAAGTATGTAAGAAAGCAGGCAAGCAAGTGAGTAAGTCAGTCAGTCATCAGTCAGTCAGTAAGTAAGTAAATAAGTCAGTAAGTCAGTCAGTACGTAAGTAAGGACCTAATTTTTTTTTTAAAAGTTAGTAAAAAAATTCAGTTAGTGGTTAAGTCAGTAAGTAAGTAAGTAAGTAAGTAAGTAAGTAAGTAAGTAAGTAAGTAAATAAGCAAGTAAGCAAGTAAAGAAGGAAGGAAAGAAGTAAGTCAATCAGTTAGTAAGTATATGAGTAAGTAATATTCCCTCCCACTGTCTCTTCCCTTGTATGTTCTTTTTTCATATGTATGACCTACTCATCCTTTATTCGTTACATAATTTAATAAACACCCCCCCCCCTCTCTCCCTCGGACAATCTTGTTGTGCTGCTTTGGTCGTTTGTTTTCAAACCTTTCATTTTTCTTCCATCCTGATTCTCAGTGATATAGACTGACTTCATTACCCAAGAGACGGTGCCAACATCCTCCTCCCCCTCCCCCCCCCCCCACCCCTGTGCTCCCACAGTCTAACATCTCGTGCTCTGTAATCACCAGTGTCTTCTAACAAATAGCAAGCCTCACTGTGATGATTAAAGGACGTCTACTGATTAAAGGACGTTAGCTGGTTAAAGGACATCCATTGAGTAAAGGACGTTTGTTGAATAAAGGACGTTTGTTGAATAAAGGATGTCTGTTGAATAAATGACGTCTGCTGAATAAAGGACGTTTGTTGAATAAAGGACGTTTGTTGAATAAAGGACTTTTGTTGAATAAAAAACGTCTGTTGAATAAAGGACGTCTGCTGAATAAAGGACGCCTGGTGAATAAAGGACGTCTGGTGAATAAAGGACGTCTGCTGATTAATGGACGTATCACCAGCAGCTGCAAATGAAGTAACAGCTCTGTATGTCTATATGAAGCACGTAACACTGATGGAGATAGCGCCTGCAGTCGTGTGAATGTCTTCACACCTGTAGGAGACTTGCCATAACCATTTCCCTTTGGGGGTATGCGTGCACACTCACCGACACTTAGACGAACGTGCACGTATGTACGCATGGTAACTTCAAATTTAATAGTAGTGACTTCTTGTTCTTTTTCGTTTTGTTCTTCTTGTTCTTGTTCTTGATTTTGTTCTCGTTCTTGTTCTTCTTGTTCTTGTTTTTCTTCTTCTCCTTCTCCTTCTTGTTCTTGTTCTTCTTGTTTTTGTTCTTCTTGTTCTTGTTCTTGTTGTTGTTGTTGTTGTTGTTGTTGTTGTTCTTCTTCTTCTTCTTCTTCTTCTTCTTCTTCTTCTTCTTCTTCTTCTTCTTCTTCTTCTTCTTCTTCTTCTTCGAACGCTTAGATAGAAACTTTGGTTGCCTGCAATATCACAGCGAAAATGTGTTGTGCTGCCGTGAAGTGCTTGTCAAATCAGACCCAGCACATCCAACCGGCGTGCGGGAGAAAAGCTATAGTTTAGGTCTTTCTAAGGAAAAGAGCGGGAGACTGGACCAAGAATGTAGAAATAGGTTAAGACGCAGGTGACAGGAAGAAAAACAAAAAACAAGGCAGAAACAAAGAAAGAGATAGAAATGAGAGAACTCTTAGCACATAATTTCAAGAAAATGGGGATGCTATCTAGATTGATTGGCTCCCGGCACCCCATTGGAGGAAAGACTTAAAGGAAAATTGTCTAGTGGCATAAGTATTTATATACATATTGAAAATAAACAACAGCGTTACTTATTATAATATGAAAGAAGAGAAGATAATACATTTTAGATTTATGTTTCATGCTTTAAAAGAAATCTTAAATAAATTGTAAACAACAGTACACTTAAACAAACTCTTTAAGTCATACGCATACACTCATGTGCATCAGCACACACTCAAACACACACATACACACAAATGCATGCACGTGCGCACCTACGTACGCACACGCGAATGCACGCACGCACACACACACACACACGAACACACACACACATGCTATACTTTTGCAGAAAGACAGAATTGCTCAACACTCAAGTACACCAAAGACTTAATGGAAGTACATTATGTAGCGCACTTGACCAAATTACTGCTGGGGGAAATTTCATGGTAAATACAAGTAGTGGAACACACACAGACACACATATGTATATGTATAATATATATATATATATATATATATATATATATATATATATATATATATATATATATGATTAATATATATATATATATATATACATATTACAGAGACAGAGACAGACAGACAGACAGACAGACAGACAGACACAGAGACACAGAGAGAGAGAACAGAGGCAAAGCAGAACAGCAGAACAACAAGCATTTTGAGGTGTTACCCAATATTTCGGATTTTACCTTCATCCCGCGGGTGGAGCGAGACACAAAATTATCAATATTGTGTCTATCCTCTATGAGATTCCTATGTCTTTTTTCTTTCCCTTCACACTTTGCGCACCATTTCATTTCAAAGTGATCCTGGTCAGGCTAAAAGCTTTGTCAGTCACTGATGTAAGCTAAGTGCCCTGGTGTCAATTGCCACAACGTCCCTTCAACGACCTTTTCCCGCGAACCTCCAACCCCCAAAATTTTGACACAAAATCACCATAGGCACAGAAGTGTACGGGAAAAATCGACATTGAGGCTAAAGTGATACCTAAGCAACTAGGACCCCTGAATCTGATGGACAATAACAATCAAGATGATGTAATGGTGCCACTATGGAAGTGCATGTGTTTCAGACTACTTGACAGGGTGGTACTCTACGCTTCCTGTCAAAATATTATATCCTGGTGCCAACCGGGTCCGAGAGATACAGACTCCTGCAGTGTTGGTCAGGTAATTTAGGCAACACTTTCAAAATCGCATCCGTAAAGTGGATGAAGTTTCATTCTGTGGTTCCAGTCTTCCTAATAACCCCACGGCAAACTCACTCCAGGATGGAGCCGGACAGAGCAAAAATTTAAAAAAAAACTTATGCTTTGATGGGATTGAACCTGAGACCTGTCACTCCAGAACCTGAGGTGCTAAGCACTGCGACAAGGCGGCTTAGGTGATGGAGGTTAAGGGTTGTTTGTTACAGGGTGACATACTATAACGTAAACTCTGACAAAGAACGTCAGCAATGAATGCTGTTGTGAGACTTAGATACAGAACTATCACTATTGTCTCCATCCTCTGTGATTTCCTGTATCGTTTTTCTTTCCTTTTACCCTATAGACACAGTTTTATTCCTTAAAAAAATATTCTGTGTCAGTTCTTGATGGAAGCTAAGTGCTAAGACCTTATAATTATAAAATTATGGTTATGCTGGGTTGGTGTTTAAGGATAGTTTTCAGACGTAACAAGTTCCTAGCATAAAAACCTGCATTCTGCCTATATTTCTAGGTACTGAAACCTCTCTGTTAGGAAAACGATTACACTTACAGACATGAAAATAAAATAAGATAATGGGTAGCACTGTTCTTGTGGTAAAGCACTCTCCCTAGGGAGAGCAGCGCGAATTTCATGCATAAAAATCTACCGTAACTTAAAGCGGTATACAATGTACAATACAATGCAATGGTCTATCGACGAATTCAGAATGCGGATATCTTCATGGAGGGTATAAATGTAACATAGAAAAAAACCATTAATGGTAAACCGGGGAGCTTTAGTTACAAAACAGAAAAAAAACGAATGTATTTAAATACGGAAACTGTTTACCCATTTTATACTTAAGGTCTCATAGTGATTCATACATGTGACAAGTGAGGCACTGGATATTATTTCATCTCCTAAAGTGACAAGATGGAGAAGACACAACATAATCAATGTGATGGAGAAGGAGAAAGAAA
>CM060326.1:42060597-42063097 GCA_030674155.1 Stramonita haemastoma | reverse complement strand
AGACAAGAAACTGTCTATATTTTTCAAATGAAAAACAAGCGGCCTATGCAAAGCGGTTTTTCCAAACCAGGCAAGTCAAAGACAGTTAAGCCCATTGTTTATCCACATCATAACAAAAAAGTGTACACTCCGACACCTCCAAGCCTAGCCAACACGTTATCCAAAACTTCCAAAATGTTTCACACCCCAAGGCATCACACGACACTGCTACGGCTGCTAAACTTACAAAAAATGGCTGAAGAGTAGCCCCCCTCCCCCTCCCTCACCCCCCTCAACAAAAAAGAAAAGAAAGAAAGAAAGACAAAATAAAAGAACAATCCTGGTTCACTAAATTTGCCAGAAAGACTGGTGGACGCTGGCAAAAACTGCACAGTTAGCTCTTGCCTGCATAGCACAGCTCTATGCCTTCAGCACGATTTAATCTCTTTTGGGCAGAATGGGGGTTTTATTTTGTTTTCCCCCTCATCAATGCAAGCTCCCGGGCCAAGCAAAGCTGTAACGTCCCAAGGGGCTAGGACGTGACTTGTGCGCGAAAGATCAGGGTGGGAGGGTGGAGTGTTGTGGGACGGTGCGCGCCGATAAATCCACTCCCTGCGCCAGTTTGTTTGGGGGGGCTAGCCTAGCAGGCTAGGCTATAGACAGAGGGGAACAGAACAGACAGTGAGCGAGGGAGGAAGAGGCCCCCTGGACGTCAGTCAGTTAGTCAGTCAGTCAGGCAGACTGTCGGCTAAAGCGGGATGCAAGTAGAGATGGAAGTAGTTAGGTTGCAAATTTACATCCGGCATCACCGTTTGGTGTGAAGCGCCTATCTGGCCAGATCAATACAGCCCGCGTGTGAGGGAGAGATGTAAGTACACGTTCGCTTTTGTAGGAGCTTTAGGAAGCCAGTACTGTTGGTGAGCCTCCCCAGTTATCAATGTCGGTTTTGTAGAAAAACTTGGCGGCAAAGTTTTGTTTTTTGTTTTTGTTTTCTCAAGTAGCTCTAACTGTACAGCTGTGGTATAAGAACTGGGTACTGGTTCAATTTTTTGTGGCGTGTGGGAACTTTGCCTTGATGAAAGGATGAAGGAAAGTGTCTGGTGTTCGGTTTAACTGCGTGAGGTTGTTTGACTTTGCGGCTTTACATTTTCCTTGACTTTTGTTTTGGTATGTTATTGTGATGTGAAACATAAACACAATTTACTCGATTTTTTTTTCTATAAGTGGGCTAATCAACAATAATTAGGAAAGAAATAGATCTTCGCTTCATACATCAAGTTATGACATGTAACTTAGGTATCGCGTCGTTGTTTTAATTACCAACAGTTTGTACTTATTAATCAAAAGAAGAAACAGTCATTCGTGAAAGCTGCACAGAAAATATTAAAATTTCTTAAATATTTCTAAAAAAAAAAGTGGTCTCTTACACAACAACATTTTTCATTTAGCTTTAGTGGTTTTCAGTATCATAGCATCCTTTTATTATTTTATTTATTTATTTTTTAAGTGTATCACCCTTTTTTTTTCTCTCTAAGACATATTCTTCAAAGTTTACCATGTAGAACAATAAACTAAGGACTCTGACAGTGTCAGCTACTAGTGTTTGGTTGGCTATTGATGACCTGACCACAGCATTATGGGTACCGGAAGTCGACGTCATCAAGGTGGCGGAGGCGTCATGATGGAGGGCAGACCAGTCATGGTGTTGGCCAGTCTTGTCATCAGTGTTTGTGTGTGGACAGCGGTCACTGCTCAGCGTAAAACCAACAAACGGTCAGTGGCGTGTGTGTGTGTGTGTGTGTGTGTGTGTGTGTGTGTGTGTGTGTGTGTGTGTGTGTGTGTGTGTGTGTGTGTGTGCGTGCGCGCGCGTGCGCGTGTGCTTATACTGCTGTTGTTGTTACTGCTGTTTGATTGGTTATTTGGTTAATTGGTTGAGATTCTCTGTTTATTTGTTATTTTGGTGCTATTTTTTAGCTGGTCTTTTCTGTCATTCCTTGGTTTTATTGATGACTTCTTTGTTAACCTTATTGGAACTGTTTCTCCTATCTCTTCGTCTTAGTTCCTCTTCTCTTTTTTCCCCTATTTTCTTCAGATGTGTAATTTTGGTGAGGTGTTTTGTGAAACGTTATAAGTTTTTTCCATTAGTAAGTGTGTTTTGCTGTAGAAGCTCACACAAAGCACCTTTTCTGCATCGTGTATACTTCCTCATTTTGCTTCGTTTCTGTACATAGGTGTATGTACCATCACTTTTTCTGTCTGCTTGTTTCTTTTTTCCTTTTTTATTCTTGCTATCACCCGCTTGCTCTTTTTGTCATTTTTTTCCCTTTTCATTCTTTCTATTTGTCCTTCCTGTCGTTTCTGCTTTCTCTTTTTATTTAATTTCTGATTCTGAACAACAGTTTGGGGGTTCGCCATTAGTGACATTTTGGTATGTGACCATTTCCCCACTATTTTAAGTAGACATAGTCCGATTTCAGGGATGCAATTAAAATACGAAGCATCCGCACATTCGTTTTTGTTG
>CM060326.1:42041681-42054181 GCA_030674155.1 Stramonita haemastoma | reverse complement strand
TATCATATCATATTATTCTGATATCAGACTATATGGAGATAACACACACCTTCCCAAAAAAAGAAGAAGAAGAGAAGAAAAGAGAGAAGAGAGAAGAGAAGAAGAGAGAAAAGAGAGAAGAAACGAAAGAGAGAAGGAGAGAGAAGAGAGAGATAGAGAGAGAAGGTGAGGAGACAAGAGAGAAGAGAGGAGTATCAGTTTGAGGAGGAGGACGGAGAGAAACAGGTTTAACTGGAGGATGATGATGTCAGAGTACAAAGGTACTTTCAGTGAGATAAATCCATAGCCTTTGAGTGACGTGCAGACAGACAACAGAAGACAACAGACAACAACTGACACAAAAGACAGACAGAAGACAACAGACAAGAACAGACAGACAGACAACAACAACACACAGAAACACATAGAAAAGACAAGAAGATAAGGCAAACAGCTGTCTGTTCACAGGACAAGTGGAAGAGGAGTATCACTTTGACTGACTGTGACCTGTGACTGTCTCAAACGGATGCCTAACGGGCAATGACTCCATTGTCCGAGTGACCAAGAGTTTGACGCGTGCAGACACTTAATGCAGGCTGAGCTGTGTGTTCATGTTTTTCAATTCACAGCTGAACAGTATTATTCCTTTTGTTGGTTGTAAGTTGTAATTTTCTTGATATTTTGTTTTTATTCGTGTATAGTACGATGTTTGTTAATATTGTTTGCCTCTGTCAGTGTTTGTGAAGTATTCTTTCACCTTCACCTCTCCCATAGTCTTGTAAACGATTGGTGCACCACTGGGAATTTTGTAAGTATTATGGGTTTAAAAAAAAAATGTTTTAGTTTTGTCGCTGTTCAGTATTGATGCTTCCTTATGATTGTATGCTTTAATTTTGTGGTTGTTGAGTATTGATGTATTCTTAAATCACATGCTTTTGTTCTGTGGTTGTTAAGTATTGATGTTTTTAAAAGTTTGTCTCCATTGTGTGATTATTAACATTGGTGTTTGACCTAATAGTGCCTGACGTTTACATACTGTCTATTATTATCCTGTTGTTATAAACATTGGTGTTACCTTAATAGTGCCTGACGTTTACATACTGTCTATCATTATCCTGTTGTTATAAACATTGGTGTTTACTTAATAGTGCCTGACGTTTACATACTGTCTATTATTATCCTGTTGTTATAAACATTGGTGTTGACCTAATAGTGCCTGACGTTTACATACTGTCTATTATTATCTGTTGTTATAAACATTGGTGTTTACTTAATAGTGCCTGACGTTTACATACTGTCTATTATTATCCTGTTGTTATAAACATTGGTGTTGACCTAATAGTGCCTGACGTTTACATACTGTCTATTATTATCCTGTTGTTATAAACATTGGTGTTTACCTAATAGTGCCTGACGTTTACATACTGTCTATTATTATCCTGTTGTTATAAACATTGGTGTTTACCTAATAGTGCCTGACGTTTACATACTGTCTATTATTATCCTGTTGTTATAAACATTGATGTTTACCTAATAGTGCCTGAGGTTTACATACTGTCTATTATTATCCTGTTGTTAGAAACTTTGGTGTTTACTTAATAATGTCTGTTTTTGTTCTGTAATTCTGAATAATGGTCTTTACCTAGTAGTGTCTGTTTCTACTCTGCGATTATAAGTATTGCTGTTTTATTAATAGTTATTGTGTATAATCTTTTTTGTTATTGTGTGCATTTTAGTTTTCTTGATCGTATGTATTTCCATTCTGTAATAATATTATTATTTCTTACTTGTTGTATGTTGCTTGTATGTTGTAAAAGTAAGTACTCTTGAATCAATAAAAGTATAATATTACGTTCCTGTTCTGTGGTAGCAAGTTTTCATACATTTCAAATGGTTTATGTTTCTGTTCTTTGATCTTAAAAATGTTGTTTTATCAATGGTGACTTTTTGTTGTAGGTTTTTATTATAATTATTTTTTTATTATAGATTTTTGTTGTTGTAAATTTTGATTTTTTTCTTCTGAATAGGGTGTGTGTGTTTTGTATTTGTAACCTATTCTGAATAGTGTGTTTCTATTCTGGGATCGTATGTCTTGAAATTACCGTAGTAGTACAAGTGCGTTGCTGCGTATTAATTTCATAAAGGAACATATACAAAACAATTAATAAAAAGCAGCTTGTTATGATGAAACTGCCATTTGCTTATGTATTACCATGGTATAGAAAATAATCTGTTGTCATTGTAGAAGTCGTTGAGGTTATTGTCATAACTGTCTTTGCGGCTGTTGCTGCTGTTTCTTGTACTATTGCTGCTACTGATGCATTGGTGGTGGTAGTATAGAGTGCTGTCTGCATTTGTCACAGGGAATGAAATGTGTTGTTTTACATTATTCTTTTTTTTGGAGTGTATGAAGAATTACTGTGCTGAATACACTGTGAGAAAGAAATCTACATCAAACCTGTGAGAAAAACTGTGAGTAGTTAAAAAAGAAAAAAGTTTGCTGTAGAATGCAATGTGCAATAAGGAACTGAACCCACATCTTATTTTTGAACTGTGCAACCCTGAATATTTTGAAAAAAAAAGAAGAAAAAGCCATCGTGAAAATTTAACATAACAGAACAGAAGAAAAAAGAAAGAAAAGAACTAAAAGCAATACTTGAAAAAAAGGCGTTTTTATTTGACCATGGAGAGCATAAACTTCAAACAGACAATAGAGAAAGGCGCCTACTTCATTGAAAGAAATTTTTTTTTTCAGCTTATACATTTTTGGGATTGTTAAAATGAGGCTAGGCAGTTGAATGTGACTTAGATTAATTGAATAGTTTTGATTTGCTCTGGCCTCTAGATAGTTTTTTGTACAGTATTATTGCTTCATTTACTGTGCCGAAGTTGACCTCATTTTACTTCACACCTAAATTTACATGTTTCCTCTTTTCCAGCTCGACATTGACCTTCATCCACAATGAAACTGACAGCGGCAGTAGCGGGGCTGTGTGTTATGGTTGTCATGGTGACGGCCAAGCCCTCCAAACGCTTCATCTCCATTCACCAGATCGAACATGGCCTCCACCATCTTGGTCATGAGATCGAACATGGCGCCCACCACGTGGGTCATGAGATAGAGCATGGGGTCAACCACCTGGGCCACGAACTGGAACACATCAGTGAGTGACAGAGGTTGTAGATGATAATGGTAAAGGGTAAAGGTGTCCCATAGCCTATGTGGTCGTAGCGGAGCGAGGCGTCAGAGACCTCAGCTTCTCTAGGGGCCATCTTGTTGAGGGCTGCGCCCATCTCCTCTCCCTCGCTGCTTTACCTTCCCTGACCCTAACAAGGGCATGTACCAATTTGCAGCTGGGTGAACTGAGGGAAACTGTAATGAAGCCAAGGCGTGCAAAGTCACCCATCCAATTGATAATCACTCTCGATGCTGCTTAACATTGGCTTGGGGGCAAAGTGAGCGCCCTGACCACTGACCTATCCCATTCCCATGGATGATATAAACAGAAAAAAGTTGTCTACCCTGTTCGTTATAAAAAGGTTAATTTTTTTTATAAAAAGATTGCTTACGTTCTATTTTTTGTGCAAAAGATTTACCGGTTTGGTAGAACATTGATACCTAGGGCAAAAGGATTTTGTCTTTTTTTCCTTTCCATTTCTTCCAACTGTGCTTGATCAGTATTTTCTACACGTAAAGCGGGTTTTACTTTAAAATTTTCTTTCTTTCTTTCTTTCTTTGATGCGTAGATCTCTACGTCTTTGTTCCTTTAGCTCTCTTACTCAAAATACTACAACTTTTCTTGTTTTATCATTTTTTTTCGTTTACATGCATGCATCGCTCTTTCTTCTCTGTGTGTAGTTTGCTTAGACAAGCCTAGGCCATAGGCGCTGTCAGTTATTGATGTAATGAAAGGGCTATAACTACTTCAAACTGGTGGTGTGCCTTGAAATGCTAACGTGAAATCGCCTTCATCAATGACAAGCTTACTGACAACACGTACTCTCTATGAATGATGGAAAACATATCTGAAGCTTGAAAATGGCTGCCAGACGTGTAGCGCAGTGTCTGAACAGTCCTCAGGTCATGTCAAGTCAGGTCAGGCATGACCAGATCAGGTCATGCCAAGTCATGTCAGGCTAGACCAGGTCATGCCAAGTCATGTCAGGCTAGACCAGGTCATGCCAAGTCAGGTCAGTTTAAGTCAAGTTATTTCATGTCAGGTCAAACTAGACCAGGTCATGCCAAGTCATGTCAGGCTAGACCAGGTCACGCCAAGTCAGGTCAGCTTAAGTCAAGTCATTTCATGTCAGGTCAGACTAGGTATAGACCAGGTCATACCAAGTCAGGTCAGACTTGACCAGGTCATGCCAAGTCCGGTCAGTTTAGGTCAAGTCACGTCATATCATGTCATATCAAATCAAGCCAGGTCGTGCCAGCTTAGATCACGTCAAGTGAAGACGCTAGGTCAAATCAAGTTGTCAAGTCATGTAAGGTCAAGTCGAGTCAGTCTACGAACTACATCATTATTCCCTTCTTTTACACATGATCATCATCATCATAACTTTTTTTCCGCAGCCGGCATCCACAACACACATGACCTGGCCTGCAAGTTCTACCCAACTCTGAAGGGGGCGGGAGAGGGGGCCTGTAATGCCAAGTGTGTGGCGCTGGCCTCTGGCACTGTCTACGCTGTGCCTCTCTGTCCGGCCATCTGTCACTTGTAAGTGGCCGTGTCCGCTGCGAGTGTGTGTGCATACGCCTGTGTAGTGTGTGTGTATGTGTTGTGTGTGTGTGTGTGTGTGTGTGTGTGTGTGTGTGTGTGTGTGTGTGTGTGTGTGTGTGTGTGTGTGTGTATGTATGTATGTATGTATGTATGTATGTCTGTATGTCTGTATGTCTGTCTGTCTGTCTGTCTGTATGTCTGTCTCTGTATGTATGTATGTATGTATGTATGTATGTATGTATGTATGTATGTATGTATGTATGTATGTATGTATGTATGTATGTATGTATGTATGTCTTGTGTGTGTGCTTGTGTGCGTAGGTGTATAATGTGACGATATATATGCACGTGCGAACATGCACACGCACGTTTTGCTGGCACGCCTGTGCTAATACCATCCTTTGCTTTCTTTTGTTGTTTTCAGGATTTTCCATGAAGCTGACAAGCTGGCAGACTGCTGAATGTTCTGCAGAAGAGATGGAGAAGAATCATGGCAAAGAGCCTCTTTCTTTGTATTTCCCTTTCAGCAATTCATCTATTTCTTTTTGTTGTTGTTGTTGTTGTTGTTGTTGAATTTGTTGTCCTTCTGTTCGTTTCAAACTGAGCACATTACTGCAATGAATAATGTCATTCAAAAACATTTTGTTACTTTGAGAATAAAGATTGTGCTATAAAAATGAACCATGTGTCTTGGGTTTGTACTGTGTGATACTTGGGCCTTGTCTCTCTGTCTGTTTGTATATTTGTATCTGTCTGTTGTCTGTTTGTCAGAGTCGAGAGATAGGTTTTTATTTTTAGATAGTACAAAAAATAGATGTCACATTTTCTTTTTCTGTATATTTGTCCCTCTCTCGGTCCAATGGTGTGGTATCCAAAATATATTAAAAATTAGTAAAATATACGGCTAATTTCTTGAATAAATGCTTCCACAAATAATGGTTTAAAGGTAGGAACATTTTCAAAATCATAACCGTTATTTGATTCTACATACAGTTAGGGATTTGGAACTCTACAAATAAATATCCAGCCAACTCCTCACACATCTCACATTTTAATTCAGTGTACAAGGAGGAGAGGATGACAACAAAATAAAAAAGAAACACAAGCATGCACACAGGTGTCGTGTTTAGACACCACCCCTGAGGAAAAAAATCGGGGAGTTAAGAGTCCCCAGGGCGGTTCTTGGCTGTTTATGGCAACGTTCTAGCAGTTCCTGTGACGGCATCTGAACCATTCGTATCGGCAATTGCCTTTTCAGTGGTCCATTCCAGCTCTGCTGCATTGGTAACTTACCCAAGCTTTGTGCTCTAGAGCCTAGAGTGCAACTCCACAATCTTCCGAGACTGACAGATGCCTACCACTGCTATCAAAAAACAAAAACAAAAATTTCCATGTGGGGATGCCAGGGTCTCTTCCAGTATAAATGCATCCTATCATTCTAGATTTTCTTTGTTAGAAAAAAGTCCCTTTTTCTATTACTCTCTTAGTTTACCTTTTTTCCTGACCTCTCTTCCTTCTGCTTATCCTCCGCTTTCCAAGTCCACTTTCCTGGCTTCTTTCAAGTAACTCTGGCACCTGATTTCTGGCATATTTCATGTTAGCCTTTTTCGTGAACTGCTGTGAAGTGAGAACTTAAGGGCTAAGGTTAGTGGGCAGACTTCTGCAGGGCTACAGGTACAAGAGAAGACCAAGCGATTTGCATCCTTCCAAAAGACGAATGCAGATTAACAAAAAGAATTGGACACCAGCGTGTGTCTTTCAAGCTCGGTCTCTCTTCTCTACTCTGTCTGTCTATCTATCTGTGTGTCTTCCTGCCTGCAGGGGGTGTCAGTTGTGAAGAAGGACTTGCTTTTCTAACAGAGATGAGCGAGAAGAGCAATAAATAATGCACGCTGTGTATTGCTGGCAGTTTCAGCATTTAGTAGACGTCTCTGTTGCTTTGTAAAGTTTTTAAATTTATTTTATTTTATAAAAAAAAATAAAAAAAATAAATAAAAATATTGCTGGAAGTTTCAGCATTTAGTAGACGTCTCTGATGCTTTTTTTGTTCTGCTGCTCAGAGAGGATAGTCATTTGTTTATTAATTAAAAAAGCAATAGGTAAGCATTGATGTAGCAATTTTTGCATCCTATTTTCAATCGTACCATGGCTTACGAAGAAAAGGAATAGAATATTTCTCTGAGAGAGAAGGAAGACAAAGACAGACAGAGAGACAGACAAAGAGACAGAGACAGACAGATAGAAGGAGAGATGAAGACAATAGACATACATATACATAGAGAATGGGGAAAACCCGCTAAGGGACAGAACATTGCACATGCACTGCTCTGAACCAACAACGCAGTAATTATTGGTATTGGTTATGTCTCATTCTTCTTTATTTACTTCACACCCATGTGCGCTTTCTAACATGCTATATTACAATTTACACATTCTGCTGTGACACCATATGAAAGAAACAGGGTGACGTTGGCCTTTGGTGTAGCACTCTCAGACCATTGGAGGTAAACTTGTCAGCAAGAGTAGTGAGTGGGGTGAGCATAGGCACTGCAAAAAAAAAAAGAACGAATCGATCACACACACACACACACACACACACACACACACACACACACACACACACACACACAGACACACACACAGACACACACACACACACACACACACACACACACACACACACACACACACACAAACAAACACACACACGCATGCACACACAAAATTAATGCAATCTTTATAGTATCAGGACTGTTAATATTAACGACATAGAGATACAATGTTCATGGTATCAAGGATGGTAACATCATCAACATACAAATATAAACTTCAAAGTACCCTTAACTCGTGGCACAAGCTTTGTCGGTTGGTTAGTGATGACAACCAGCGTACTACGGTCTACACTGAAGCGTTGTTAGGCATTGAGGAGTTTTGATTTGATCAGAAACAAGCTCCTAACATACTGGTGGCAGATCCAGTTGCAATCTCCGGTTTACCGATTATATTAAAATTTTTATCACCTTGTATGCTCTAACACCAGATTTTGATAATTTCATACTTGAACACCAGATATGAGTGAGCTGGACAGAAGACAATGGCAAAGCTGTACAGGGTTTGGAAAAAACCAGACATCAGCTTCCCAACAAAGCGGAAGTTGTTTAGAGCTCTCGTGATTATTTCCATCCTGCTGTCTAGGTGTGAAAGTTGGACCTTGACTGCAGAACTGGAAAAGAATATCCAAACCTTGTAACCAAAATCATACAGAAGGCTTCTACACATTTCCTGGCAGGACGACAGAACCAACGAGTCAGTGTGCCAAGAGGTGATCCTGAAAGCTGGGCCACAGGAACAAACCCCTTCTAGCTGCTGTAAAGTAGGAGGAAGATGGTGTTGTTTGATCATGCCTTACTCTGACAGCTCTCTTGCAAAGACTGTCTATCCTAAAGGGTCACTTCATGGGGAGGGGAAGATGCAGGGCAGACAGATGCGGAACTGGATGCAGAGCATCAGACACTGACATGTCTTGACATGGCTGTGTTGCTGAGAAAGCCTGAGGATAGACCAGGCTAGAGACAATGTCGACCAAAGCATCCCTTGTGTCCCCCCCCCCCCCCACAACAACCATCTAGGGCATGGGTCACATGGGAATATTATGATGATCATCGTAGAGATGTAAATCATCCATGAAATTAGAAAAAAAAACAATCCTTTCACATCAGAGTGTGGCTGCCTATATATGGTAAAATTCTTGAAAACAGCCCTGCCCACAAACTGCTCTTCTGTGTGTAGTTACGGTATTGCAGTGATATCTAGGTGCAAAAAGTGAGAAGAAACGCACATCTCTCCCCCCCCCTCTCCCCTAGTGTTATGGTGGGGACTGACCAATCCCCTGTAGACGAAAGTGGAAGAAGAAGAATGCGAAGAAATATGCGAAGAAGAACGCGAAGATTGCGAAGAAGAAAGCGAAGAAGAAGAATGCAAAGAAGAAGAATGCGAAGAATGCGAAGAATGCGAAGAAGAAGAATGCGAAGAAGAAGAATGCGAAGACGAATGCAAAGAAGAATGCGAAGAAGAATGTGAAGAATGCGAAGAATGCGAAGAAGAAGAAGAAGAAGAAGAAGAAGAAGAAGAAGAAGAAGAAGAAGAAGAAGAAGCAAGAAGAAGAAGAAGAAGAAGAAGAAGAAGAAGAGAAGAAGAAGAAGAAGAAGAAGAAGAAGAAGAAGAAGAAGAAGAAGAAGAAGAAGAAGAAGAAGAAGAGAAGAAGAAGAAGAAGAAGAGAGAAGAAGAAGAAGAAGAAGAAGAAGAAGAAGAAGAAGAAGAGAAGAAGAAGAAGAAGAAGAAGAAGAAGAAGAAAGAAGAAGAAGAAAGAAAGAAGAAGAAGAAGAAGAAGAAGAAGGAAGAAGAAAGAAGCAAGAGAGAGAAGAACGAAGAAGAAGAAGAAGGAAGAAGAAGAAGAAGAAGAAGAAGAAAGAAGAAGAAAAGAAGAAGAAGAAGAAGAAAGAAGAGAAGAAGAAGAAGAAGAAGAAGAAGAAGAAGAAGAAAGAAGAAGAAGAAGAAGAAGAAAGAAGAAGAAGAAGAAGAAGAAGAAGAAGAAGAAGAAGAAGAAGAAGAAGAGAAGAAGAAGAAGGAAAGAAGAAGAAAGAAGAAGAAAAGAAGAAGAAAGAAGAAGAAGAAGAGAAGAAGGAAGGAAGAAGAAGAATGCGAAGAAGAAGAAGGAAGAAGAAGAAGAAGAAGAAGAAGAAGAAGAAGAAGAAGAAGAAGAAGAAGAAGAAGAAGAAGAAGAAGAAGAAGAAGAAGAAGAAAAGAACAAGAACAAGAAAAGAAAAGAACAAGAACAAGAAGAACAAAAACATGAACAAGAGCAAGAAAAAAAGAAGAAGAAGAAGAAGAAGAAAGAAGAAGAAGAAGAAGAAGAAGAAGAAGAAGAAGAAGAAGAAGAAGAAGAAGAACAAAAACAAGAACAAGAACAAGAACAAGCAAGAAACAGAAGAAGAAGAGTAGTACTGACTAGGTGCAGGCGATGGGGCAGGTTTCTGTGGCCGAGTCAGAGCTGGAGCCCAGGTAGTCGGTGGCATTGGCCAGGCAGTCCTGGACACAGGCGTTGATGTTCTCCGTCTTGGAGCCGAGTCCTCCACCGGCAGCTTACACACCACTGTCTGGATGTTCTCTGTTTTTTTTACACATACAGTACATGCGCAAACACACACATACACACACCATATACACGCACACAGGCATACACCACACACACACAACACACACACATTATATATTGTAGGAGGTTTTTTGTATCAGATGGATGGCTTAATGAAAGAAAACAATTGCGCTGCTTAATTAATTTACCATCTGAAAATTTGAGTTTGACGGACGTTGACTTTGTCTTTCACACACATACACAGAGACACAGAGAGACACAGAGAGACACAGAGAGACACAGAGAGACACAGAGACACAGAGACACAGGACAGAGACAGAGACAGAGACACAGACAGAGACACAGACACACACACAGACACACACACACACACAACACACACACACACACACACACAACACACACACACACACACACACACACACACACACACACACACACCAGTTGACAAATGAACCAGTGAAATCACCGAAAACGAAAGAAAGATAATCCAAATCAGAAACTCTCTGGTCAAAACTGTTGGTATTCTACTGCTGTCCTGCGTAGTATCAAGATAAACACACAAGCAAGAAGCTTTTATAGATGCAATACAGATATAAATGTATACATGGACGAATGAATGAATAGATAGATAAATGAACAAAATATGCATGTATGTATATATATATATTATATACAAATACATACATACATACATACATACATACATACATACATACATACATACATACATACATACATACATACATACATACATACATACATACATACATACATACATACATACATACATACATACATACATACATACATACATACATACATAGCTCACGAAATAAATCAAGAAAGAAAAAATAGAGGTAAAAAAAGAGAAGGGTAAAGACAGGTGAAAGGAAGGAGAGAAAGAAACAACGCACCAACAAAAGAACAGCAAAGGAAAAAAAACAAGCAAATAGGTAAACACGCAAAGCAAGCAATCAAGCAAAAAATCAGGCAAGCAAACAAACGAAAAAGCAGGCAAGCAATCAAGCAAAAAATCTGGCAAGAAAACAAGCAAACAAGAAAGCAAGCAAACAAGCAAACAGCCCACTCTCTGTCCATACCTTGGCCGTGCACCAGGTGGTCAAACTCCTCCACCAGAGTGTGCACAGAGTCGGCCAGCAGACTGGCCACAGGGTCCACTAGGGCGTGGATGACGTCAGCAGCATTGTCCAGCAGGAACCGTTTCTCTGGGGCCTCCCCTACATGGCCTGCTCTGACCCCAGCCACCAGGCAGGCAACGAGGAAAAGAAGATGCTTCATCCTGAGAAGTTGGGTTTGTCCTGCTATACAGACAGTATATGAATGTTTTTTAAAAAAAATCTTTGAAACAACAAACAGAAAACAGAGAAAAATCACTCGGGTTACTGGGCAAAAATAAAAGTAGTACAAGGGAACACATTCATCATAGAAAAAATGTTCCAGCACAGTTTTCGAAGATCCATTTTTTGTGTCTCGGCTAGAGCTTTGAGGTTTTACCAATGGTGGGATTTTGTGTATGCTGGCACTCTGCTGACATACATTACTGACAGAGACTTTGGTCTGATCCAGCTTGAGTCCACACTTCAATAATTAGGTGAATCCACCAAAAGTCCTGGAGCTGGTAAACTCACAAATTAATAAATTTTGAAAAGGTTACCAAGAATGCTGATAAATATAAATTTGACCAATCTTTTTAAATGTTAAAATTGCAATTATGTACGAAAAGCGCTTTTGGAGGCTTTCTTTGGAGAAAAAAACAACCTTTTTATTTAATGTAACAGAAACAACCCCCCCCCCCAAATAGAAAGAATAAGAACAAGAAAAAACATACAGAGTCGCAGACGGACAGATGGACAGATGAACAATCAAACACACACAGAGACAAACAGACATACAATCAGAGACGCGCATACCACTGCAGTAAACCTTTAATAGGAAGTGGTCACTGTTGGGACTGACTGTAAGAGGGGTCAGTGGTCCTGTCTTATACAATGACCTCTTTATTTAGCTAAGCTTTGGCAACAACCAACCCCCGTTATCTCTTCAAGCACAGTAGTCCAGTGGTTAAAGCCATGAGCTCCAGAACTTTACGGTCCTGAAATCAGGGGTCTCAGAATCAAAACTTTACACCGCCTGCTGGATGAACCGCTGTCAGGATAAATGAAGGATTGCCCATGTCAGCTTTTGTGCTGACCTGCCAGTACCTTATTCATTCACACGTATACAGGCATACACACATAATGTTTCTGTTGCTGTTGTAAAGCAGACTACAAAGTTTTAACGTTGGTGTGATTCGTTAGCCACAAAATACAAAGCGAAAGCCAGAAGCTCATAGCGATCTGTTACATGGTAGGCTCACGCGGTCACCATCCAGAGGGGCCCTGCATCTCCATTGGGTCACTTCAGTAGTGTTAAGGGATGCCTGTTCTGAGCCAACACAGCCTAGACTCTGTAATGTCCGTGACAAGAGAAACACATTCTCAAAAGTCGGGTACTCCTGGCTCCATGGCGAGGTCCCCCAAACCAGCCATACCTCTAACTTCTCACCCAGCGTGCACTGAGGGTCTGGCAGCGATTCCCAGGACTGTGTAATTAATCAGAGTATGCATACCCTGGGTGAT
>CM060326.1:42029607-42041581 GCA_030674155.1 Stramonita haemastoma | reverse complement strand
AAATAAATTCCATTATTATTATTATTATTATTATATTATTATTATTATTATTATTATTATTATTATTATTATTATTATTATTATTATTATTATTATTATCATTATTATTATTATTATTATCATCATATGGGTGTGGACACAGAACCCCCCAAAGTCGAAGAAACAAGCAGACAGACAAGAAACCAAAAATCCCCCCCCCCCCTCCAACAACACATATCCCCTCTTGGTGTAATATGATGCAGGCGTACATGCATGTTTGGAATCCTTTGCACAGTGATAGGCTAAGACACAAACAGATCCTTCTTTATAGGACAGGTGAGCAAGCGAGTATTTTATATATGTATATGTAGGTGCCACTTAAGGGAATATAACGTACGGGCAGACAGATGAAGAACTGGATGCAGAACAGCAAAGACTGGACCGGCCTTGACTTGGCGCTTTTGCTGAGAGAGGCTGAAGACAGACCAGCCTGGAGTGACGAACACGTCCAGCATGTCCCCTCCACAACCAGTTTAGTCAAAGGTCTGCAGCAGTTGCAGATATATAATACATATATATATATGCAGAAGATCAAAATGTACGTTAATCATACCGTATTTCTGTCAGCGTTTTGTGAGTTACAGAATCACGAAGATACCAGAATACATCCCAAAGTCAGAATAAGGTTACCTTCATGAATGACAAAAAATTGCCGCATACCTAAAGCTCACCATTGATGATCTCGGAGCTCTACCCGAGAATATGAAAAAAAACACACAATACTCATTCAAAATCGCGCGTCCCACACACATCATCTACACACACACACTACAACATATACCACAAATTCACCAAACACATACACACACACATAATATATAAAAATATTATATATATCTATAATCTATACATATCTCCTCCAATCTCTCATTCAACACACAACACCACACACACAACACAACACACACACACACACACACACACACAACACACACACACACTAACACAACACACACACACACACACACACACACACACACATACACACACAAACTCAGCCAACAAAAGAATAATTGCAGGGTGATTTTTTAATCAGAAGAAAACGGTGTACTAGTCACTGAGTGCCCTGAAAATGGATTCCATGGACAAAAAAAGGTCGAAAAAAGATTTTTTTTTAAAAAAGGAAACACAATCGTCAAAGAACAGACACACATATTCTGAAAGTAGAAACCAGTCATACCAACAATAAACACAGACATGGAAGAATGTTTTAGACAGAAAAGAAGAAAAAATGTGCATGATTCTTTTTGAGCGTCACTTCACCTTCAACTGGCAAAGATTAAAAAAAAAAAAAGTTTTTTCGTCAAGTTTTGAAAATTTGAAAACCTGACGAAAAGAAACGTATTATTGAGTTATGAAATCGTGTGCTTGGAAAAGATCAAGCATTGCTAGCCAGTTTACTTTTCAATCTGCGTCTTCTTGACATTTTTTTTTCTGATTGTTTCGATCAATTTGATATATTACATCATTTTTATGCCATGAGTCGCGTTGTGTTGTATTAAACTCTATTGTCACGAACTTGGCTGTGTTGTCTTGTCTTGTTATGTAACGTCTGATACAACGTATTCATTTCGGTAGAGTTTCTGTGTAAAATTAAAACCACTTTAACGTCAGGAGAGCTAATACTCTAGTATACCATCATTATCTGTTCGAATTTTGACATTTTTGAAATAAAACTTTCTGCTAAGAAATGATATGCTTCCTTCAGCCGACAAAAAAATCATTTCCCATTTTTGAATAGGTCCAAATTACTTATTAAAATCTTTTGGGGTAGATTTTCCGTTTCGTGGAAATTTAAAGCAAGAAACGATATTACACAAAGGGCATTAGCTGTGAAGTTTGGGACGAATATTAAATATTCGTCCAATCTCCACCTAGCCTTGAAAGGAAAGTGCAACTGCAGGATAATGTTTTACTTTCACGACTTTCATACCGTAAGTATTTACTTTATTTTTAAAAAAAAGGGTGGGGGGAACTATGTGTAAGTTTGCTCAACGATGTAATATCACTGGAAATGTCATGTAAAACAACTTCCGAGAAATACAATAGAATAGGATTCTAGTTTGGACTTTATGAGAGGGTGGTAAAGCATACAACTAAAATGGTTTGGCCATCATTCCTGTTCGTATGCTTCCCATAATTTCTCACCTCTCAAAAAACATAGAAATCAAAACTTATTGAAAGTCAATGTTTGCGTTTGTTTCATGTTCCTTTGCAGCATCTCGTTTTCTGTCTACATGCATATATACTTATTGTGTAATAGTTATGTTTCCTAACCAATTTTTGCCAGAACGAATTTATGGCTCACTGTATGCACTGTTAACTGACACTAGATGATCACTGCACGGAGGGTCTGGGTTGAAAGTCTAGTACACAGACCACCCTTCAAGGTCTGCGAGACAGGAGAGGAAGATTGCGGCCTAAAAAAAACTCAGGCTCTTGTGCGATTGCAACCACTGACAGGCCTTTCTCTGGTTCCAGAGGAAGGTATACATGCATTTTTTAGTCTCTACAGCGACCATGGAGAGAGACAGAGAGAGAAAGAGAGAGACAGCACAGATTTGTAGTCACTGGGTTGGAGCACAGTTTCTCTGAAAAAAAAAACAGTCCATATACACCGTACCTTGCAAATCAGAGACAGTGAAGAAAATGAAACGGATATTGTCCTAAGTAAACTGAGAACAGAATAATGATTATTTGACTTGAACACCATCCAATTCTGCTGGTTCACTCTTTGAGCCCTTATCTTGTATGATACAGTCAAGTGGGGGTGTGTGTGTGTGTGGTGTGTGTGTGTGTGTGTGTGTGTGTGCGGGGGGGTGTGTGTGTGTGTGTGTGTGTGTGTGTGTGGTGTGTGTGTGTGTGTGTGTGTGTGTGTGTGTGTTGCAAAATTGTGCCTGCATAATTGTACAAAATCCACATGCTGAATTCTTTACCAGGTAAAGTTTTAAAGACTGACGGGTTCCTCCTGGCAAGAAGCTTCTGAATGTCTTCACCAGCTATATTCACCAGCTGTCTTCACCAGTTATATTCACCAGCTGTCTTCACCAGCTGTCTTCACCAGCTGTCTTCACCAGCTGTCTTCACCAGCTATATTCACCAGCTGTCTTCACCAGCTATATTCACCAGCTGTCTTCACCAGCTATATTCACCAGCTGTCTTCACCAGCTATATTCACCAGCTGTCTTCACCAGCTATATTCACCAGCTGTCTTCACCAGCTATATTCACCAGCTGTCTTCACCAGCTATATTCACCAGCTATCTTCACCAGCTATCTTCACCAGCTATCTTCACCAGCTATCTTCACCTGCTCTATTCACCCGCTCTATTTATCTGCTCTATTCACCAGGTATCTTCACCTGCTATCTTCACCAGCTATCTTCACCAGCTATCTTCACCAGCTATCTTCACCAGCTATCTTCACCAGCTATCTTCACCTGCTCTATTCACCCGCTCTATTTATCTGCTCTATTCACCAGGTATCTTCACCTGCTATCTTCACCAGCTATCTTCACCAGCTATCTTCACCAGCTATCTTCACCAGCTATCTTCACCAGCTATCTTCACCTGCTCTATTCACCCGCTCTATTTATCTGCTCTATTCACCAGGTATCTTCACCTGCTATCTTCACCAGCTATCTTCACCAGCTATCTTCACCAGCTATCTTCACCAGCTATCTTCACCAGCTATCTTCACCTGCTCTATTCACCCGCTCTATTTATCTGCTCTATTCACCAGGTATCTTCACCTGCTATCTTCATCAACTATCTTCTCGTGGATATCTTCACCTGCTGTCTTCACCCGATGTCTTCACCTGCTATCTTCACCTGATATCTTCATTTACCTGATGTCTTCACCTGCTATCTTCACCTGCTATCTTCACCTGCTATCTTCACCTGCTATCTTCACCTGCTATCGTCACCCGCTATCTTCATCTGCTTTCTTCACCTGCTATCTTCACTTACTGTCTTCACCTGATGTCTCCACCTGCCATCTTCACCTGCCATCTTCACCTGCCATCTTCACCTGCCATCTTCACCTGTTATCTTCACCTGAAGTCTTCATCTGATATCTTCACCTGATATCTTCACATGACATCTTCACCTGCTGTCTTCACCTGCTATCTTCACCTGATGTTTGTACCTAGATGTTTTCCCCTGGATGTTTTCATGTGGATGTATTCACTTGAATATTTTCACCTGCTATTTTCATCTGCTCTCTTCACCGGATATCTTTACCTGACAGATTCGCCTGATATCTTCACCTGATAGCTTTACCTGCTATCTTCACCTGCTATCTTCTCTAGATATTTTCACCTGCTATCTTCACCTGGATGTCTTCATCTTGCTCGTGTGTCAGACTCGTCAAAGGCGGGGATTCGACTCCCTGGCGCCCCCTAGAAATAAATAATCCCTTTTCACTGCCTATTGCTGTTCTGATGATACAGCCTAAGACTCTGACCGGAACCTCTGAGAAGAAGTAGAGACAGTATTTCTTCCAAGCTCTCCTGGAGTGATAGATTTTTTTTTCCCAGCCAAGTCCTGTCAGTAGGCTACGCTGAGCGGGGATATCTAACCTGAACAGCAAACAGGAATGCAGGCTACACTGCTTTCAGGACTACAGGACAGGGCACAGCGAGGGAAGGGTCAGGATGGATGGCAGCAAGTAGGGGTAGAGGGTGAGTAGATAAATAACTATGGTGAATTTTCTAGTGTTTCGGGTTTCAGGGGTTTGTCACTGGGCTAATGGTAAAAGCCAGTTTCCCGAAATGTTCCAGAACCCTCAGCCTGACTTGTGGGCTATTGTTCCACCACAAGAATATTTATGGAAAACAAAATCATAAAATCAATGTTTAACTGCCTACACTGAGCACATATTTGCTGAAGTTTTAAAAGATGGAAAAGTGACTGAGAGAGTCCAGAGTTGAAACCAGATGATTGAGAATAAAATCAATGTCGATGACTCAAAACATTCTGTAAGCTTCACCTACACTGCTTTTTGTGTTCAGAAATGAATGAATGAATGAATGCCACTCTAAAATGAACACACAGACAGACAATTTTTATTGATGGTACGAATTTGGGGGACCAGGGGAGTGAGAGAGAGAGAGAGAGAGAGAGAGAGAGAGAGAGAGAGAGAGAGAGAGAGAGAGAGAGAGAGAGAGAGAGAGAGAGAGAGAGAGAGAGAGAGAGAGAGAGATACAATTTTATTGTTATCATAGAATACATACTGATAATAGTTGTTATGATAATACTAATAATTGTAGTCATCGTCATAATACTACTACTAACAACATCAATACTAATGATATATTGCTTATGATGATAACGTTATAAATGTACAATGAACAGAAAGAAAGACGATAACAGAGAAATAAGAGAAAGAAAAAAAAATCAAAATGTCAATACAAAGTTGATGATGATGATAAGGGTGATGACGATGTCGATAACTACAGGACGACGACGACAATGACGATGACGATGGTAATGATGATGATGAGATGATGATGATGATGATGATGATGATGATGATGATGATGATGATGATGATGATGAACACTAACAAATTACGCAAGCTCATTGATGATAGGTATTTACCACGAGTATATCTGCACTCTAAAATCATTAGGGCATATGCACTGTAAAAATGTTCCACAAAGGTTCAATGGTACTCTAATAACACGCGCAATGGTCGAATTTCAATTTCAACAAGGAGCAAAAGCAATGTGGATTTTTTCGTCGTGTTTTTTTTTTTTTCAACAGACAACCTCACACACACTGTAAACATGCATTTTGTTTATCACATCTGTTGCAGGCCTGAAAAAATGCATAATTATATGACATATGTGTCAATGAATTGTACTGGCATTTTGACATAAGGTAAATACACAATGACAGCATATGTAACAAAGGTAACCAACATGCACTCTGGACATGTGATGAATATTATATACAAAATCGTGCCAACGCAAACGGAGTAAAGATTCCTCAGGCATATGGTAATGAAGGAGGAGAGGAGAGGAGAGGAGAGGAGAGAGAGAGAGAGAGAGAGAGAGAGAGAGAGAGAGAGAGAGAGAGAGAGAGAGAGAGAGAGAGAGAGAGAGAGAGAGAGAGAGAGAGAGAGCATTAACATTCAGTGATGAAAATTTACAAAGACTCAAAGCTATTACTTTGAGTAACAAAAATAGGTTGCAAGCTGTACAACTGTCTCCTCCTAAAACAGACAGTCAATCAAACAAATAAACAAAAAAGAAAGAAACAAACAACATTATTTGCATAATTATTTACATTCTGAACCACGACAAACCACACAAGATTTGAATGCATTCAACTTGATCCAATACAGCAGTCAAGTGGATCAAATCCAGTCAGGTACAAACAAGCACAATCAGTGGAGACCAAAACTACTTGGGAGAATGTTAGACATGATATGGATGTAAACAAATTGAGCTAAATAACAATGACACCACTTTCTGTAATACTACTGATCATTTATAACAGTATGGACATACACATTCATTCAAAGTTATACAGAAAATGTACTATGTTGTGACATACGTTCACACAGGAAGTAGATTTGCTTGACTTCCGGTACAGCTTCCAGTAATAGCTTGATGCTTTATACCATGATTTTGAGACACTTTTCGGCAACGTTACCATAACTTTATTTCTTTTTTTTTTCCCCGTGCAATATCGAACGGTATAGGGTGGAATTCACACTACAATAGCAATGCTCTTCTGAGTCACATCATCAACATTTTTCTCTGCAATGAAGTTTGACTTAGAAAAGTACTCTGAGTTAAACTCCCTCTCTTTTTCCAGATCTATCCAATACTTAGTTTTCTTATTTCTTCTGGAACCAGTAATGGGGAAAACAAATTCAGTCCATGCAAAGATGGAGGGTTTGGTCTACCAATGCCCCTGACAAAATTTACAGCATACAATTGTTTTCCTAAGTTCCGTTCAGCCGAGGAAAGTTACAGGTTAAGCACCTTGAAAGCCCTCAGTACAGAACAATGTGGCCTAGTTCCAGAGAAGGAACTCATGGTTGATGAATTGTTTCTGCTGATACAAAACCACTGTGTCCAGAGGTACCCCCTGTCCGGCGAAAGGTCTGTATTATAATATTCGTCACCAAAAGGATGGGTATCACAAAAAATCATTATGAAATGGAGAGTGAGAGTAAATCGTAACCTTGATAAAGTAATTGTTGCCATAACAAGTAATTGTCGCCAGACAGAGAGTAAATATCGCCATGTTTCACGAAGAAAGTAAATTGTTGCCATACAGAAAATTATATAATATACCCATAAAAAGAGTGGTTCTCGTAAATAAGAAACTATTAATCACATGAAAAAATATTGCCACGAAGAAAGAAACAGTCGCTATGAAAAAAAGACTAAACTCTTGCTATAAAAGAATAGTGAATGTAAACATAATCAAGTTTTTTTTATCTTGTAGAAAGATCCTATTAGTATTGTTTTTTGTTTTTTAAAAGAATATACCAATTATAAACATCGTCAAGTTCTTATCATAGCTATCTGGGGAAAAAGAACTATTATTTTTGCTACCTATTAACATTTTCAAGTAACATTTTGAACTGACTTTCATGACAAGAATCTATGTCAAAAGCGCACCAGAAAAAAAAATCTTGATGAGCAATAAAAACAATGAATCGCAATTTTGATCGGAACCCCCCCCCCCCCCAGCTCAGAACACAAAACAGCCTTTTTGATGCATTGAAATCCTTTTTTAGACAAAAGGTTATAATACAGAGCTTTCCACCAGAACAATTTCCCATACCCTGAAGCCTGCATTCTTTTGACACTTAAAGCGAACCACACTCAGGATGGTGCCCCCCGTTTTTCTCCGAACTGCGATATATATATATATATATATATATATATATATATATATATATATATATATATATATATATATATATATATATATATATATATATATATATATATATATATAAGCCCTCTGCTACTTGCAACAGGGCTCCAAGCAAAAAGAATTGAAACACAGCAACAACAAAAACAACAACAACAACACAACAGCAACAAGGTCAAACCACAGCTACACCAACAGCAACAACAACAACAACAACAACAACAACAGAAAACTGTTGAAAATGAGCAACGGGGAAGAGACTCATCGTTACAGGTCTTGGGGTAATACTAGCATAATAACAACGCAACCTTCATTTCATGACGTACATTGACAAAACAAAACATTCACTCTGCAATCCCAGATTCAGCTTTATTATTTTTTTTCATTGGCGAAGAAAACAGGTGAGTGGTCAAATAATCCAAACACTGGGTTAAACATTGAACAATCTGCATGATACATAAAGTCACGGTTTTTAAAGGGAATTGGGGTGGGGTGGGGTGGGGAAGAAGAGGATATGAAAGATAAGACCGAAAACGGGTGGCTCTGGGATGTGGTGGAGTAGGGAGGGGTTGGGGGTGGGGTGGGAGGGGGCGATTTGGAGGGTGGGTGATGGAAGGGATAGCATTCATTTTTCGTTTGTTTGTTTTTCTTGATTTTTTGAACAAGTGCATAATTACATATCCAGATTAAAAGATGAAACACAAACAAAGAAAGCCACGTGAGCGGGACGTTCAAAGAAGAGCAGTCAACAATGATTTGTGCTTTGAACAACATCAACAAAAACCATCCCTCTCCCCGCCCCCCGCCCTCCCTCCGCCCCCCCTTCCGTCCACCACATCACCGCCCTCTCCCTCTCACCCCCCCTACAATTACCCCCTTCCCCCTGCCCCTACAAAAAGCAACAAATAACTCAAAGACAAAGTGTTTCACGTACTTTATCCCAGCAGTTTCAAAAATCAACATATAACGCCCCCCCTTAACCCCCCCCCCTCCCCAAGCCCCCCCCCCCTTGGGGAGGGGTGGGGGTGGGGGGCGGGGGCGCAGGAGGAGTGGGGGGGGGAGGGGGGAAATGGATTGGGTAAGAATCAAGCTAGACTATACAGCGTAGTCATTCAGGCATGGCTGTCATGGGAGACACAGACCATCTGATTTCTCTGCAGTCCAACTCTTTCTCTTGCAGTCTTCGTGTCACAAGCGTGTGACGGACAAAAAGAGAGATGAAAAAAAAACCCCGAACAAAAATAACACTATCCATCAATAGAAAACGCAACTACTTGTACCATCCCTTCCCTTCCTCTCTTTCTGTCCATCTTTCTTCTTCCAGCAAGGATAAAAAAAAAAAATCACAGCGGTTTTGTTTTTTGTTTTTGCTCTCTCCCATGAGCACAGTGACGTCAGTCATATTTCCAACACCTCGCCATGACGTCAACCTGACCTAAGATGGCGTCACGGGCACTCCTGGGATGACGTTTACATGCACGGGATGACGTGGCTGGAGCTAGTAGGGGTCTAGGTGACGTCACTCGTTGCCTAGGCCGGGATGGTGTTTGTCGATCCTGGCGTTGATGTAGTAGATCCAGTAGACCATGATGAAGAAGATGAAGACGAGGGGGAAGAGGATGCGGGAAGCCACATCCAGGTACATGGCGTACACGATGCCTCTCTTGCCGAACCGCCGCCGCTTCTTCTTCTCGTCCGTGTCAGCGTCCAGAGGTACAGCCACCTAGATAGCGTCAGAGGGAGAGGAGAAAAGGAGAAAATGGAGGAGAGTAGTTTGAAAGGTGTTCAGTCATTCTGTTTATACATTTCGTTATTTATTTGATTATTTATTTATTTGTTTGTTTGTTTGCTTATTTGTTTAAATATTTATGTACTTTTGTAATTATGTGTTTATTTGTTCATCTACGTATGTACTTATTCATGTATTTCTTTATTTCTTTGTTTATTCCATTTTTCTTTATTGATTTATTTGTTTATGCTTGTTGTAAATGAATGACTTGTGTGGCAGAAAGGGTATTGCCAGAAAGTGAATTTAAACGTAATTTTAACTAGGCTTTAAGCATGATTCAATATCAATGAACGGCGAAAACACAGATTAAATGTTATTACTTATTTACTTATTTATTTACTTACTTACTTATTTACTTACTTATTTACTTACATAATCACTTCCTTCCTTCCTTCCTTCCTTCCTTCCTTCCTTCCTTCCTTCCTTCCTTACCTACCTACCTACTTACTTACTTACTGATTACATAACTAATCAATACTAACAAGAAATGTTTCTTTTCTTCTTTCGTTTTTTCTTTCTCAAATTCTTGTTCGTACGCTTTTTTTCTTATACTTTTCAACATCACACTTTAATCCCTATCGACATTGTATGTGTATTTTCTGTTTTTATGATCACAAGAATACAAGCTGCTTACTATTTTCTGGGCATCAACTGTCACCTAGGCTTTGAGAGCATTGGAACTAGCTATAGTTTTGAAGTTGTTTCTCTTTCATAATGTGCTTTTCGTCAACATGTAGAGATGATGATAATATTTTACAGGAGGTGAGCATTTGCAAATAATGATTATATTTCATGTGAGACCACCACTTTCAGATAATGATGGTAATATTTAAGTCAACGTTTGCAGATAATGATTGTATTTTAAGTCAAGTCAAGTCAGGTCAATAATTTATTTCCAGATGGTACATTGAATAAGCAGTGCAATTGCTTTTTTTTCATCACGCCATCCTTCTAAGAAAGATGTGAGATCAGCACTTGCAAACAATGATGATATTTCACATGAGGTATGTATTCTTCCATTGTTATTGTATTTGGTATTGTTATCACTCTTTTCCTCTTTGGGGATTTTTTATTTACTTTTACTTAAATTTTTTTTTTTTTTTTTTTTACAATATCCAAATTTGATTGTCAGCAGAATGTGTTTATTCCTTCGAAACAACTAAACCTACATCCAGGTTTTGGTGTGCTTTTTGTAAATGGCTTGAAGTAGTAATCGTCGTGTCTTTGGAATTGTTTTAACAATCATGATTGCTGTTAACTCAAAGTTAATTTTCATTGTGGTAATATTGTGTCATGAATTCCAATATTTTGTCCCCTCCCCCCAAGAAAATGTAAAGAATTTTCATTTCTATGATACTCAGTTGGAAGCGTAGGCACAACGTATATTCATACCGAGGACTGACTGTCTGTCTGTCTGTCTGTCTGTCTGTCTGTCTATCTGTTTGGCTGTCTGTTTGACAGTCTGTCTGTCTGTCTGTCTGTCTGTCTGTCTGTCTGTCTGACTGTCTAGGTCTCCTTCTCTCTCTCTATCTCCCTCCCTCTCTCCCCCTCCCTCTCTCTCCCTCCCCGCTCCCCTCTCTGCCTCCCGTCTCTCTCTCTCTCCTCTCTCTCTCTCCCTACCTCCCTCTCCTTCCCTGTCTCCCTCCCTCCCCCTCTCCCTCCCCCTCCCTCCTTCCCTTTCTCTCTCTATCAGCAAGCTCACCTCTCTGTTAGACCCGTTCTCCAGGTCTTTAGGTATGCTGAAGACCCTGCGGATGGAGAAGTCCCTCAGACTGTCCTTGCGGCTGAGCACGTTGACCACGGCAAACTCCAGCAGGGCGCAGAAGACAAAGACCAGACAGGTGGACATCCACACGTCAATGGCTTTAGTATAGGACACCCTGGACAGTGAGTGAGTGACATAGCGGTCAGTCAGTACTGGACAAGTTTTAGGGGGTACTTGGCAGTGGGGTTATTTTTTGCCAGGAAATTTAGGACAGTTACATTGTTTTAGGACAGAATTATGCCAAAAGTGCCTGCCAGGTTGACTGGTAGCGATTTGAAGGAATAGTAACCAGAAAGTTATTCAATGTGCAGCGGTTAGTGCATAATAATATATTCTTTATAAAGCATGTTCAACTCACTCATATTTTTGCTTTGTGGACAAGTGGGCTAGCTTTACTGCTGCCTTTTTCTCCTCCTTTTGCCCCTGCAACAGTTGTCCCTCCCCTCCCTTATCCAACACCCAACCCTCCTCTGCTGTTTTGGAG
>CM060326.1:42012107-42024607 GCA_030674155.1 Stramonita haemastoma | reverse complement strand
CACTTACCATGGTCGCCTCGTTGACAGAATCAATAGTATCCACGTATAGTTTGACCTCCACCTCTGTCGCTTTTTCTGAAAAAAAATTAAGGAAAAAAAAAGTATGAGAACTGAGTTCTTCTGATGGCAGGTGGCAGAATGGCAAAAGGGAGGTGGTAGGGAAGGGGCTGTTTATATAGTGGGGTGTAGGATCTTGGCATTTGGACTTTCTTCAGTTTAACACGCTGGGGGGGGGGGGGGGGGGGGTTGTCACTCAAAATATGTACATGCTGTCTCGCTGCCCCGCCTGATAATCAATGCTATGCTATGTCATCAGTGGGCAAGAAGTGATGGGATATAAGGATCGATGCTATGTCATCAGTGGCAAGAATGATGGGATATAAGGATCGATGCTAGGTCTCAGTGGGCAAGAAGTGTTGGGATATAAGGATCAATGCTAGGTCATCAGTGGGCAGAATTCAGGGGAAATAAGGATCAATGCTAGGTCATGACTGGGAATGAAGTCTAAAGAAATAGGGATCAATCCTAGATCATTACAGGGGAAGACTAGAAAGTGATTTAACCACACAGGACGCCTGTTTTGCCCACAGAAACCAATACATTGTCAGATGATAGTCTGTTAACACACAGGCTGTCAACACACAGGCTGTCAACACACAAACTGTCAACACACAGCGTCAACACACAGCTGTCAACACACAAGCTTCAACACACAGGCTGTCAACACACAGGCTGTCAACACACAGGCTGTCAACATACAGAATGTCAACACATCCCAGAAAAACAGCTTGCTCATTCAAGTAATAGGAATGTCACAAATAAAGCAACAGAAATGTTGATGAGAAACATACAAGCATTCTAGAGCCTAGTACAAATGGGCCAAACCCGACACAATACTGAATAATATCTAGACAACAAGAAGAAAAACTTAACAACAGTAACAACAATAACAAAAACATTAACAACAGCAGCAGCAGTAACAACAACAAATCGAAAATAAAGCTCCCAGTAAAACATAAATAAATAGGGGAAGAAAAAGAAGCCATCAGCCTGTAATGAGCAAAAAAGCAAACAGGAATTGAAAGGAAACATCTCAGTCCTACAGAGAAAACTAAGACCTTGATCTGGATTTAACAGCCGGGAGATGACTACACAGGACTGGATGGCCCAGTGGCTTGAACATCGAACTCCTGACCTGATAGTAACTGTGGGTATGGGCTCCAATCTTGGCTGAGGATTCTATTCGATGGTTTTGCTTCAATATACATATCATCTAAAACTATAAACTATAAATGAGTGATTGAGTGAGTGAGTGAGTGAGTGAGAGAGACAGAGATAGATAGATAGATAGATAGATAGATAGATAGATAGAGAGGGATAGAGAGAAGAGAGGAGAGAGAGAGGGAGAGAGAGAGAGAGAGAGAGAGAGAGAGAGAGAGAGAGAGAGAGAGAGAGAGAGAGAGAGAGAGAGAGAGAGAGAGATTCTTTTATCTCTTTTTATTTATATTTCTCACCACACACACACACACACACACACACACCACCACACACACACACACACACACACACACCCCACACACAACACACACAATCGCACGCACACAGCACACATTGCACACAAGACACCACATACGCACGCACGCACGCAACCACAGAGATATGCTTAATAGCAAGTTGAACCGACAGAGCTCTTCTCTCTCCAAGACTTTGTACAAGGAAGCAAAACTTTGCTTAACAACCACAGAAAAAAGAAAAAAAAAGAAAAAGGAAAACAACAGTCTTACATAATCCCATGAGTTAAACCAACAAGAGAAGCATGTGCGAACAGCTTTAACACTTTCACCCCTCCACCCCGCCCCCCCCCCACACACACACACTCCACCCTACCCCTCCACCGTGTTTTGCAAAATAAGGGCAAGCCGAAAATCGTTAGAAGAGGCTTTGTTCCATAAGTTTTCCTTGATTGGGAATTTCCTGTACTGCTAACAACAACCAGCCCCAGAGAGTGTGGTCCTCTTTACACCCCATCAAAGTCTATTCTGTTCTCCCAGGCAATGGCACTGATAATTATTCAGACAGTACAGGAACACGAAGAGAAAAGAACAGAGATTGAATTGTGGTCCTGTTCAGTCAAAGCAGTATTCTCTGCGTGGAAATTCCACTGCTTTCCATGGGATCAGCACTGTGACCACAATGGCAGTGTCACCGATTTTTAAAATAAAAATCCTGTTTGCATTATTGTAAGTATTTGTTTCCCTATGAGAGTCTTTTCTTCTACATAATTTTGCCAGAGTCATTTTTTTTTTGTTGCTGTTGGTTCTTTTCACACAAGCTGAAAAATTAATGCTGAAGGCTCACAGAATCCCGGATTATTATCTCACCCGAATGACTAGTACCCAGACCACCACTCCAGATCTAGTGTATGGTGGAAAGTTTGGGTTGAAGGTGGGAATCAACTCCCAACTTACGGCTTTCTATGCAGGTGCGTTGCATGTAGATCACCGATCCCCTTCTTGAGGTAAACAGCCCATAGTTTACACAAAGAAATAAGGTGTCCAGTTCTAACGTTAGCTAAGGACAAGTTGAAACAAAGGGGAAACTAAGGGAGCCAACACACCTGCAAACAAGATTACAAAAGGTGGCACTGCACTAGTGGCGACAAGCTCTTCCGAAGAAGAGCTGCCTGAACTTTAGGGAGAGAAGCTTGCAGTGACTGAAAGAGGTGTACAGAGAAATGGAATTCATATGTTATGATACGATACGTACGAGTAGAAGTGGCGAGATTAAGTATCATGACAAGACAAGTAAGGCAAGGCGAGGCAAGGCTAGGAAAAGAGACAAGGCAAGGCTAGGAAAAGAGACAAGGCAAGGCAAGGCAAGGCAACACAAAGCAAGGCAAGGCAAGGCAAGGCAACACAAAGCAAGGCAAGGCAAGGCAAAGCAAGGAGCTGTTCCTGTTTATGCTCATGTAGATTTTAAAAATAAATATCCTCAAGCTCTAAACAAACATCTAAAAGATAGAAGAGATAAGAAATGAATAAAAGAATGAATGAATGAAGGAGGGAAGAAAGTCAGGAAGAAAGGAACACACACATACACAGACATGCGCGCGTATGCTACCGTTTTTACCCACCATTAGCGTAATCGCATTTTCATTTCAATTGGTGTATAAACACAACACCTGTGTGCATGCGTTTTTTTTGTGTAAATGTCGTCATCCGTTCCTACCGGCAGACAATATCTTACTCTAAGGCAGAACGGGTTCCTTAATGTTCCCAAGTTGTTCTGTGTGAGTCCCTACAGTCTCACCCGAATAGCTTTCGAGCGAGTGGAGTTGGTACTGATGCTCGGATGGGCGCATCAGTGTTGGCTCGATACCCCACCGACAGATCAGGAATGCAACGCTCTACTCCCCCCCCCCCCACCCTCTTCCCTTCTCTCTGTCAGATAAGTTTCAGACCAGATTCGACGTTCTAACCGCTAGGCTATTTTGATCTCGAAGAATGCTTACTCAGAGGTCTTTTTTCTCTCTGTTCTTTGTGGGGTCTCTTTTTTCATTCTCTCACAAAGGGAACGGAAAGATTTTTGTTTCAGTGCATAATACAATGTATGAAAATGAATTTCAACTGAAGTTTGAAGAGAGAGACCGAAACAGAGACAGACTGACAGCAGACAGAGAGGGGCAAACATGATACATGGTAAAGACAGTGAGATACACCACAGATGAATTAAGACCGAGAGTCCACGGGTCACAGAGACATAGACAAGGAAGATTGTAGGAGAAACACACACACACCACACACACACACACACACACACACACACACACACACACACACACACAACACACACACATTCAACACATCAGCACAACTACACACACACACACACACACACACACACACACACACAACACACAACAACACAACACACACTCAAGCACACACACACAATCTATTCTTCTCTGTGTGTTTTACCTGATCATAAGTAGGTGGCCAGTTCTTGAAACCGTTCCCCCGTTCTGCATTGCTGAGGATCACATCTAGCAGGTCAGAGCTGAAATCACACAACAAGGACAGTTTGAAATCACACAACAAGGACAGCTTGAAATCACACAACAAGGACAGTTTGAAATCACACAACAAGGACAGCTTGAAATCAATCAGATCACAGCTTGAAATCACACAACAAGGACAGCTTGAAATCAATCAGATCACAGTTGAAATCACACAACAAGGACAGCTTGAAATCAATCAGATCACAGTTGAAATCACACAACAAGGACAGCTTGAAATCAGTCAGATCACAGCTTGAAATCACACAACAAGGACAGCTTGAAATCAATCAGATCACAGTTTGAAATCACACAACAAGGACAGTTTGAAATCACACAACAAGGACAGCTTGAAATCAATCAGATCACAGTTTGAAATCACACAACAAGGACAGCTTGAAATCAATCAGATCACAGCTTGAAATCACACAAGGACAACTTGAAATCAATCAGATCACAGCTTGAAATCACACAATAAGGACAGTTTGAAATCACACAACAAGGACAGTTTGAAATCACACAACAAGGACAGTTTGAAATACACAACAAGGACAGTTTGAAATCAATCAGATCACAGCTTGAAATCACACAACAAGGACAGTTTGAAATCACACAACAAGGAAAGTTTGAAATCACACAAGGACAGTTTGAAATCACACAAGGACAGTTTGAAATCACACAACAACGACAGTTTGAAATCAAACAACAACGACAGTTTGAAATCAATGAGATCACAGTTGAATTGACACAACAAGGACATCTTGAAATCAATCAGATCATAGCTTGAAATCACACAACAAGGACAGTTTGAAATCAGTCAGATCACAGCTGAATTGACACAAGGACAGTTTGAAATCAATCAGATCACAGTTTGAAATCACACAACAAGGACAGTTTGAAATCAACCAGGTCACAGCTTGAAACAACACAAGAACATCTCTCTCTCTCTCTCTGTCTTGGATTTTCAGCCAGGGTCAAGCACATGTTCATATTGCAGGACACTAGTTTCTTTTCAGTGTGTCTTGATCTTTAAGTGATTTTGGTTTCAATTTTTCATGCTTATTTCTTCTATCCCTGAGCTTGAATTTGTCTGTTTTGAATTATATTTGATTTGTCTGTTTTGAAATTTATCATTTGACTTTTGTATGTTTTGAAATTTATCGACATGTTCCTACATTACCGTACCCGTCCCACAAGCGGTTGGATTGTGGCCTAAGGCCGAAGAACCATTAAACCATTTCAGTGTTCAATGTTCAATGTTCAGTGTTTCTCTCTCTCTTCTCTCTCTCTCTTTTCTCTCTCTCTCTCTCTCTCTCTCTCTCTCTCTCTCTCTCTCTTCTCTCTCTTTGTGCATGCGTACTTGCGTGTGTGCATGAGTACGTGTATGCCTGCATGTGTCCGTCTGTCTGTCTCAGTCTGAAGTTAAAAAAAATCTTGTCAATATTTTTTCTTCTTACAGAATTGAATTTGACTTGAAATACATGTGGTTTTTATAGATGGTGTATATATACACCCTCAAGCACAAAGCCACAAACTAGATTCAATATACTTGAAACAAAAAGGCGTTTACCGGAAAACATATTTTAAACTACACCCACACACACACTTCACAACACCCACTCAAAAATACACACACCACAACTCACAACACACACTCACACACATCACACACACCACACATCAACACAATCACACACACACACATCACCATTTAGCACACCAGCTCCATCCACAACACGCACGCCAACATGATGACGAACAGCAATTAACAGCTTCGTCTGTAAAGCCTTTAAGGTCTCGGCTAAATTTTCTTCTAAGAGCCATAATTTAACCTCATTTCCCACTCTACTGCATATTAACTGCCAAACTTTGAAGATAAAATCCTGTTAATTTGGGATTTGCAGTTTTTTCTGCAAAGTGTGTATTGAATTGAAAAGGGTCTTTATTTGTCGTTTTTTAGGAGTTGAATGCGTTTTATGCTTCTGTGTGAAGGTGGCAAATAATTTCTAATTGTTGACTGTAAAAGAATCCGATTTTTACGAATATAATTTAATCGTAGAAAACTGTCAGAGATTTAAAAAAAAAAAAAATTCCTTATAGTTTCTGTCTATGTCAGTTTGTCTGTTCTGTGTCTGTCTGTACCTCAGCATGTGTGTCTGTTTTCTTTTATTTTTCTGCATCTGTTTTGATCTATATCGTATTTTTTACAGCCAATCTCTCTTCTTAGAATTCTATGTCATTGTTTGAGAATAGTAGTTTTTGCACAGGGCAGTTTGAGGAACAAATGGAAATTTTTTTTAAAAACCTGTGTGAAAAGAAATAGGAAACAGACTCCTTTACTGTGCTGAAAGCAAACTATCGCTAGCAAAAAACAAACAGAAAACATTACAAACTAGAACAATTCACAATGTGTGATAACAAACTAGGAATGGGAACTATTATGTAACAAATATTTTATAAAAAACATAAGCATACAGTTCCAAAAAAGAACGGCAGCCTTCTTCTATCTTCATCATTTCATTAATCTCATAATCATTACCAGCAGCAACAACGGTAGCGACGGTAGCAGTAACAATGAACAATTACAACAAAAGTAATTCAACGATCGCTGAAAAACCAACTCTGAACTCGTAAGTACCAAAACGAAAGAGACATAACACATGCAATGAGGCAATTGTCACAGAATATGCAGAGGCTGGGCTTTAATGAAGGTCTACAGACTACTTTTTTGTCTCGGAAAATGCAGAAACTAAAAAAAAAAAAAGTAAACTAAGACACACCGCTTCTCTCCCTACCCTCCCCGCCCCTAAATTAAACACGACCACGGGAACTGTTGTAGATGATCGTCACTATCTGTGCAGATTGGCAAAGCTTTTTATCATTTGGCCCTGTACATGATTCAGGTCTGAAAAAAGATCCAGTAGTCTATAAGCTGTGTTTGTTGTTTTGTTTGTTACTGTAATTCCCATTTTTGTGGTGGAAGTTTTATGCTTTTTCATGTGTGTGTTTGTGTTTGTGTGTGGTGTGTGTGTGTGTGTGGTGTGGGTGTGTGGGTGAGTGGGCGTTGGTTTTTCTGGTTTTTTTTTGGTTGAGAGCTGGTTTCTTTGAAGTTTTTATTTCCATATTTTTTTTAATGTGAGGTAACTACTTGCTTAGCTTTCACACAGCTGGCAGCTCTTGCTATTTTGGAATCACACTGTATTGATTCGACGTGCTTTTTCTTTTTTTGTGGAGTAGCTTAGGTTTCCATGCACGCTCTCGACTTAAATCCCTCCACCTTCATACACGCGCATGCACGCACGTCACATTCACACTGACACACACACACACACACAACGCACGCATACACACATACACACACACCACACAACACACACACACACACACACACACACACACACACACACACACACACACACACAGATTTTTTCAAAGCGTTCTGTCATGCAGATCCTGTAGTTCTTGATCCTGGTTAGTTAAGAATGGTATACTTTTGGTAATCGTACGCACCTCTCTCAGTTCATTAATTTTATTGCTGCGTTTGCTAAAGTCTGTTTAATGTGTTGTTCTGTAGTTGTGTTTATTTTTCTTTGATTTGACAATACCTTATGTATTATCTCTATTTCTATTTCTGCTAATTCTTCCGCGTTTTTTGACTCTGTTGTAAATATGCAAAATTATAAACAAAAGCTTCATCCAAAACCAATTATTCAATCAATCACAAACAAAGAAAACAAAAACCAAATAAAGAAACACTCTTAAACGAAGTTAAACCTAGACATTAGAAAATCCACCAAAAAACAGAAATCGAAGGCAAACTTGACAGCTTATTATTTCTGTATCATTTCTGATTTATTAATCATTGTATGTCTACATGTTTGTCTGCTGTATGATTAATGCACTGTGTTTGTGTGTGCGCATTTGCGAGGTGCCTGCATGATGAGAGAGAGCAATCTTTTATCAGCTTGACTACTTGCATGTCATAAACTTTCTAATTGTGACACCCCCCCACACACACACACAACCATACACGAACACCCCCCCACACACACACATTACACACACAACACACACACAACACACACACAACACACACACTCACCCCCCCATTCTCACCCCTCCACACCACACACACACCACACACACACACACACACACACACACACACACACACACACACACACACACACACACACACTGAATCATCCACACACAATAATAAAAAAATAGTATATAAAAAATTTGAAGGCTATTTGCTATCATTTAGGGGCGAGAGCTGTTGTGAAGATGCATCAATTGAGCTGAAGATAGCCAACGGTTGCATATCAGTCTTCACTCTGCGCCTGGCCATTGCCATAATGCTGTCATGCAGCCGTGTGCCATTACGTGAGAAGCTATTCTAATCAGCTTTTCTTTTCAAGGTTTTTACTCTGCCTCTGTCTCTGCTGTGTCTTCTGTCTTTCTGTCTGTCTGTTTTCTCTCTTCTGTCTCTGTCTGTCCTGTCTGTCTTCTATTCTGTCTTGTCTTCTATATATATATATATATCTGTTGTTGTTGTTGTTTTTGTTTGCTTGTGTGTGTGTGTGTGTGTGTTGTGTTGTTGTTGTTGTGTGTTATTGTTTCATAGAATTCGCCCTATTGGGTGTGTGTGTGTGTTGTGTGTGTGTGTGTGTGTGTGTGTGTGTGTGTGTGTGTGTGCATGCGTGCGTGCGGCGTGCGTGCGTGCGTGCGTGCGCGCGCACACGTACGTGCAATTAAATGTTCTTGTCCGTCATCTTCTCTTCTACAGGTCTTTGTCTCTTTATGTTCTGCTCTTGTGTCTGTTTCTATCATTATCGTTATTTGATTTTATGTTTTGCTCTTGTTTTAAAGTGAAGGTATCCTTTTAGAAGAAAAATAAAATAAAAGATTAAAGAAAGAGGACAAAGATAAAGTAGAGAAGGACAGTGAAAAAGAAAAAAAGAGAGAGAGAGAGAAAGGAGAGAAGAGAGAGAGAAGAGAGAGGGAGAGAGAGAGGAGAGAGGAGAGGAGGAGAGAGAGAGAGAGAGAGAGAGAGAAAAGAGAGAGAGGAGAGAGAGAGAGAGAGAGAGAGGAGAAGAGAGGAGAGGAAGGAAGGAAGGAAAGAAGGAAAGGAAGAAAAGGAATGATTACAATAAAGAAGAAAAGGATGTAAAAAAAGAAAAGAAGAGGTAAAAAAAAAAAGAAAGAAAAATCATTTAATAAAGAAAATGTGAAGAATAGAAGAAAAAATAAAGGAAAAAAAATCGAACTCCAAATCAGTTGATATATGAAGGGCACCGTAACCTTGTAGAAAATGACACTTTTTTGTCGTATCTTTTTTCTTTCTCTATTTATCGTTCCTTCATTCGGATATGTGCCGTTTGTCATCGTAGATATGAGCAAGGGGGAAGATCCTGTTTCAAAGGGGCCCCAGAACATGTATATTTGTGTTGGGGATTTATCACGGAGATGAAAGATGATGAAACTATTGTTTTTTTTTTTACTTGTATGTTTTCTTACAAGGTTTGGCAGTTCGTCTTCAGGTCCGTGTCTTTTAGTTTTATATCCAATGTTTTTTTTTGTGTTCAAACTTGGTATCCCGTTGTTTGTCAATCCATTCTTCTTCTTTTAGTTTGTTTCGTTTGTTTTGTTTTTTATGTCTGTTTTTTTCCTTTAGCAGAACCTTCTTTGTCTTTCTTTCTAATTTTCTTTCTCTTTCTTTCTTTCTCAATTCTAAGATACTTTACTCTTCTGCAGTGTATCGTGTTGCATTCTTTTTCTTTGCATTTCTTGTATAAAATTGTCTTAGCAAAAATACATAAACAGAAAAAGGGCGAGAATTGATCGGAAAAATGACAAGGTGTTCGAGTTTTAAAACAGAAACCTGTGTGTTTAATTTTCAAAGATCTTTGATGTATAATGGCTTTTGTACCTCAAGATAAGCACAAGATATTGCATGCATTATTGCTGTTTATAACACAGACAGAATGGAGACTCTCTACAGCTGCTTAACAGGAATGAACACTACAGAAGCTTTGTATGCTACAGAACAGGAATGAACACCACATAGGCTTTTAAGCATTGGCTACATAGCTACAAAACAGGAATGATGACTACAGAGGCTTTGCAAAATTGGCTACACAACAACAGAACAAGAGTGATCACTACAAAAGCTTTGCAGAATTGGCTACATAGCTTTAGAACAAGAATGAGCACTACAAAGGCTTTGCAAAATATCAAAGGCTTGCAAAATAGGCCAAAATTGGCCACATAGCTACAGAACAAGAATTATCACTACAGAGGCTTTGCAGCATTGGCTACATAGCTACAGAACAATAATGATCACTACATAGGCTTTGTAGCTACAGAACAGGAATGAACTACTGCAGAGGCTTTGAAGAATTGGCCATACAACAACAGGACAAGAATGATCACTACAGAGGCTTTGCAGCATTGGCCAGCATTGGCCAGAATCATCCCTGTCCTGATCTCAGCAATGGCCTAGGCGTTAATCAAAACAGGGTTCTAAGATTGGCAGCGCACTACCCCTCCCTCCCCCTTCTTTCACCGCCACCTCCCCTTTCCTTTAATAGCCAATATTGGCCCTGAGTTGGCTTACAAATTAATCCCAGGCTTGTTTCCCCATTGAGTCAGTGCGGGCATCAAAGATAAATCAGCTTTGATAAGCGCGAAAGGAAAAGTGGCCATGATTGAAGAGGAAGAAAGACACTGTCAGGATTGTGGCCCCGAACATGAATTACGATGGTGAGGGAGATGACAGTGCAGAGAAGAGGAGTGAGTGAGGTGTTTTTCTGCTTGCTTTCTTAATTGCTTATTTGTTTAAGGGAGGGAGGGAGAGAGAGAGAGAGAGAGAGAGAGAGAGAGAGAGAGAGAGAGAGAGAGAGAGAGAGAGAGAGAGAGAGAGAGAGAGAGAGAGAGAGAGAGAGAGAGAGGGGGGGGGAGGGTAGGGTCCTCTGAAATATAGTCAACAAGTTCTTCATCAGCCAGTGGAATATATCAGAAAACAGAGGTGGTCTAGTGGTAAGAGCGTCCAGCCAATGCCTTGCGCTAACTAAGGGCGCAGGTTTGAATCTCCACTGGGGTAAGTGATTGTAAGCTAAACGGAAAACTTTAACCGAAGTTTACATTGATAACAGCTGTATTCCTTTGCATGCCCTCAAATGAAGTTTTAAACTTTTGTCTCCTGTGCAAACACATAGAAGCGCTTTGTATATAGATTTAAAGTTGATCATTTTTTTCATAAGAGTGTGCCGGCTGTGGGCAACGCTCATCATGGGCGTCTCAAACATACCGAGCATGCAAGCTTCCGTCTGAAGAGTTTTGGGCTCCGCCAGGTTCATTTTACCCAAACATTCTGCTTGAAGGATGCAGTGCAGTGTCTCAATGGACTCATCCAGAACACAGAGAGTGGATTGAACGAAAACAGCTTCTACAATTCCTAGCACTCACACAGGCATCACGTCTTTTCTTCAAACTGTTTATTCAACGTCTCTTTGTTTAAACTGTTTTTTTCAACATCTCTTTGTTTAAACCGTTTATTCAACGTTTATTTCACAGGGAAAACGACGAAAATCACCACTACTAAATAATCACGAAAACAGTGACTATTTTTACGGTTTTTCCCTTATTTTAGATCATTGTTTTATTTTAAAAAAATTAACCACAGAAAGGATAGAAAGATAAAGAACAAAATACCAGGACATTCATGTGGTTTTGTTTCTTGTCGGTGTATTCGTGTTGTCTTCCCAATCAGATGTCTCTGTATGGTTGTCTTCCTTCTGTCTCTATTCTTCTTATTCTTGCACTTTTATTTATTATTATTATATATTCTATTTCATTTTATATCATCATCATTATTTTAATATTATGTAATCATCACATTATTATAGATTATGTATATTATTAAAAAATTAGGAGAGAGAGAGAGAGAGAGAGAGAGAGAGAGAGGAGAGAGAGAGAGAGAGAGAGAGAGAGAGAGAGAGAGAGGAGAGGAGGAGAGGAGGAGAGGAGAGAGAGAGAGAGAGAGATGAGAGAGAGACGACGAGAGAGAGAGAGAGAAGAGAGAGGAGAGAGAAGGGGGAGAAGAAGAAGAGAAAAGAGAAGACAGAAGAAGAAGAAGAAGAAGAAGAAGAAGAAGAAAGGAGGGAGAGAAAGGAAGGAGGAGCAAAAACAAGGAGGCCAAAAGTAGATTGCCTAGGACGAAGAACACAATCAGCAAAAATATAAAAGCAAACTCAAGATGACAAGAAGAAGAAGAAGAGAAGAAGAAGAAGAAGAAGAAGAAGAAGAAGAAGAAGAACATACAAGAATAACAACAACAACACAACAACACAAGAACAAGAACAAGAAAAAAGAACAAGAAGAAAAAAGAAGAAGGAAACTAAGATAAACAAAAAAGAGAGGACAAATAAAAAGAGAGAAAAAA
>CM060326.1:41984607-42004607 GCA_030674155.1 Stramonita haemastoma | reverse complement strand
CGTCATTCGGACGAGACTATAAACCGAAGCCCCGCGTACGAACGCACGCAGAATATCTTGTGCACACATTAAAACCCCATTCCACCGTTCGGAAGAGCAGGCCATTGTGTGCCGGTAGGAGCGGATGACAAAATTATTTTTAAAAAACCCACCATGCACACAGGTGTCGTGTTTAGACACCATCCCTGAGGAAAAATCTGGGTGTTGGGAGTCACCAGGGCGGCTCTGGGCTGTATGTAAAAAATATATGTATAAAAAATAATGGGTAGGCGCTGCACTTGTGGCTACGCGCTCTCCCCCAGGGAGAGCAGCCCGAATTTCACACAGAGAAATCTGCTGTGACATAAAGTGGTATAAAATAAAATAAATAAATAACCCCCCCCACACACACATACACACACATATATACGTTATTTCTTGTCGTTGCTGTTTTTTGAGTAAACGCATAATAAGCAGAGATGCTACTCCGTATCATCAGTCAGCCTCAGATCATTAACGTACCGATCACACCACAAGGTCATTTCCCCCCCCCCCCCCACCGCCATCCTGTTCCCCTTAGCATGCAAAAAAAGAATAAAAGGAGGGGAGTGGGGAACTCTAAGAAGGAGAGGGATGTGAGGTTTGGGGGGGGAGAGAAAGGGGAGAGATTCATTGATTGATGTCATCAGAATGCTAGATGATTTGGCTTTGCAGAAAACTAAGGGTACTGGTTATCAAAGGTCCTTATTTTGTCATCAAAGTGAATGCCTCTCATTAGTTATTTCTGACGAAGATCAGCCAATTAATGTCATGCTGTTGGCACCACAAACAGATACAAGTGGAATTTTTAAAAAATTAGCCTTGACGTCAAGCAGTAGAATAGCTTGTCAGAATTCATTGAAAAAACAAACAATACAATGGTGGTTACGAGAGAGAGAGAGAGAGAGAGAGAGGAGAGAGAGAGAGAGAGAGAGAGAGAGAGAGAGAGAGGAGAGAGAGGAGAGAGAGAGAGAGAGAGAGAGAAGGAGAGAGAGAGAGACAACACACACAAAACAACACACACACACACACACACACACACACACACACACACACACACACACACACACACACACACACACACACACACACACAGATAGACAGAAAGATAAACACAGACAAACAGAAAGTCCGACAAACAAAATATCAATAGAGACAAACACAAAAACAAATGCGCCTGGGGGAAAAACAAAACAACAAAACAAAACAACTCCAATGTAATCGATGTTCATTTTTCACACAAACTAACTGATCAGGTTTCTCTATGGATAAAACAGAGTTAGACAGACACCTTGCACATGTCTACATGCAGACATAGAGAGAGAACAGAGTAAGACAGACAGACGCCTTGCAGATGTTCACACAGTAAGCTTGTAGCCTAACCCAATACACTGCAGATAGCATCATCAGCACAAGCCGAAGTGGTCACAACACATCGCTTTTTAACATCGTTAGTTGGGCAGCTGAAGAGAAACAATAGATATATTGCTCGTGTGTGTGTGTGCGTGTGTGTGTGTGTTGTGTGTGTGTGTGTGTGTGTGTGTGTGTGTGTGTTGTGTGTGTGTGTTTTTGTGTGTGTGGAGAGAGAGAGAGAGAGAGAGAGAGAGAGAGAGAGAGAGAGGAGAGAGGAGAGAGAGAGAGAGAGAGAGAGAGAGAGAGAGACAGAGAGAGAGAGAGAGACAGAGAGAGAGAGACAGACAGACGGACAGACAGACAGACAGACAGACAGACAGACAGACAGACAGACAGACAAAGATAGAGGCAGACAGACAGACAGACAGACAGACAGACAGACAGACACAGACACACAGACACACACAGAGATAAAACATGCACTAAAGTCTCACCTACGAAACCATCTTTACGTTACACGTTAGTGCATGTGGTTGAAGTACATTTACATACGTAAATAGAGGACTTTTATCTCGTCTTCTATAACTCAATTTCTGACGCCTTTGCCAGCGTGAAAACTGGATGGAGGTTGAGTAAGCAAGGCAAACTTTACTGTGCAGCTGATGACGTTTGCGGGTCCCTGACTTGACTGGCAATGAAAGAGGCAGATAGCGGTCAGGAATAAAACCACAGGCCGATAGATAACCCAGCCAAGAGCTGAGGGGGAAATATTGACTCATCTTTGTGCACCTCATGCAAATAGCTGTGGGCAGGCACTCGGCAAACCCTACAGTTTGCAGTAAATCGCTAAAAAGAAAAGCGAAAAGAACAATGACAACAGCATGGAGCACACTGAGTTGCGTGCAGTATGTTGTTTTCCTGATATCAATCATGTCTACATTAAAAAAAAAATTCTTATATATCGAAGATAATGGAATAAGCACTGAATGCTTTTTTACATCCAGTACCATGTGTATACAGTTTCGTAAATCTTGTCATCTGTTCCCACCGTCACACAATGGTCTACTCTTACGAAAGTGAGCAGGATTTAACGTGTGCGCAAGATGTTCTGCGTGCGTTCGCAACAGAGCCTTGGTTTATAGTCCATCCGAAGGACTTGTGGGAATAGTTTATGGAGAATAACTAACCAAAAAAGGAACACTAAATCGTCAATCTTAGCATACTGGACAGAGAAACGTTTTTTCTTTTCCTTTTCAGCATTTAAACCCGAGTCAGATACACTAGAATGGCAGTCCAGTCAGATTTTTCCACGACATTTCAGGAAGCTGCACTCAGTAAGAGCACGTCCCTATGTCACAGAACTACTCTTGTGTTTGACAACAGGAACGAAGTTTTGTCTACCCCCTCCCCCTCATCAACCACATCTTTGAGCATGAACATCTATATTTTAATGTGTTATAAGAGTCACACGTTTGCTCATTCATTTATTCATCCAGCCAGCCAGTCAGTCAGTCAGTGAGTCAGTAGCCTAATTCACTCCGTCAGTCACTCACTCAGTCAGTCACTCACTCAGTCAGTCACTGAGTCAGCCACCAGCCAGCAGCCAGTCAGTCAGTCAGTCAGTCAGTCAGTCAGTCAGTCAGTCAGTCATTCTCAAGTCTTTTCTTTGCCAATAGTAAAAATTCAAGAGCAGGAATGGAGTTTTGAAGTCAGAAATAAGAAACAGCTTCCTACATCATTCCACAGACTGTATATTTATTTCCTGAAGTTTTCACACCCTCTTTTCCCCCTCTGATAAACCACGCGGTGAATGTTTTAATTAAACACTGCCAAAGGGAATTAGTTGATAACAACTTCCACCCCACACACTTTTCTTTTCTTCCTTTTTTTTTACACCAACTAGCAAAAAACGCAAAATCATCATTAAAAGAAATCCGAAGCGACAGGAAGATTCTTCTCTCTTGTAAATAAATAGTGTCCCTTTTATCTTTGGAGTGCTTGCCCCTGAACTTGCCACCGAGGGGAAGCAATTTGCAGGGAAGGTGCCAGGAAAGTGTTTGTAGAAGGCGGCGGGTCAGAGGGGTGTGGCCCAAATGAGGGCATTGAGTCACCTGGAGTTTGGGCAAAGGGGATGATAAGAGACGCAGGCTGACGTCAGAAGTGGATGGAGATGGATGAGGAGGAGGAGGTTCAGGATCATCGTCTGGATCAGGCTGTCTGTGTCTGTGTTTGGGTCTGTGTCTGTGCTGTGTCTGTATCTGTGTCTGTGACTGTGTTTGTACTCTGTGTCTGTCTCTCTTCACTTTTAGTTTTTGTTTCACCGGTCTAATTTTTGTTGTTTTTCATTTCTCTCTGTGTGTCTGTCTCTGTCTATGTCGGTCTCTGTCTCTTTCTGTCTCTGTCTCTTTCTGTCACTGTCTGTGTCTCTCTGTCTCTCTCTGCGTCTCTCCTATCTCTCTCTCTATCTTTCTCTTTCTGTCTCTCCTTTCTCTGTATGTCTCTCTTTTCTCTCTCTCACACACATTCTTCTTTTTCCGCCATTCTGTTACTATTCTTGTCTTTCCGTCTGTGTAGTCTGTCTCCATCTGTCTCTCTCCTCCCTAGCCCCCTTTTTTTAAATATGCATTTTCTCTGTTATTTTCTCTAGATTTGAATTTGCTCTTTTTGTTTTGTTTATCTGCGCCTCTGTCTCTTCCCCTGTGGCTATTTTTTTTCTCTGTCTTGTCTGTCTCTATGTATTTTTCTGTCTGTCTGTTGTCTGTATGTCTTCTGTCTTCTGCGTCCTGTTCTGTTGTTTTGTCCTCTGAAATGTATCTTTTTCACAGACACACACACACAACACCACACAGAATAACACAACACACACGACACCAGACACACACACAGACACACACGGACACACAAACACACACACAACACACACACACACACACACACACACACACACACACACACACACACACACACACACAACACACACACACACACCACACACACACACACACACACACACACACACACACACACACACACACACACACACACACACACACAATTTTAACCACGAATCTTTCACAACCTTTTCGCACTTCTTCCTCTCTCCCCCATTTTTTTCTGTAACATTTAACACAACTGACACAAGACAATGCAAATCTTCCATCCTGACCGCAATCAGTAAACAACTGTCAGTGGCAGAGCAAGACACAACTGAAGACAGCCCCCTCACCCCCCTACCTATCAGCCTCTCACACCCTGGGAGGTGGGGAATGTTTGGCCCGCACACGGAATCAACTAGCTACTGTTGCGTCTGTTTCTGGGGATAATCTGTGGAATCTGTGGTTAGCACAGCAGTGATGTGTTCGTTAGAAATGTAGCGTGACAGTCCACTTCACCCCGAGTGTTCTAGTTAAGCTAGCACCTCCTTTATCATGGTATTTGTTTGTTTGTTTGTTTGTTTGTTTTTGTTGTGTTATATCTATGTAGTATTGTGTTGTATGATGTTGTATTGTATCGTGCTGTGTTGTATTTATTTTTTGTTTTGCATTGCGTTTTATTGTAATGTATACCCCTTTCAGTTAACAGCTGATTTATCTTCTGAGTGAAACTTGGGCTGTTCTCTTCTGTCCTAGATAAGCACATCGTCATGAGGGCAGTGGTGCCACTATTAGAAAAAGAAAGGTCTTATCTATAAGTGTACATATTTCCCGATGATGGAAATGCTTCCACTATTTTTTTTCAGGGATAGTGCTCTCTTTGCTTTTGGCTGCTTTATAAGCTGTACATGTGCATTGTTCCCAGGAACTCCGTTTATCAAACTCATCTGAAAGACTGCATCCAGACCACTACTCAAGGTCTAGTGGATGGGTGACAAGTTTGGTTCAAAGAGGGATCAAACAGGGAACGTGCAGAAGATGAAGACCTTGATGAACACAGATGTCAAGGAAAAGTCCACTAGACATGATTGTATATGATATTTTTTACAATATTGTGTTTGTTATTTCTGAGCTGCAGCAATGAATATTCTTAATTACCAGAATAATAAATATGAACCGGTTTCTTGTACGAACAAAAGCAGAATAATTTGACACACAAGTTTTAAACCGTTCCCCTTTCGGAGAGTGGCTATTTGCTTGCTAGTAGAATAGATGACAAAAAAAAGAAACAAAACAAACAAAAACGCATGCACATGTGTTGTGTTTAACATCATACCGAAGTTGGAACGCGGCTACCTTAATTTTGTGTGTGGTGTGTGGGGGGGGGGGCGAGGCTGGCAACGCAAAATCTACACCATCGAAAAAAACCTCAGGCTCAAGCTGAGGAAGGAAAATCAAAAAAATCAATACCAAAACAGCAATAGTATCCACGAGAACTTGAAAAAGAAGAAACTATTTTTTGGGTCCCTTTTCCTTCTGTATTAGTTGCATTCACGTGCGTGCAAAATACTTTTGTGCATGTTGATAATTATACCCACATACATCCCAATCTTCTCCATCTGTCTCCGTTTTGGTAGTGTTCATTTCTGTCAGGACAATGACCCGGGAGAGAGAGAGAGAGATGCCTAGCTTACCCTTATAATCCAGTGAAAGCAATGATGGACCGCTCTCTGTCGGCCTTTAAACCCAGAGATGGCCTTTCAGGAATAAAACACTGGGATGATAACCCAAACCACGGAACTATCTGGAATTGCTGGCACAACTTGGTGCACATTAAACAAAAAAAGTTTTATGTACTTGGCAAGTGGCAGGCACTTCACCCTTTCACCCAACTCGGCACTAAAAGCGTCTATGGGAAAGCTTAGATATACTCTTGCTTGTGGAATAGGAGTTTAGCACACTCATGAGGTAGGGAGCAGGGTCGTTCTTTTTTTTGGTAGAGTAGAGTAGAGTAGAGTAGAGTAGAGTAGAGTAGAGTAGAGTAGAGTAGAGTAGAGTAGAGGAGAGGAGAGGAGAGGAGAGGAGAGAGGAGTAGAGTAGAGCAGGGTGGAGTGGAGTGGAGTAGGGTAGAGTGGAGTGAAGTGGAGTAGAGTAGAGTAGAGTCGAGTAGAGGAGAGGAGAGGAGAGGAGAGGAGAGGAGAGGAGAGGAGAGGAGAGGAGAGGAGAGTAGAGTAGAGTGGAGTAGAGTAGAGAAGAGTAGTGTAGAGTTGTCTGTCTGTCTGTCCTTCCATCTGTTTGTCTGTCTGTCTCATTTTTATCCCCCTCTCCCTCACTCCTCTCTCTCTATCTCTGTACCTCGTTTACTCTCTTCACTGTCATATTCCTTCCTAATTGTGATTGATATATTCCGTGCAGATCCAGTTCTGATTCATGCAGGTTTTTATTTTTTAATTTTTTATTCTTCCTCTGCCAGAATTTCTGCCTTCCCTTTCTCTCGTTCTTATATGACCCTATCTGCATTCTTTATATTTCACTCTATCCCTCATAGCACGTTTCGTGATTTCTCTCTTAACATGAATGTCGTGTCGTTTGCAAAGCTGAGTATGTTTCCGTGTCAGTCTGTCTGTCTGTCTGTCTATCTGTATGTATGTATGTCTGTTTGTGTGTGTTGTTGCTGGGCGTTCGGCAGCTGAATGCCATCGAGGTCACCCAGAATAGGAATTCTGTGTTACTCATTACACCAGAAAATTGCCATGAGGATTGTAGGAAGACACTTGATTATAAATTTGCGTTCATGAGCTTTTTCAAAATACTTTACTTTTTAGGCAGGATAGGATAGCTCAGTGGTCAGAGCACTCGCTTTTCCCAAGCTAAGGTTAAGCAGCATCGAGCGTGGTTACCAGTTGGATGGGTGACGGTTTGTGCTCCTTGGCTTCAGTATAGTCCCCCCAGTTCACCCAGCTGTAAATGGGTACCTGCCCTCTTTAGGATCAGAGAAGGTAAAGTAGCGAGGGAGAGGAGATGGGCACCACCCTCAATATGCTGGCCCCCGGAGAAGCTGAGGTCTCTGATGCCTCGCTCCCCTACAACCACATAGGTTATGGGACCCCTTTTCCTTGACCTCTTTACTCCCAATTTAGAGGATTTTTTTTGTCTTTCAAAGAGAGTACAGATTGGCATGCTAACAGCTTAATATCATGACTGAAGACAATATGAACAAAACACTTTGAAGCAGAACAAAATAAAAAAAAGAAATAAACATAGGCTTGGGCAGGGGGTTTTGCATCAGTTATTTTTGTTGTGTGTTCCCCAGCTTAACACTCTGGAAGTCACCCAGATTCAGTAACTGACAAAGCTTTTGCCTTGATCCAAGTAAACGCCAGCCACTGTATCAGTACGTAGCTGCTATTATCAGTTTTATTCCAGAGCTCAAGCACTTTTACATCTCACAGATTACAGTAATCATCTGCTGAGAGATTCGTTTTATTATTATTTTTTTTTATAGCAGAAGACAAAAGTACTATTTAGGGATGTAGCCTTTTTCTGTTTATGATGTTGTGAGGCAGCCTTAAATCCTTAAAACCGGACCAGGCTGTCAGGCGTTGTGTCATGCTGGATAAGTGTATCGCCATATCTTCTCCCCACTGTTCTTAAAGCTCGTCATTATTATAGTGAGGGATTAGACCTACTTACGCACAGAAATTCAGACACAGAAACTCACAAATTTAACACACAGATACAGACATAAAACACACACGCACACAGACAGACAGACAGAGAGGCAGGCAGACAGACACACACATGCACATGCGCACGCAAATGCGCTCGTATGCTCGACTAAGCATAAATGCAGACACACATACACGCACTGGTAAGCATGGAGGCGAGCTTGCGCAAATACGCATACATGCAGACAGGTGTGCATGGATATCCACACGTGCAAAAGAGAAGAGAGAGAGAGAGAGAGAGAGAGAGAGAGAGAGAGAGAGAGAGAGAGAGAGAGAGAGAGAGAGAGAGAGAGAGAGAGAGAGAGAGAGAGAGAACACAACACACACACACACACACACACACACACACACACACAGACACACACAGACACACAGACACACAGACAGACACACAGACACACAGACAGAAAAACAGACAGATAGAACAACAAAGGTAGAGAATCCTAGAGAGCCAAATACATTGATAATCATTTCTCCTGCCATCTCACAGCAAGCAGTCTCCATTCTCTCTCTCTCTCTCTTTCTCTGCTCTTGTCCTTCTTATCTCCTCTCTGTATGCACCGTGATAACTGTATGCTATGAATCCAGCTCGCTGATCCCAGCTGTCACACAACTATCCTGAAGCCTGAGGACTTGAATTGACGATGCTCCAGAACCTTGACAGAATGCTGCCTACCTCATGGCTGCTGCTCAACTTTCTGCCCTCTTCATGGCACTGTAAACACGTCATCATCATCGCTGCCTTCTGCTTATCAGTTTGTGACCCCCTGCACCTCACAAACTCTCCCATTTTGTCTATGTTGGTGTCAGCACCATTGTGTCAGCTTCTGTGTTCGTCTTCAGTGCTGGATACCTGCCAAAAAAGAAACGCTGGAAATTCCAGTTTTCACCCAAACGTCATCACTTAACTCATGAACAAAAATGCTGTTTTGATTTTTTAAATGTTTGTTTTCATTAGTTTTTTAAGTTTGAAAGCTTAGGGTTTTTTTTTCTCTTCAGAAGTTTTGTTCTGTCGGAACTCATCTGTCTTGAACATATCGCGAAATGTTTTGATGTTAGATCTTGAGTTATTTATTCTGACAAGAGTTACCTTTCTGTGGCCAAATCTTATGCTAGCAGATATTAATCAAGGTGTGAGCACTATGGCTGATGCATGGAGGATGTTTTTGTCAAAGACATCTGATGATGCACAATTTACAAAATCATTTCTTGGTTCACTAACTTCTCTGATCCATCACTGTTTAGCAAATTTATACCAAAGCTTCTCATACTGTTTCCTTCTTTGTTGAAAAAAGGATAATTTCTCATAATGAGAAAATTGCAAACATCTTTGGAAATTCCTTTTTTTCCAAACCAAAATAATTATTAATTTTCCCATTGTATATGACAGAATTCATGGTACAAAAAAGTAGGACATGTCAAGCAAGTCAAGTCCTGTCAAATGAAAAATAATCGGCAAAAAGCAGAAAAAAAAGAAAATTTAATAATAATAATGAGTTCTGTTTCTATCACAACATAAAAAAAAATCAATGACAAGGTAAACAAGATACAGGACTTGCAGTCAGGACTATTGTTGGGTCGTCGGGCCTATAAACAATATGATTGGAGATATTATTGATAGTTATAGATTCGTTCGCTTGGCTCTCATTGTACGTTTGACTAGAGTTATTGCTGATCATCATTGTACTTTCTGTTTGCTCATACTGTAGTCTCACCAGACTGATCGCTTTTCACTGGCATTGTACCTTCTGTTGGCTCACACTGTATATTCTTTTGGCCAGACGTATCGCTGGCATTGTACTTTCTGTTGGCTAAACTTGCGCCACAGTGTCTGGCAAGCGGTAGGGGATGGATGTCCGTTGCTGACACAAATGCATCAATCAGAGTCCTCTGCCGACATCAGCTCCACAGCCGTGCAACAGAAGAAATCCCTTTCTTGTCTCATCTCCGCTGATCTAGTGCTCTCCTTATCTGACCAAATCCGAGACTGAACCCAAGAGAGGGATTAGCTCCACCCGTGTCAAACTTACCCACAACACATTGCCTGACAGACATTGAACACAGTGCCACAAAGACTCTCCGAGGAAATCACGAAATCTGTCAGTCAGTCAGTCAGCTAGACAGTCAGTCAGTCAGTCAGTCAGTCAGTCAGTCAGTCAGTCAGTCAGTCAGTCAGTCAGTCAACCATATTAGAGAACATATGGGAGAGAGAAAAAATATGAAGCTGCTTTCTTGGTTGAAGACTGTTTTTCTCTCTTGCATCATGTAGTGCCCGCATGCACCCTATTTCTCATGTTGCGTTGAATTGAAATAAATATATCGTGGATTATTTCAAGGTGACATAGCTTCTCCCGCATGTCTTTGAGGTGTCAGAGGGCCAAAGCATAGACACTGTCGGTCAGTGTATTCATTTTTTACTCCACCTTCCCTTTGCAAACCTCATCACTTGCACTCCTTGAGACATAATATTCGAGTCAACATATTCTTTTTTGCCTCTCAGTATTTCTTTGCCTAATATTGTGATCTAGTTTCCCGTGAAAGATACTGCATCTCTCCCCCCCCCCCATTCCTTTAGGTTCTATTCATCTTTGTTTCATTGTTTCATTTCAAGCCTCTCTGCCGGTTCCTCCAACTCATCTACAGTATTTGCATGACTATGAAAATGCTCACCAATTCAGGTGCATTTCTGGTTCAAGAACAACCACTCTTGGCATGCACTAAAAGCTCAGATTTAGAAGAAAATGTTAGAATGTGTTAGAATGTTAGAATTGTCAAGTTTGAAAAAGGGTAGGTGGATTAGAAAAAGTCACACCTCAACTTTTTATTAGTTTTAAAGTACAAAAACAAATTAATCATCAACTCTTAAAAGAGCATAGTGTTTAAATAGTGAGGCTCAAACCGACCTTCCTGGTTCCGTTTCTTTTTGTGTGTCTGCAATGCTTGTACTGGAAAAAATGGAGACTGTACTATGTGATAGGCAAGGGGAGATGTAAAGAGGAGAGATAGATGGGGACTACAGATCAGGATGAGGTGTACATGCATGTGTCTGACTGAAACACATTAGTTTTCCTTACCCCATGCCAACTCTGCACTTTCACCATGAATGTATTTTTCAGAATCGATACCAGCATGGCATCCTCGATTCCCAGAACCCCTGGCCAAATGTCTGAGTGTAGGTGAAAGATCTTTATGCGCTCATATCTCATCCAGAGAAACTAATTTGTGTTGGCATTCATCATGCAATTTGCATCTCCACCAGGACTTCTTTTCCTTTCCCTGCATCCATCCTCTTCCCTGTCCCTTTCCTCCCCCCTGGCTCAGTTCCAGACGGATGCTGCAGTAAGCGGATCAGACCTGGACACACCGGCACTGGTCTGCTGCACTGCGGAGTGGAGGACACTGTCATCACATGATTGCAGTCTGGTGCTGCTGCACAACTGCTTTATTCTGTTAGCGCTGGGAGCTGGCCAGGCGTCCAATCTCATTAGATGGCAGAAAGAATTGATTCAGGCAGGAAATGAATTGCTCAGTGATTTGGAAGAATTGCAGTTTCTATCTCTTGAGTTTGAAATGAGTACAGGGCCTAGAAGAGGGTCCCAGGACACAATTTGCTTCGATCTAAATGACATCTCCTCCTTAGACCAGTTTCTTGCAACATGTTATGGAGTACTAATTATAGTTTTAGTGCTGTGGTGGTTGGTCTACTCAGACAATATAAATTTCTGCTTGCTTGATTTTTACAGCAATATGACTTAACAAGGACATTTATTTTTTGGTTGAAGTAATTGCTTGAAAGCTATGCCATGAATTTACATGAATTCATAACTAGTCGTTCTTTGTGAAGTTTTCGCCTGAAAAAACTTTAAGATGGAGGTAAGACAAATGAACAATTATGAACAACCTAAAAGAAAATACGATTTATGGCAATCATAGCAATATTGATGATATCGTAGCATTATTTTCGAAATTGTTAAAGCAATTGATGGTTACTTAGAGAAATGATTTTGATTTTGAAGATGATGGTTATATGGTTGTTTTTTTTTCTTTTTGCTGCTGCTGCTGCTGCTGCTGACAAATATGACATGAACGATAATGATAGTGATAATGATGAGATAGGATAATGTTGATAGTCATGGTAATGAAATTAATGTGACATCATGATCAGTGTCACAGACAGTTTTTTTTTAAAAACTTCTTGAGTGATTAATGTCATTTGATTGATTAAAACATAAGAAAAATAAATTCTTTTTAAATTCACAGTGCTTTACTATGGAAGGTTATGACCCTGTAAATGCCTATTTCTTTGACACTGACAATGCCAGACACAGATTGATTATGACCCTGTAAATGTCTCTGCCTGTAATATTGACAGTGCCTGATACAGAGAGAGTATGACCCTGTAAATGTCTATTCCTGTAACTCTGAAAATGCCCGACACAGATAGATTATGACCCTGTAAATGTATATGTATTCCTTTGACACTGGCAACGCCTGACACAGATAGATTATGACCCTGTAAATGTATATTCCTTTGACATTGGTAATGCCTGACAGAGATAGATTGTGACCCTGTAAATTTTTATTCCTGTAACACTGACAATGCCTGACACAGATAGATTACGACCCTGTAAATGTCTCTTCCTTTGACACTGACAATGCCCGACACAGATAGATTAAAAGCCTGTACATGTCTATTTCTGTGAAATTCCCAGTGTCCGACCCAAATAGATTATGACCCTCTCAGTGTTCCTTCATCCCTCATATATCTATGGTTGTAAGGCCTTATCTTCTTTCAATGCTAAATCGTGTTCATGACGTCACCCCTGCTTGCTCTGTGTGTTTTAAGCTTTGGTCTGTACAATGTCAATGTAAAGCAGAATCTTGCCATGAACAGAGGTGGGGAGATAGGGGATGGGGGGGGGGGGGGGGGGGGGGGGGGGGCGGTATACGGCATGGGGGGACTGGGGGATGGGGAGGGGGCATCATTAGCTTTGCCATGACTGACTCAGCAACTTTGTATTTATGACGTCACCCGTGCTTGCTCTGCCTGTTTTAAGCTTTGGTCTGTGCAGTGTCAATGCAGAGGAGAATCTTGCCATGAACAGAGGTGGGGAGACGAGGGATGAGGGGGGGAGGGGGTGTCATCATCAGCTTTTGTCGTGACTGACTCAGAAACTGTTAACCAGGAGCAGAGTGTATAGTAGTGTCAAACAAGGGCTTTCTCTGGAATCGAATGTCGTCACTACAGCTACTTCTTTTCCTGTGTTTTTTTTCTGTACATCCCCATTTTCCATTGTCTTTGTATTCAGGTCTTCGTTGTTTCTTTACTCTGCGTACACATAGCGTCTTATGCATATGAGTAGCCATTCATTGTTTTACCTGTGTCTGTGAACTATACGGTCCTGTAAATTGTTCTTCAAGTCTCAAGCTGCACAATAAAACAGATGCTTCACCCGTCTGAGTCTTCTTTGCTGGAAAATGGACAAGTAGATGGATTTGCACTTTATAACATTCTGTAATGCTTTGTGGGTGATAGTGAGGGGGGGGGGGGGGCTGAGAAAAAGGGTGCAACACGGATGTTTATTCCTCTTTTCTTTCTGTCTTTCTTTCTGTCTGCTTTTGTTTGTTTTTTGCCTAGTGGGGGAATATGGATGAAGAATGATCAAAAGAGAACAATTGTCTTTGCTGTATTTTCTTTTCCCCATTTTGTTCCTTCCTTCCTTCCTTCCTTCCTTCCTTCCTTCCTTCCTTCCTTCCTTCCTTCCTTCCTTCCTTCCTTCCTTCCTTCCTACCTTCCTTCCTTCCTTCCTTTCTTTCTTTCTTTCTTTCTTTCTTTCTTTCTTTTTTTCTTTCTTTCTTTACGCATTGTTTTATCACATGCATTTATCCATGTGTACTGTACGCATCACTTTTGCATACCGTCGTGTCAGCACAATAGTGCAAACCCCAAGTGCTCTGTCGGTCACTGAGTCAGGTCACTGTGTCAGGTCACTGTGGTCTCTTGTGCCCCATCAACTTTTCAAGAGCTTGTCACAGTCAGTAACTCTTCACCTAAATCTCACAGTCCTTCACCTGCCTTAAGTTTGGTAAAATTGCTTTCCTGTGAAGCTTTCTGCCAGTTTCTTAAGTGATCTTCGGCATCAACACGTGTTCTCAAAATGCTGTCAAAATCTGGTTTGCTTTTGGTTCTGGAATGTTAATGTATAGTATGCGCCAGTATGCTTGAAATAGCAACACATAACATGAGATAGTGTCTCTTTTCTAAGTGTTTCAAAGTGCCCAGTCTTTTCCTGTTTTTTTTTTAATCTGTGGGAGGTCATCCTGCTGACCTCAGTCAACCCACTGTGACCTCAGAGCAGCTCATTAAGTTTTGTTATGTATTATGCATGCTGGGTATGTTCGTGTTTCCGTAACCCACTAGACACTGACGCGAATCTCTGGATTTGTAGCATACTTATTTGATCTTTTGCATGGGTATATTCAGACAGAGAATGAAGGGACTAGCTGGTCTGCACTTTGAGTCAACCTGGGAGATCTTAAAAAAACTTATTGCTCTTGATATCAGGTTTTCATGATCTTGTTTAAAGGTAGAAAGTGAATAGGAAGGCAGCAAATCCTGGGTTTTATTGGTAAAATTGGACAGACTGTCAGGAGCATGAGACCATGGACGTATCGATTCATAACGTGTGTTGCCGTAAATTGTCTGCCTTTCGGACACATTGCTGTCAAGTCCTGAAATGTATTCCCCAAGTTTGTTTTGTCTGTAACACTTGCACCAAGTGATCAGGGTGTAAGGAAATATGGGGCAGGGGAAGGGAGAGAGATGTTTGTGTATTACTGCAACAGCTTATTTTTTCTTATTCGTTGCCACATCAGCATCACTAGAAAGAACTTTTTTTTTTCTTCAAACGTAATTAGTATTTTGTACCGTCTCTCTAAAAAAAATGAAAGCCTGAAATGTTTAATATATCTGAATGTTGGTGATAGATCTAGATACATACATATCTTCTCCAAGACTCGAGATCTCTTAAACATCTCCCATGTGAAATTCAAAGTGTTGCAAGTAAGATTATACGAAACGAATTTCACAATACTATCAACTACAGTATAAACTAAAACAGTGTACCAATGTTATCAACTACATTATAAACTAACGGAGAGTATTCATGTTACATTATCTCATGCAAAATCAAGCCCTTCAATATAGATAACTTACATGATGCAAACATGACAAAACCATCAAACAAAGCTGTTGCAGACACATTTTTTAACATTCTAATAACCTTGTCCTCCAGTCTAACTACTAAGAGAATATCAAATACACTGACTTACTGGCTTGCTCCATATTCTTCCTGCCTTCAGTAGTTTGTGGTGGACGGTACTTAGTTTGTGTTGGATAGACAATAGTTTGTATTGGACTGTAGTTTGTGTTGAACAGTAGTTTGTGTTGGACAGTAGTTTGTGTTGGACTGTAAATGTGTTGAACAGTAGTTTGTGTTGGACAGTAGTTTGTGTTGGATAGACAGTAGTTTGTGTTGGACTGTAGTTTGTGTTGGATAGACAGTAGTTTGTGTTGGACTGTAGTTTGTGTTGGATAGACAGTAGTTTGTGTTGGACTGTAGTTTGTGTTGAACAGTAGTTTGTGTTGGATAGACAGTAGTTTGTGTTGGACTGTAGTTTGTGTTGAACAGTAGTTTGTGTTGGACAGTAGTTTGTGTTGGACAGTAGTTTGTGTTGAACAGTAGTTTGTGTTGAACAGTAGTTTGTGTTGGACAGTAGTTTGTGTTGGATAGACAGTAATTTGTGTTGGACAGTAGTCTGTGTTGGATAGACAGTAGTTTGTGTTGGACAGTAGTTTGTGTTGGATAGACAGTAATTTGTGTTGGACAGTAGTTTGTGTTGAACAGTAGTTTGTGTTGGACAGTAGTTTGTGTTGGACAGTAGTTTGTGTTGGATAGACAATAGTTTGTTTTGGACAGTAGTTTGTATTGGACAGACAGTAGTTTGTGTTAGACTGTAATTTGTCTTGGCGTTCAACCTGCTGCCTGTATCTGCACCAGGACTTCTTTCCTTTCCCTGCCTCCATCCTCTTCCCTGCTGTCCCTTTCCTCCCCCTGGCTCAGTTCCAGACGGATGCTGCAGTAAGCGGATCAGACCTGGACACACCGGCACAGGTCTGCTGCACTGCGGAGTGGAGGACACTGTCATCACATGATTGCAGTCTGGTGCTGCTGCACAACTGCTTTATTCTGTTAGCGCTGGGAGCTGGCCAGGCGTTAAATCTCATTAGACGGCAGAAACAGAATGATCCTGGCAGGAAATGAAATGTTCAATGAGCTGGAAGAATGAACGTTTCATATCTGATTTTTTAATTAGATTTGTAAAGATTTTGAAAGAAGGATCACGCGACGTGTTTTTCGATCTATGAAAGAGATTACTGTTTTTTGTATTTCTGTATTGAAGAGTGTAGTAATCAATTTATGCTGAAATCAATCTGAGGTTATAGAAAACCCGTATGTTTGTTAAAATGAGGTGGACTCTTTTAGATTCAAATATTGAATTAAGACAGAAACGATTTTATTGATGAAATGATAACTTCAATATCACGATTGAACAAGCTTATATAAGATTATAGCTAGCTCTCAATCAGATGCAGGATTTTTTTTGCCTGTATAACAGATTCCTGAAGCAGAGCTAATACCTATTAAACTTAATCATAACAGACTTTGAAGATACCAAAATGTCAGTTCATCAAACATGTAGCAGAAGAAACTCTTCTATTTTAAAACATTAACATCAATGATCATGATGATGATGTTGCTGACAGCATGATAATACTGATGCACACTATACTACCGACATACACGGGGCAAGTCTAGGAATCACGTCTCTTCCTTTGAAGCTTACAATGTTTGACATAGGAAGTCCATCACTCCACGAACATATTCTACGTTTGCTATTTTTAGGGGACATTTTTCCCCACCAGCTCTCCACTCCCTTTATCAACACACTTCCCAGACCCCTAAAATATTCAAGTCCTTCTTCTCACTTGCACCCATATCAGTCACACCACTCCTTTCGCTTTGTACTGAAAACACTCACAGTATTGTCTCTATCCACTCCATTGTCCTGTAAACATTCTTTCAGACTTTCAAGCAGCACAATAAAGCAGATGCAGGAAGGAAGCACTGATCTGAAAATAGCTTTCTCCTCGGTTGGGAAACAGAAAGGTAAGCGGGTTTGCACGTCGGGCATTCATTAGCGCTAAGTGAGTTAGAAGGTAGGGGGGCGAATAGAAATGGGTGACAATAAAACAGAAAAAGGGTGTCCCATAAACACACACACAGACACAGACAGACACAGACACAGACACAGACAGACACACGCACACACACACACAAACACACACACACACACACACACACACACACACACACACACACACACACACACTCTCTTCTCTCTCTCTCTCACGCACACACACAGACAATGTTTGACATAGGAAGTCCATGTACGCATGCACACATATCTTTTTGTTTTCCTTTTCTTCCAGCACATATTATTAGACACAGAGCTCAGAAGTTCCTTTCACAACAGTTGACAGAGGAAAACTGACGTGGTTTGGTCATTTCACAAGGTTGGACAGCATTTCAAAAATCACCTTGCAATACACAGTGCAGGGTAGAAAAAGAGACACACAGAGAAAGCTTTGGTAGATTATAATTATCACTGAATGGACTCCAGAGAACTTTGTTGAGACTCAGGCACTGGCACACGATCGCCAGGAATGGAGAAAGCTGGCGTTCTCGTCAGTGCATCACTCCCATGACCATTTTCCCGGCACACATTACACATGTACTTGTCGGTAGAGTGCCTGACATTGCTGTTTATACTAATTCCACAGAAGAATTTCATGGATAAAATAATGATCAAATATACCATACCTGTAGGGTACGTGACAAAAAGCAAAGCAAAAGCCATGCTCACCTGCCCACGTTAACATCTTACCTTCTTGTATGATAATGATAGTGGGAATTTTCTATTGGCTTTTAATGTGATCAGTCGGATATCGCAAGGTCATTTCTCTTTTATTTGTTTGCTCTTTCTTTTTTCTCTTTATTTCCTGTCTTGATACTTTTTTTCCTGTCTTTATTTGCTGTTTTAGTTTCTTTGCTTCTTTATTTCTTTGTACGCTTTATTTGTTTCTGTATATCTACGGGTTGTTCTCTCTTTCTCACTGTTTTGATCTGTACACAGTGCATCTTTCATGTAGATATGTACTGGGTAACATTAATGATAAAAATGAATATTTCCCATTTGGTGTTAGCACCTCATCAGTCTAAAAACTGAATGCTTTGTAACTCCAAAATTCTCCGACGTCCACAAACAGTTCCGCATCAGTCACTAAATCTTACCACCACAAGATTTAGTTTTCAAACCGTCATTACCCACAGGTTTCTCTCTCAATAAACAAGAGAAACGTTCACGTGTCTTACACCTTTGTTTTATCACCATCCTCTAAAACGTTCCCCAGCTCTTCTGCTGATGTACAGTGTTGGCACCAGTGCTGCACTGATGACAACTCTAGGCGAGTCTGGAGCGCATCAGTCGTCGGTTACAGCCTGTGCTGACATGCCAGGCGCCAAAATACGGCTTCTGAGAAGCTGTGTCCATTTTACAGCAGTAAACAACAGAAGCTGCCATTTGTTTGATATCTAACTTGCGAAAGCATAATTATGTTTCACCCAGATACAAATCTGTAAAACGTGCTGAATTTTCTGAGAAATGTAATCCCTTTGTCAATCTCTGTAAACTTTGCTAAATTTTCTACATAAAAGTGTTATCCATTTGTCCTTATCTGTCAGCAGAGTTTGTGTTAGAATATCTGTGATGGAAGTAGAGGTTTGGAGTGTGTGAAAGAAAGGCAGTACGGGTGTGTGTTTGACCAATTTAATTTATGTTTCAGGTTTTCACGTATACCACCCCTCCTCCCATAGGAGTCTTTGAGACACTGCAGTGAAGTGTTTAGACAGCATACATTTTGCAAGGTGAACCTGGCGGAGCCCATCCTTTTCCAGGCTGCATAATGCATGCAAGGTACACTCGTGTCATCCATACCTCTGACCATACATAACCGGGTTTTCTACTAAACAGTAATTATTTTTTTATATGTGCGCAAGGTGACATGCTTGTATCTGCGTATGGGATCTTGGTCACAGCCTCATCTTAAGGACTGGCACGGGAACGAAATTCTACCAGTGTTTACTTCAGACAAGTGAAACTTCTCTGCACGAAAAACATCTCAGCGGCGTCTTGAATCAAAATCCGTCTTCGATTAACGTCATATAGTGTGAAGATCTAACCACTAGGCTTTTACCCCCCCCCCCCCCCCCCTCAACCCCACCCCACCCCCGCCACTCCCCTTGAAGTGTGTGACTAGAATACATTTATTTGAAACCTTCATCACCCCCCCCCAAGTCTGCATCATTACAGAGAAAGCTTTCCTTCAGATCAATGCTGATTTCTATTCTTTGTTTGCCGAACCTGAGCCAACATGTCTGAGGAAAAGAGCCAAAAATGTATGTACATGTCTGATTTGACAAATCTCCATTCGCCTTCTTACTCGTCGTGGTGTCTGTAGCGGCATGACAAATCCTTGTTTGCTGTTATATTCCTGTTCCATTCACCATCTCCTAAAACTTTCCAGACGGCCGCTCCTAAGTGGATTAGAGGTGAAGGGACCAGCACTGATCTGCGGCAGTGAGGTGTGGAGACTGTCGTTATGGCAGGGTGTCACGGACATTCAATGCTGGTTCAGTAGCTTGGAGGCTAACCTGGCGTAAAATGTTAGCATGGTTCAGGAAAGATTGACACAGAGAAGTAATTAATTGTGCAGTGATTTGGAAGACTTGAAAGTTTCCTGGCTCCACCAAAATTTTCTGTTAATTTAAAGTTTTAGAGCAGTTAGAATTAAAGCTTGTTAAGCATAACGGGAGAGGAGGATTGGTTTAGGTGGAATTTCTAAACA
>CM060326.1:41974607-41979607 GCA_030674155.1 Stramonita haemastoma | reverse complement strand
TGCATTAGTCTTTTTATTTTAAACTGATGTCTGACCAATAAACTTTTGCGTGTCGTGTTTATTTCTTTAAGTCGTCGTCATCATCATCATCATCATCATCATCATCATCATCATCATCATCATCATCATCATCATCATCATCATCATCATCGTCGTCGTCGGCGTCGTCGTCATCGTCATCGTCGTCGTCGTCATCATCATGATCATTATCGGTTTGTTGGCTTTTTTCTTTTTCAGGAACCACACCTAAGATCTGTCTAGTGGAGTCCCTCCTTTCTATCGCCCGTGTGCCAAAGCCTGGGTCTGCGCAATCACCTACACCTTATATGCTGCAGTGTTGTCTGTGAAGATAGCTACTCTGTCCATGCTGAAATGTTGTCCATCTATCTGTTTTACAGTCCACAACACAATCTGTTCCCTACCCATTTCCCTGCTGATTTCGTTGTAGACTTTTTTTTTTTAATTGCATTTTGCAACACAATCATGCAATCAAGGATTTCTTAACTTCGCAAGTAATGTAGACAAATCTCTCTGTGTGAAAAAAAACACTTAGCTTAATTGTTTTAATGAATACCAATTCAGACGAGGAGACATAAGATTGGTGTGAGATTATATACCCCTAAACTTTCATGGCAGGGCCGGAAGCGACAGATAAAAGTCAGGAGAGTGCTTGGCCTTGCTAACCATGCTCCCCCTTAAGAAAAAAAATGCACCGTGTTAGCATTCAGGGAGTGATAGGCGTCTATAGTCTGGCTGTTTCTTTTTGTAGGTGGAAGGAGGGGGGGGGGGGGGGGGGGGGGGAGACGGGAGCCCCAGACTAGTAATTTTCCCCCTTGCCTTCTTCTTTAGCTCACTTTTGTTGCCAAGGGCTGAAGCTGTAGTTTTTGGTATGGCCTTTTTATTATTATTATTATTATTTTTAGTTTTGCTCTTGCAATTTCAAAAGCAGGTTTTTGACAAGCAATTATGATCCAGAATGAGTGACTGTTGGATGTTGATCTCTGGAGTGTGGCTGGTAATATATTTTTTTGGAGGAGGGGGGCTGCTTAATTTGTCTGTCTATTTTGTCCTCCTCTGCCTGCCTGTTTCTGCCTGTGACTCTGCCCATGTCAGTGTTTCTCTGTCTGTCTGTCCGTCTGTCTGTCTGTCTGTCTATGTTTTTGTCTGCTTTCTCTCCTCCTCCCTCTCCTCCACCCCCTCTCTCTTTTTCACTCCTCTTGAATGTCTGGCCCTTATTAGTTTTGTTCTCTGCGTGTTTTCCTGTACGCTTGCTTCTTGTTCTGCCTGCTCATTCTAAAAAAAAAAAATCTAATCTCTTAGTCTAATCATCAGTCCATCTATTTCTCTGCATCTCTCACCAACCATAGACCTATATATATATATATATGCATACATATCTGTCACTATAAGTGTCTGAAAATGTCTTGTCTCTACATGTTTTGCTGTCTGCGTATTAAGTCTAGGTATATACAGGTTATTGTCAGCACTGGTCTTGGCGTGTGTTCAGGTGATGCTAACATTCCTCTCTAAACAGAAGCTCCGCGGAAATAGCAAGTAGTCGGGTGGCTGACCGGGCATTAGAGATAGCAGATGTCAGGGAGTAGTATGGTAGGAGGAAACTGGGGGATAGCGCAGGTAGCGACCACGGGAAATAAAACATTGTCTTAGTTGGATGGATTGGTTGGTGGATGTTTGGATAGCAAGCCCGCTGCAGGTGGGGGCTAGTTTCTCGTGTGTCGTGTGTGTGTGTGTGTGTGTGGGGGGGGGGGGGGTAGGGGGGGTAGGGTGTGTGTGTGTGTGTGTGGTGTGTGTGTGTGTGTGTGTGTGTGTGTGTGTGTGTGTGTGTGGTGTGAGTGTGTGTGTGTGCATGTGTGTGTGTGTGAGTGTTTGTGTGTGTGAATGTGTGTATGTGTGTGTGTGTGCGTGCGCGCGCGCGCGCGCGCGCGTGTGTGTGTGTGTGTGTGTGTGTGTGTGTGTGTGTGTGAATATGTGTGTAAGCGTGTGCGTGTGTGTGTGTATGTGTGTGTAAGCGTGTGTGTGTGTACTCTCTCGATCTCTACTGACACTGACCTAGGGCTGCCTCTTTTGGCTTTCTTTCTCTTAGAGGCTCTGGTGCGTTTTGGTTTTGTTTTGTTTTGTAATGTAAGTAGCTGTAGTGGCTTTCTTGTGTTTGGTTGTTGTTTTCTTGTTCGTAGGTGTGGAAAAAAAAGTATTGTTGTTGTTGCTGCTCTTGCTGTTGTTTTTGTTGTTGTTTTTGTTGTTGTTGTTGTTGTTGTTGTTGTTGTACTTCTTGTTCTTGTTGTTGTTGTTGTTCTTCTTCTTCTCCACCTCCTCCCCTCCTCTTTCTTCTTCCTTTTCTCCTAACTTCCTACAAACATTTTGGTCTACTTTTCAATCTCGTACCATAGGCGGCTGTTTCGTGTACAACAGTTAAATGAGGTCATTCAATCTTGTTCAGTAGACGTGTCGAAGTCATTTCTTTTCTTTTTGTTTTCAACTGATGTCAGCAGATCTCTTTATGGACCCACAAAATGTCTGATGACTTGGCAGCGCACTTACTCTCTGGTGAAAGGCTCAGCGTATTTTATGTTTAGTATTTTGAGATAGAAACATATTTTTTTCACAGCTTGAGTTCCTCCTATTGGGACCATAAGAGTGTTTCTGCCTTGGATACATACTGAAAGATGGAATTTATAAGTGCACACAGGACAGACGTATTCTATAGAATGTCAACAATGTTACAGATATTATCAACATGAAAACGAGTCGCGGATTATGCAATCAGTGTGAGTATATGTCTGCTTTATGCGATGACAGCCAGGACCGGAAGCAAACGAAGGTCAGCAGAGTGCTCGCCCTTACAAAAAAAAATGTCGTCCTTTATGAAAAAAGTGCATCATGTCAGAATTCAAAGAAAACTTGGCGTCTGCAGTCTGGGATATTTTTTTGTTGTTGTGGTAGAAAAGGGGAGATGAGTATGTCAGGCTGCCAGTTCCCCCCTTCCCCCCTTCCGTCCTCCATCTTGCATGGGGCAGTTGTGCTATTTTTTGGATATGATTTTCGTTTTACGTCCCCTTTTTTTCCTTTCCAAATCTATCAGCATATAGTTGATAAGCAGTAGGATAAAGAACAAGTGGGTGATGGATGTTGGTCTCTGGCGGGAAGCTTAGGGTGTGTGTTTTTTCTGTTTTCTTTAGGGCTGTTTCTTTGAACATCACGACACTGTCTTTCTGACTGCATGTTTATTTCTCTTTGGCCGTCTTTGATCTGTCTGTCTGTCTGTCTGTCTGTCTGTCTGTCTGTCTGTCTGTCTGTGTTTCTCGATCTGGTTTGTTTTGTCTACCAAACTGTCTATTAGTCAATCAGTCAGTCAGTCAGTCAGTCAGTCAGTCAGTCAGTCAGTCAGTCAGTCAGTCAGTCAGTCTACCTGCTGATATATTCTCTATGAGTATAAACATGTCTGCATTGTTTTATAAGTGTCACGAATTCTGTATGTGTCCACACCAGCATGTCATCAGCTGGCCTTAATACTTCTCTTTCAACAGGAATTCCACTGAAACAGAAACCAAGACAGCTGACCAGTCCGTTGTGGGGAACAGACACCAAGAATCAGGGCGGGCAGGCAGGAATCCAACACGAAAATAAGGTGGCTTCTGAGCATACCACGTTTGTTGGCAGGTGTTGGGAAAGTGGGCCTACTACAAGCCTCCCTACCCCCCACCTTCTCGCTTATTCTGTTTCTTTTTTGTGTGCATTGACGGCAAAACTACTATTATCCCACTCTTTTAGATAGTATAGTCTGTTACGTTTTTTGTTGTTGTTGTTGTTACTGAGTGATGGTCAAGGAGACGATTTTCTTTGCATGCTGTTGATGTGTGGTGGTGGTGGTGGTGATAGTGGTTGTGACTGTAGTGAATGTCTCATTTGTCTTGTCGTCCTTCTTCTCTCGGCACTGAAATCACTGTTGTTCTTGTTGTTGTGTTGTTCGTCCTGTTCCTCTTTCTTCCTCTGTCCATGTGCCTTTTCGATAGGACAGCGTCACGGCGAAACAGACCCTTTTAACCAAACAAGTAACTGACGTCACGGCCAGACAAGGAAAAATAACTCTCTCTAAGTTGTTAGCAGTGGCAGAAAGAAAACAGTTTCCGTTCAGCGAGGGTCTTGGACACCACTGATGATCAGACTAGAGCTGAAAGCATGAGACTCAGTAGCAATGAGCATCCTGCTTTAGGCCTATCTTGTCTGTGCCCATCTGACAAGAGGGGAGTGAGGGTGGGGGGCACCATGAGGTTACTCACTATGGGATGTGGGGTTAGGGTTTTAAGTGCCTTTGAGGTCTTTCACCGGTTAAATTGTTTGTGGCCATTATTTTAGGTGATTTCATGAAAGTGTTTAGGTTAGCTGGGTTATGCCTAGTAGAGTGTTGAATTTGTAAGTGTTGCAAATTTGTAAGTATTGCGAGGTCAGTTTTTAGCTTTTGACAGTGATGGTGTGAGGTTCTGGAGGTGATACCACAGTCTTAAACACGACGGATTCAGAGTTCGAATCTCGCACACCCTGACATCCTTTTTTTTTCTTTTTATTACTTGTCTTGTAAAATACACGTCTTGGTTTCTTTGTTCCTAATCTGCCAGGATAGGTTATGTGTGTAGTTAATCAGTCTCTGTTGTGGCGTACCAAGAACACATGGGCTACATAGTGTAGAGAAGATTCTGACATAAAAGTAGCATATAAAGTGCTAACATAACAAGTATAACACGACACAGACAAGACTCAAAACTTGCAGGTAAAACAGCAGCACTATATAGACAATAAGGCAGAAAATGGGAGAGGTAAAGAGTGGCCTTGGGCTATCATATATACACTTTTGAAAAATGAAAAATTCCGATGTTTTATGCAGAGAATTTTGAAGAGAAAAGATAGCAGATTGATAAAAAAAATGAAATCTAAAACAAAACAAAACAAATAAAAACAAGAGAGACGGAGAGAGCGAGAGCTCA
>CM060326.1:41954607-41959607 GCA_030674155.1 Stramonita haemastoma | reverse complement strand
ACAGGCACACAGACAGGGAAAAAAACAAGCAAAACGGAACTGGCAGGTAAAGACTTCAACATATCAATCAAACTCGATGCATTGGCACACTAAAGCCCACATTTCCTCTCCTTAAAAATAACAGAAAACCAAAGTTGGAAAAAAAGAAAATTGAGCCCATCCCTCTGCACTTCGCCTTAAAAAAAGCAACAATAAAGTCAACAAAACAACACAAAAAACCCCAGAAAACTATCCCCCCCATAGGCAAATGAACCAAAGAAACAGGCTCCACAAAACAAAAAAAACCCCAAGCAAACAAACCCACGCACAAAACGCCACAAGTAGCATCTCAAAAGTGTAAAATAAAAGAAAAAACAAAACAAAACGAAAACAAAACACAAACCAAACAAACATACCACCCCCCCCCCCCCAATAAAAACAAACAAAAACCAGCTGTGATACACAGAGCATACGTACATCTCGAGCCTAGTCAGAAAACAGGCAGCAGACTTCAAGACACCCCTGTCTGGCACCTGTAGCTTTCAGTTCCATCCCATCCCTGTTACGTCTGCCAGAATCTTTCCGTGCGGCATCAGAGCAGAGAGGGCCTTACTAACGTGAGGCATCAGAGCAGAGAGGGCCTTACTAACGTGAGGCATCAGAGCAGAGAGGGCCTTACTAACGTGAGGCATCAGAGCAGAGAGGGCCTTACTAACGTGAGGCATCAGAGCAGAGAGGGCCTTACTAACGTGAGGCATCAGAGCAGAGAGGGCCTTACTAACGTGAGGCATCAGAGCAGAGAGGGCCTTACTAACGTGAGGCATCAGAGCAGAGAGGGCCTTACTAACGTGAGGCATCAGAGCAGAGAGGGCCTTACTAACGTGAGGCATCAGAGCAGAGAGGGCCTTACTAACATGAGGCATCAGAGCAGAGAGGGCCTTACTAACGTGAGGCATCAGAGCAGAGAGGGCAGTACTCCTGTTAACGAGAGCTGTACTCCTGTTAACGTGAGGCATCAGCGCAGAGAAGGCACTAATTCTGCTAACGTGAGGCATCAGTGCAGAGAGGAGGGATCAGTGCAGACAGCGTTCTCCTCCTGACGGGTATCTGTTTATCAACGTGTTCCCCTCTGGGATTTTTGTTTGGTGAGGGCTTGGGGGGATTTCTTTTTTTTTCTTCTTTTTTTTTCTTCTTATTTTTTAAAATACTTTTTCTCTTTTATTTTTTTGTTGTTGTTTGTTTTCGTTTTGTCCTGTTTCGGTATTTTTTGTTTGTTTTATGATGGTTGTTTTCGTTTGGTTGAACACGTCTGTTCGTTTTAAGTCAGCTTCATGAAAGGATTAGAATGTATTAAAGATAAATTTGAGGATGAAGTCAAATGAGACTGGTGTATTGATTCGTGTGTGTGTATGTGTGCGGGAAGGGCAAATGGTAGGTATATGTCTATGCATAAATTAAACTATCTAAGCCTCACAAATTAGTTTGTAACCACACACACACACACACACACACACACACACACACACACACACACACACACACACACACATACACACACACACACACACACACACACACACACTCTCTCTCTCTCTCTCTCTCTCTCTCTCTCTCTCTCTCCTCTCTCTCTCTCTCTCTCTCTCTCTCTCTCTCTCTCTCTCTCTCTTTTAACCCTGCCAGAAAAAAACAAACAAAAACGACACAAACTGAAGACAGCACACCATCTCAAACCACCTGAACCGGAACCGGAAGTGATGGACGAAGTCGACCAGAGTGCTCACCCTGACAAAAAGCCTCGTTCTGAAAAGCTGGCACTTCAGAGGGTACTGGGAAGTCACTCAGTGGCCATGACCGAAGTGTGACCCTCTTTCTGCATCTTTAAGTACAGCTTTTATGACGAACTGATGTCAGGCTTCCTGGACTGGTAATGTGGCGTTACATTATGGTTATTATGGCTGTGACCTGGAGGCTCGGTCAGCCATCTTAGGATGTAAACGATCCGTGGAGGAAATAATTATTTGTCTGAGGCTGGCATTTTTTTTTTTTCCGATCTTCTTCCTTCTGCCTGGCCTTGAGGATGGGTCTAGTTCTCATTTTGGTCATGTTCTCATTTTGGTCATGTTCTCATTTTGGTCATGTTCTCATTTTGGTGTTGTTCTCATTTTGGTCACGTTCTCATTTTGGTCATGTTCTCATTTTTGTCATGTCTAGTTCTAGATGTTAGTCGTTGGAAAGAGACAACGAACAGGTTGCAACATAAAGAAACACAAGATCAAGAACAACATCAATGATCACCTCAATCACATTCATTATGGAAATAAACGAAAGTCATGATCATAATTATGAATAACACTACTATTACTACTACCACTACTACTACTACTACTACTACTACTACTACTACTATACTACTACTACTACTACTACTACTACTACTGCTGCTGCTGCTGTTGCTGCTGCTGCTACTGCTCAAACACACACACGCACACAAACACACACACACACACACACACCACACACACACACACACACACACACACACACACACACACACACACACACACACACACACACACACACAACACACACACTTACAACCTATGGGAACATTACCGCACAAGTCAAGATGTGAAGACAGACATACCTTCAAAAAACTCAGTAATTTTCAAACAGCCAATAATACCAGTAGAAGGAAGAAGACTAGCATTGTTAAGCCAAGTGTGGTCTGGACCGTTTGGTAATGACGTCATACTGGTTGTTACGTCACAACAACAGCTTCAGGTTTCCTACTGGGCTGCCTAATGAGAAAATGCGTGGCTGTGTTGGACTGTGTGACTTTGGGTTAGGCCGCTAGGCCTAACAATCAGGATTAGGAATTAGGTTTGTTGAAGTTGTTTCTTTTTCATCGTGTTGATGCTGGTGTTGGTGGTGGTGATGGTGATGATGATGATGATGATTTTATTGTGATATAACGATACAACATTTGTTGTTCTTGTTGACCTCTATGCTGTAGTCCTTATTGTGATTATTTTTGTTCTCTTTGTCGTCCTCCTCTTCTTGTTGTTCTTGCTCTTCTTCTTCTTCCTCTTCCTCTTCTCTTCTTCTTCTTCTTCTTCTTCTTCTCTCTCTCTCTCTCTCTCTCTCTCTCTCTCTCCTCTCTCTCTCTCTCTCTCTCTCTCTCTCTCTCTCTCTCTCTCTCTCTCTCTCTCGTGAGCGCGCGCACACACACTTGTGATTATAATTATGTACATGTATATGCGTTAGCTTTTGTGCCCACGCGTGTGCGCGTGCGTGCATGCATGCGTGTGCGTGTGTGTGACACAGGTGTGGGTCAGTATTGGAAGAGAGATCAGAAGTGTGTGGATGAAACACTTCCAATCTGTGTTTAGTGGCTGGACACCCTGTGTCTTTTTTGTTTCATTTCTTTTCACACTTTGGCAGCTGTCCAATTAAGAAGTTGATGGTGTATTTTGGGAATATGCAGACCTCTTTTTTTATTCTTTGTTGTCGGAAAAAAGTTTAATATTCTGTGTATGTGTGCATTTGTCCATGTGTGTGTGTTTGTGTGTGCATACCTGCATGTGTGTGGGAAGTGGTGTGCGCCCACGAGCGTTTGCTTACGTGTGTGTGTGTGTGTGTGTGTGTGCGCGTGTGCGTGTGTGTGTGTGTGTGAGTGCATACGTGCATGCGCACATGAGCCTGTGTGTTTGTGTGTGTGCATGGGAGTGCACCAGTGCAAGTGCAAGTGCATGTGTATAAATACGTGTGTGTTTTTGCACTCACAAATGTATCCTCATTCCTTACCCATTTAAATGTATTAATGTGCAATTTTAAGCAATTCTGCATGCCCACGTGCTTACGGAAGACGCTAACTGACACAGGTGGGTGAGAGTGAGGCAATACAGAGGGGAGTGTAGGCTGCAGCACTTGACAATGATGGATGAGTGTTTACAGCGTGGAGACAGGAGCTGTGCCTTTTCCTTTCTACTTTGGCAACAAGTCAGTGTGGAGGTGGATGATGTCGTCTGGTCTACTAGGATCATTTGGAGGAAGTCAGGAGGTTTATTCAATTTCTTTTTTCTTTTTGGTTTTGGGGGATGTTTTAGGGTGTGTGTGTGTGTGTGTGTGTGTGTGTGTGTGTGTGTGTGTGTGTGTGTGTGTGTGTGTGTGTGTGTGTTGTGTTGTGTTGTGTTGTGTTGTGTTGTGTTGTGTGTGTGTAAGTGTGTGTGTGTTATGTGTGTGTGTGTGTATGTGTCTGTGTATGTGCGTGTTCATGTGTACACATGCATACGTGCAAGCGCGTTTGCACCTGTGTGTTTGTGTGTGTGTATGTAAGTGCGTGAGTGTATGTACGAGTGCACGTGTATAAATACGTGTGTGCGTTTGCACTTGCAAATGTATTCTCATTCCTTACCCTTTTACATGTATTAATGTGCAATTTCAATCCATTCTGCGTGCTCACGTGCCCAGGAAAGATGCTAACTGACACAGGTGGGTGAGAGTGAGGCAACACAGAGGGGAGTGTAGGCTGCAGCACTCGACAATGATGGATGAGTGTTTACAGCGTGGAGACAGGAGCTGTGCCTTTTCCTTTCTACTTTGGCAACAAGTCAACATAGAGGTTGATGATGTCGTCTGGTCTACTACGATCATTTGGAGGATGTCAGGAGCTTTGTTCAATTTCTTTTTTCTGGTGTTGTAGGGGATGTTTTAGTGTGTGTGTGTGTGTATACGCGCGCGCATTATGTGTGTGTATGTGAGTGTGCGTGCATGTGCATACATGTGAGCACATGTGCGCTTGTGTGTTTGTGTGTGTGTGTGAGTGTGTGTGTGTGTTTGTGTGTGTGTGTGTGTGTGTGTTTGTGTGTGTGTGTGTGTGTATGTGAGTGTGTGTGTGTCTGTGTGTGTGCACGCATGCGTGTGAGTGCAGGAGTGCATTTGTGACCGCTTGTGTACGTATGCGCATGTGTGTTTGCACTTGCAAATGTATTCTCATTCCTTACCCTTTTACATGTATTAAT
>CM060326.1:41939607-41942107 GCA_030674155.1 Stramonita haemastoma | reverse complement strand
CAGTAGAAAAAATAAACATTAAGTAAAAAACAAACAAACCATCCCATCATCATCATCATCATCATCATATCATCATCATCATCATCATCATCATCATCATCATCATCATTACCAACACCACTGCCACTGCCCTTATACCACCACCACTAACAACCACAACCGTCTCCCTCTTTTTTTTTTTTTGAAGAAGGGCAACAAACAGAAGAACAAAATCAGAAACAACATAACAACATATACCATTACCACCTCCATCAACAAAACTAACAACAACAACAACAACAAAAACAGCAACATCAATTAGAGCAAGCAACAACAACAGCAACAACAAGACAAACTGATAATGAAAACAATAAGACAGGGGCTCATCACGTTGAAGTTTTTCACTGGAGACAAAAAGAGAAGAAGACTTCCTGACAGAAGACGGTAGAGCAGTTAACACCCCCTGACTCACCGCTTCCGCTCTGACGTCAAATGTTTTCACCCAGGGTAAAAACAAAAACTGTGCCGGAGAAGAAACACTTTAAGAGTTCACAGGCAAAACAGCAGTAAAACAAAAATGAAGGGAAATAAAGAGAAAAGGGGAGGGAAAAAAGAAGTTGGGGAATAAAGAAAAGGTAAAAAAAAGAAAAAAGGCGAGGCGGAGGAAACGAAGAAGAAGAAGAAGAAGAAGAAGAAGAAGAAGAAGAAGAAGAAGAAGAAGAAGTAGAATAAGAAGAATATTTCTAATGAAGATGTTCGAAGAAAAAGAACACGAAGAAGAAGATGAAATTTTAAAGAAGATTTTTAATGGATAGTTTGAAGAAGAAGAATTGCGAAGAAGAAGAAGAAGAAGAAGAAGGAGAAGGAGAAGAAGAAGAAGTGAAAGAAGAAGAAGAAGAAGAAGAAGAAGAAGAAGAAGAAGAAGAAGAAGAAGAAGAAGGATAATAACTGCAAAAAAAAAGAAGAGCAAGAAAAAGAAGGAAAAAGATTTTTAGAGTAGAAGAAAAAGAGATAGAAATAAAGAACTGGAAAATAAGAAGAGAAAATAATTATAACATATTCAATGGTAATATCAGCTAGTCATTCGAAGCAGTCATATGTTAGAAAGTTTCATTCCAAAGAAACCAAACAAAACAAAGAAACAAAGACACATCGTTCTGGTAAGGACACATTCTATCCTATATCTGTAATGCGTTAAAAACGAGCCATCAGCTATTTTATGGGCTGAAATACTCTTTTTGATTCTGAATTCGTGATCGTTACAATATGCTTTTATAATGAAAATATCTTTTTTAAAAAAAGGTAGTCATACCTGTATCACCACATAATTAGGTTTGTGAAGAAGGCAACGTTTTGCTCGAAAACTACCATGCCACACACACACACACACACACACACACACACACACACACACACACACACACACACACACACACACACACACACACACATGACACACACACATGACACACACACACACAACAAGAAGTAGATGACAAGATTTACAAAACTGCATACACACGGGAACTGGATGTAAAAAAGCACATGCGTGCTTGTTCCATTATCCTCTATATAAAAGAATACAATTGATTCTTTTATATCAAGGATAATGGAATAATCGTATATTTATCTATTTAATAGATAGATAAACAAATAAATAAATGAACAAACAAACAAACAAATAAATAAATAAATAAATAAATAAACAGATAAATAAATAAATAAACAAACAAATAAATAAATGAATAAATAAATGAATAAATGAAATAAATCAGAAGCAAATACACATCGCATATTTGCAATGGCAACCAGTGCGCGGCCCTTCTGCATTGTGGGTGGTCTTTTGAATTAATGCATTTTCTATCGTAATGCATTTCCATGGCCCTAAAACATGACTTTCCTTTCTGGAACTGTTCGTGTTGCCCCATAGCTGGCGGTACGCTGAAACAATACGATGAATATCCAGGCAATGATGACAACATCAGGGAGAATGGACGAGGATGGAAAGGAAAAGAAAACTGAAAGAGGGGGATGTGAAGAATCTAAAAGAAAAGTGGGGTGGAGGAGGAAGAGGAGGAGGAGGAGGAGGAGGAGGAGGAGGAGGAGGAGGAGGAGGAGGATCATGATGAAAAAAAGAAAAACATTGAGTAAAAGGGGGAAGCAGCGTTGGTGGATGGAGGAAGAAGAATTCCGAAGAAAATAATTGTGAAGAAGCAGAACTGCTCAGAATTGCAAAGAAGAAGAGGAAGAAAAAGAATAAGAAGACTGATTGATCGATTGAATGAATCTTTAATGGGTAAAGAATTAGGCACAGTAAAGACCTTTTTACAATTCTGCCCAAAAAGGCAACAAACCACGGCTAATCAAAAACAAAAGAAAATAATAATAAAATAAAATAAACGTCAAACTTAACGGTAAAAGTAAATTGAACAAATCAAGAAGAAGAAGGAAGAAGAAGAAAAAGAAGAAGAAGAAGAAGAAGAAGAAGAAGAAGAAGAAGAAGAAGAAGAAGAAGAAGAAG
>CM060326.1:41932107-41934607 GCA_030674155.1 Stramonita haemastoma | reverse complement strand
ATAAAGGATCCAAGCAGAAATGATTTTTTCCTGGCTAACACTATTATGCTTGAAAGGAAGGGGGCTGTGACTATTTACAGTGATCTGACTGCAGTTCTAAAGTTGTCCTTGACTTCTCTCTGGCAGCCGTTTCTCACAGCACTACCACAGCACTACCTTTATGTCAGCTGTTTCTCATAGTACTACCACAGTACTCACTTTTTGATGGCCATTTCTCATAGTACTACCACAGTACTCACTTTTTGATGGCCATTTCTCATAGTACTACCACAGCACTCACTTTTTGATGGCCATTTCTCATAGTGCAACCACAGCACTCACTTTTTGATGGCCATTTCTCATAGTACTACCACAGCACTCACTTTTTGATGGCCATTTCTCATAGTACTACCACAGCACTCACTTTTTGATGGCCATTTCTCATAGTACTACCACAGCACTCACTTTTTGATGGCCATTTCTCATAGTACTACCACAGCACTCACTTTTTGATGGCCATTTCTCATAGTACTACCACAGCACTCACTTTTTGATGGCCATTTCTCACCGTACTAATGCAGCACTGACTTCAGGATGGCCATTTCTCACAATACTACCACAGCACTCACTTAATGTTAGTTTTGGCTTCTTACCAGCATGAGTTTTTGGCACTTTTCCATCAATTTTCCAATACTACTCTTGCATTTATACTGCACGCACTAAGGCCTCCACAGAGATGATAAGAGAAATGTTTTGTGAATTGCTAGCCTCTGACTCAAAACTCATAGGGTTTTGCGCAAATTTGTAGGTTTGATTTTTTACAGCCAACACTGTATGTTCTTTGCCGTTTGCTAGCTTCCTAACCACAATATGCATGCACAAGGTAAACACTGTAAGAACACAAGCTATTCTCATTTGATGATTATTTCCAAATTTCTCATGACTAGTATTGGTATTGGTCTAACTTATCACTCCCAAAACCAAGACATAGTCCATATTTTATATATAGAGAAGATACTGCATGGCCCCAGAAGCTAAAGATGGAGTGTAGCCTTTTCAACATGGACACCCAGTGCTGCCAGTACCCCCACTCCACATCCCGGACTTAACGTCACGTGTTATCAGGGTGATGGAACAAAAGCCTCTGCTCTGGACTGACTTTTCTTCAGTGGCGTGTGCAAAAGTGACATTTTTGTTGAGGGAGGGGAATGCCTATTCCAAAAAAAGAAGGTACTAACTGGGGGTTTATTGTGCATGGAGAGAGAGAGAGAGAGAGAGAGAGAGAGAGAGAGAGAGAGAGAGAGAGAGAGAGAGAGAGAGAGAGAGAGAGGGGAGAGAGAAAGAGAGAGAGAGAGGAGTGGTGGTGGTGGTGGATTTTTAGATTCAGAGAACAAGAACACATGTTTGTATAAATGTAGTATCCAACTTGATTGTACTGCTAACCACTGTCGTTGTAAAAGAAAATATTTACACACACTTTTGACATAGAAATGGTTTGTTTATAATCTTGTTGTTCATGATTTTGCCATTTTCAATGCTTTAAACAGGGAATTCTATGTTTGTCTTAACCTAATAGGGAAGGATTTTCTGCTGATGACTTGAAGTACAAATGATTTTTGTGTGTTAATGAAGATGCAGTGTCTTATCAATATGTGAAACGAAGAGCAGAAAATAAACACTGTCATTATAGTTTTAAAGCAACCGAGAGTTAAAAAGTTATGCCAGGCGTTCTATCAATGGTTTATGAGTTTCCAGGGGCAAAAGTGTTAAAACAATGGCAGGCCTAATTTGGACTCTGGGTTAATCTATTTTTCAAAGAAGCATGTCTTGAAAAACACAATTTTCCTCATATTGAATTGTTCTTTAAATGAAGACGTCTCTAAAAAGCAACATTCTGCCATCATTGAATAAGATGTTTTCAATTATTGGCATTCCTTTTATTTTCCCACTGTACACATGGAAGAAAGATTTATCTTTCTATTTGCAAAGAGAAATGGAGAAAAAAAAGTGCAGGAAAAACTTCTCCATCATAATAAACATAATACGCGCCACCTTTTTCAAGCCTAAAGGATGATTTTAATGACAGCATTTGAAGTATTTTTGAAATTTCATTTTGCATGGCATACTTTGAGTTTCAGCAGTGTATATGGGCACTCTTCAGAGGTCCTGGAGATAACTGAAGCTTCAGCTATCCTGTTGCTTTACAACAATACACTTCTCTGAATGAAACAGTAACTATTGCATGCATAACAAACTGTTTTCTTCAGGTCTGAATAGTGCAACTGATAATAATAGAAACGGCAAAATTACCCTGTAACATATTCTTACTCCTTTAAGGGGTATATACCATTATTAAGTGTGTACGAATTGTATATGTTCTGACTATTGTCTGAAACTTTCCCTTGATTTCTCTTTGAGGGTCATTTCTCAGAGCACCACCAGGGCAATCACTTTATGTTGACAATTGCTCATAGAACTACTAAATCACTCACTCTATGTTTGCCATTTCTCACTTACTTTA
>CM060326.1:41919607-41929607 GCA_030674155.1 Stramonita haemastoma | reverse complement strand
CTCTCTCTCTCTCTCTCTCTCTCTCTCTCTCTCTCTCCCTCTCTCTCTTTCTCACCCTCTCTCTCTCTTCTCTCCCCCCTCTCCGCCCCCCCCCTCCCCCCTCTCTCTCTGTGCCAACATACTGACAGACAGTAGTCACATGATCCGTGCAGAACGTTCCTATACGGCCCCTCCCGTTCCAGTTTGGATCGATTCTCACTTTGAGCAGTAATTAATCTGTTTGATTTGGGAGACAGCCGCGGGCAGAGTGGATGATGGGGCAACTGAGGCAGAAGAGGAAGGAGGATTTTGCTGTCCATACTACAGCTGATACTGTGGAAGAGAATGGAGAATCTTGCTGTTCGTCCTGCAGAGACTGTGGAAGAGAAAGGAGAATCATTCTGCTCATACTGCGGAGAATGTGGAAGGGAAAGGACAATCTTTTTGTTTATACTGCACAGACTGTGGAAGAGAAAGGACAATTTTGCTGTTCATGTTGCAGAGACTGTGGAAGAGAAAGGACAATCTTGCTGTTCATGTTGCAGAGACTGCGGAAGAGAAAGGACAATTTTGCTGTTCATGTTGCAGAGACTGCGGAAGAGAAAGGACAATTTTGCTGTTCATGTTGCAGAGACTGCGGAAGAGAAAGGACAATTTTGCTGTTCATGTTGCAGAGACTGCGGAAGAGAAAGGACAATTTTGCTATTCATACTGCAGTCACTGCTGGAGATTGAGAGAATGGACAATCTTGTTGTTCATACTGCAGTCAAGGTGGAAGGAAAAGGACAATCTTGCTGTTCATACTGCAGTCAAGGTGGAAGAAAAAGGACAATCTTGCTGTTCATACTGCAGTTAATGTGGAAGAGAAAGGACAATCTTGGTGTCCATACTGCAGTCACTGCAGAAAAGAAAGAAGAAACTTGCTGTCTATAATATTGCAGTCACTGCTTCAGAAAAAAAGAAAATCTTGCTGTCCATACTGCAGTCAGTGCTCCGGAGAAAGGGGAATTTTGCTGTTCGTACTGCAATCACTGCTGATCGGAAGATTGGGCAGCTGCCCCGCTTTCACATTTTTGGTCTTTCTGTTTTTTGTGTGTTTTTTTTTACTCACCGTTCGCTTTTTTCCCGGTTTTCTTACAATGTAGAGATTTCTGTCTGTTGATATCTCTTTTACAGTCTTTGTTTTCTGGTGTTTTTTTTTTTAGTCAAAAGCGGGGGAAACATGCCTCATTTTGTGGCCACTTTTGACAGCTTCTTAACACGAAATCATAGTTATAGGAAGTGTAGGTCTTAGTGTATTGGTGGGAACGGATGATAGCATTTTTCAAAACTGATTGCACACAAGGAATGAATGTAACAAGGCACATGACAGCTTATTAATTATCCTAGAAATAAAAGAATAGGATTTAAAGAAAAATGTTACAAAGTGTACGCTCTGTATTCAAACACCAAAGCTTTTGCTTTTCTTTTGTTTTTGTTTTCAGTGGTGTATCTGTCAGGGAAAAGGTACCTTTCAGTATTCAGGATCCTTTTGAAACACAAGACAGCTCAACGTGGTGTACATACATAAAGGCTTCAAGCAATGAAGTTAGGATAAATGTAACAGGTGCAGAGATTTCTGCATGTACCTTACTAGAGTAATAAGGTTTTTACAACATACATGAACTATTCAACGGGAACATAAACTATAGAAGATGGGATTGCCACTGGGATCTTTTTTTACATGAGCAACCGTACAACGATACAACTTTCTTGCATGCATATACTTTGGAGAAGAAACAACCGAGAAGAACACTAGCTTTTAATAATCAAAATATTTATGATTAGCAACATAAAACAAACAAGATCAGATTTCAACACCCACGATCACCTACTTAATAGAGATCATATAGACAAAGTATTTTACGGTGTATGCATAAAATCCACTGTGACTTTCGCAACGTGCACCAACACAAAAGGAACCAGGCAGATTAACCACACAAGCAGCACCTTAATTATACAACCATGAGATGTAAAGTTACAGCGTGTGTAAATATGCCAAACTGAATATAAAATGACTACATGGGTTTACAGCAGGCACAGTGTCCCTATTAACATTTGCAAAACGACAGGCATTCACAGTATGCATTAACTTGCCAACATAAACGCTGCCAAGTGCTGATATTGTATTTCGCATGAAATTCAACTTTATGTAAAAATGCACCCATTTGATGTATGAACAAATGTTTCTTTAGTGAGCATAACAGTTTAAAATACATAAACTCATTTTATTAATAATCAATGCATTAAAATGAATTCAAAACAAAGTTTAAAATTCCAACACTACGAATTTTAGAGAAAGAAAAGATTGCAATACTTGTCAAACAAAGATTGGAACAACAGCAGTAAATCGGGTAAGTTGACATGCATTAAAGCATCCGTTCAAAGCAAACGAACTTGACAATCATAACATCTTTTAAGTTTACAAATATATATATATTTTTTAGGTCATTATACTTTCCAGTGCCATGAAGTTGACTACCTACTAAAAAATACAAACACTTGTATCAGTTCAAAACTCTGACAATCTGCTTTCATAATAATATTAAAGAACAATAAAGGGCTACACAATCCTGATGAAAGGTTCACCACAAACATTAGGAGAACAATATCAGCGTACAAGTCAGCTGACCATTCCAACCAGAACATAAAAGCAGTAAAAGACCTTAACAGCAGAAGTAACCACATCAAGGAAAATATCAAAATAGTATTTACATATAATCTGGTCGGTTAGTTCCAACTTGCACAGTTTCTTTAAATACAAAGTAGGTATTTACATACAATCTTCTCAGTTATTCATATTTGTACAGTTTCTTCATACAAAGTAGTGATCGTATGCTTTAGAAAAGCTGATAGCCCAGGAGAGTAACTTGCATTCGTAAAATAACATTACCATATGTATTATCATATCAATGAATTAGAAGCGACAAGAAAAAAAAGACAACAACGACGACGACGAAGAAGAAGACCACTACCACTACCATCAAACAACAGCAACAATAATGTTGAAAATCATAAGGCATTTGCATTGACATGTACGAGTCATTATTCCTAATCGCTCCACAGTCTGTCTGTTAATCTAACGGCATCCAGGCGGCTGGTGCTTGAGTTCTTGGATAAGGAAGGCCCCTGATGCTGCATAAACTATAGGCCTACGTGCACAGTAGGTTATGTTGCCATGGGTACTTTTACATACACCCAGGCCTGAGATTTCTGATTTTTTGAAGGACAAATAAAGAGTAAGTTGCACTTACAGAGGGCAATATTTGTGGTTTTATATGGATAAACTACAGCACTTAAGAGTAAAAGCTTTGCCAAAACTAATCAAAAGATCTCAGAAAAGTGCATTATTGATATCGTTTTCATCGTAATCACATGAGAGAGAGAGAGAGAGAGAGAGAGAGAGAGAGAGAGAGAGAGAGAGAGAGAGAGAGAGAGAGAGAGAGAGAGAGAGAGAGAGACAGACAGACAGACAGACAGACAGACAGACAGACAGACAGACAGACAGACAGACAGACAGACAGAGACAGACAGACAGACAGACAGACAGACAGACAGACAGACAGACAGACGGACAGACAGACGGACGGACGGACAGACAGACAGACAGACAGACAGACAGACAGACGTAAAAGTGCAGACAATAGATTTAACCGATAATATAAAAGAAAAGTAATTAAATTCCCCATTAACTGTTTGGAGAGATCTAAAAGAAAAATTAACAGAATTTACAAGATTCTATTTAACACACACACACACACACACACACACACACACACACACACACACGCACACACACGCGCGCACGCGTGCACACACACACACATACACACACACACGCACGCACACACACACGCACGCACGCACGCACGCACGCAAATTTTGCCAGAGGTCACATCAGATATACATGTTTCTCTCCTGTCTGCTTCCAATACACTCTACCATGCACCCTGCATTGCCGACCACCAACCAGTACCCACAATGGCTATGGTTAGACTACGGCAAAGTATTAGTTGTGAACCTTTCATTCTGATGTACTTTTGGAACTGACCTCTTCATGATGGCTTTCTTTACGTTCTATTGACCAGAAAATGAATGGAGGGCTGTGCTTTTTCCCGTAAAATGATTACCAGAATCTGGTTAGCTCAGTGCGTAGGACGCTTGGCAGCAAATCGGAAGAGTTGTGCGTTCGATGCTCACTGTTCATCACAAAGTTGAAACTTTTTTGAGCCTGTATCTGTGCAGACTTAAGTCCTATTCCATTCCTTTGGAAAAGAGAGTTTCCCTTACTGAGCGAAGACATGTGCAATATTTGTATACACGTTGGATCTGATTTCTTTTGTAGGAGAAGGCTAGGCCAAAACCGAGTCATCAAAATTCATCGCAACAACGCTGTAGAGAAAGACGAGAGAACACTAACATGTCATAGAAACTACAATTAGAAGGCTCTGTCTTCTGCATTAACATCTCTCGAAGTTGAGTTGTGCATCACACTTAAGCACATAGAATCTGGCGAAGCGATTCCCTCTCCAAATTGCAGTTTGCCTGTTGTTGCCATATGCTGTCATATTCTAAGAAGAATGTGCAGGCTTTGAAGAGAGCGAAACACATTATTTGTACATTCACTCACAAGAACTTACTTTACAATCCGCCACAAAAAAAAGTAAATAAGGAAATACAGATAAAATTTATGTTAACTCCAGAGGAATTCTTTCAAACATAGATCTATACTAGCCTAACAGAGACGCAAAAAAAACCCCACAACCTCAATCGGCCTCACATCACCAGTCTGACGAATGCGTGGTCTAACCTTCCTCAGCACTGATCGCTCAATGTCCCCCGCAGAGTGTTTTCAGCACAATAAGTCAGTCAATATTTACCTCCCAGACTCCTGGACCTGCCTTGTACATATCCGGGGGTCGAACGTTCGATTCTTTGAGCTAACAACACTAAAGGTGCGGCTTTACACGTCAATGGTTTGTACAAATTTCACAGGACCCGGGGGGGTTACGTAAAGCATTATGGCTGTTTGTTTGTCTCTCTTTGAGTTGTTTTCCATTTGTTATAGTGGAAAAGTAAAGGGGTCGATGTGTGTGTGTGTGTGTGTGTGTGTGTGTGTGTGTGTGTGTGTGTGTGTGTGTGTGTGTGTGTGTGTGTGAGTGTACGTGCGTGTGTGTGTACGTGCTGTGTGTGTGTGTGTTGCGCGCGCATGCTAAAAACTAGAACCTACGGACTTGGCAGTTGAGGCGTGTTAACGATTGGGTGATGAAATTACAGCCTCCTGTACCCGCTAGAATCAATCAATGGCTGGCCAGCAACACCGCTAACATCAACGACCACACTTTACACAGAAAAAACGAAGAAAAACTAACAACAATTTCTCACTGATGTGTCCAGGGTTTTCCCCTTAAATAAAGAAGCTTCAGCACTGATTGCAGGCAGTCACGCAGACTAACCTTTACACCTGGATGAAAGACTGATCAGTGCACCTGTCATGTAATGAAAGACTGATCAGTGCACCTGTCATGTAATGAAAGACTGATATATGCACCTGTCATGTAATGAAAGACTGATGTGTGCACCTGTCATGGAATGAAAGACTGATGTGTGCATCTGTCATGTAATGAAAGACTGATCAGTGCACCTGTCATGGAATGAAAGACTGATCAGTGCACCTGTCATGGAATGAAAGACTGATCAGTGCACCTGTCATGTAATGAAAGACTGATGAGTGCACCTGTCATGTAATGAAAGACTGACGTATGTACCTGTCATGTAATGAAAGACTGACGTATGCACCTTTCATGAAAGATTGACGGTACACCTGTCATGAAAGACTACTGTCAATTTAGCTATGATCCTCTGCTTCAAGAGTGAATCACCATATTTATTTATTTGTAATTTTATGGTAAAGTAGTCAGACTAAATGTCTATGCCAGCTTTAAGTGTTCATCACTTGATTTTTGTTTTAATTTTGTTGTTCCTTGGCTAGAGTTTCGAGGTTTGCCAATGGTGAGATTTTGCATACGCGACCATTCTAACTTCAGGGATGGTGTCTAAACACGACACCTGTGTATATGCTGTTTTTTTAATTTTAAATTGTCATCCATTCCTTCAGGTACAAAATGGCCATCTCTTTCGGAAAGGCAAAACGGGCTTTACCATGTGTGCAATGTACTCTGCTCGCGTTCGTGAATGTCTATTAGGAGTTTTGGAGGAGTGGGGTCAATACTGATGTTACTTCAGGGTAAAATTCCACAAAGTGGCTCCTCCGTGATGGTTTGATCCTGGGCCATCAGATCACACGCGTAACGCTCTAACAACTAGGTTATGCCGCCCCACGCTAAAGATTGTAAATATTTTAATTTTGATTTTATATTTTATTTTATACCACTTTATGTCTAGCAGATTTCTCTGCGTAAAATTCGGGCTACCCTCTCCGAGGAGAGTGCATCGCCAGAAAAGCACCGCTACCCATATTATTTTATTTCTTTTTCCTGTCTGTAGCTGTATTTGTTTCCTTATTAGAGTAGCTTTTTTCTCCAGAATTTTGCCAGGGACAACCAACTCCCTTGTTTGCTGTGGTTCTTTTAGGTGCGCTGAATGTTACACTGGCTTGCATGAATTAATCATATGAGAGGAAAAAGTAGCCTTCAGTTTTCAGTCTTGTTTTTCGTGTGGATGATCTTATATTCTACAGTGACTCTTCACGAGCACGTTGTGCATGCGTGTGGTCTTGAGTGCGTGTGCTCCATGTGTGTGTTTTTTGAGTATATATCTATATCTCTCTCTCTCTATATATATATATATATGTGTGTGTATGTGTTTTGTGTATTTGTGTGTGTGTGTGTGTGTGTGGTGTGTGTGTGTGTGTGTGTGTGTGTGTGTGTGTGTGTGTGTGTGTGTGTGTGTGTGTGTGTGTGTGTGTGGGTGGGTGGGTGGGTGGGTGGGTGAGTGTCTGTGTCTGTGTCTGTGTTTATCTATGTGTGTATGTCTCTGTGTGTGTATCAACCTGTGTATACGTGCATCCATGCACGCACACGTGCACTTGCGCACGCACGCACGCGTGTCAGCGTCAACCTGTCTATCAGTCAGCATGTCTGGGCGCATGCTGTATCAGAAAAAAGGAAAGTGTTCATGCAGAGTGTTACCTTGTAGTGAAGATTCGCACCTTTCTGCCAGGAGAGAAAAGAAAAAAGAAAAAAGAATTTGTTTGAAATGTGAAAAGTAAGTCATCATTCACGCTTGCCTGCCTGCCCTCTCCTGACAGTCAGACTGCAATCAGCTTCCCCCTCCCCCTCCCCCAACCCCTGCCAGACAGTTCCAGAAATATCTAACTGCCTCATCTACCTACCTCCAGGCAGGGGAGATGGGAGTGGAGGGAAAAGAGGGGTAGGGGGTGGGGGGTGGGGTTTAGGAGGCGATTACAAATGTCATGTAGAATCAGTCTGTCTAAAAAAAAAAGTGGGGTTGGGGGTTGGGGGTGGGAAGGGAGGTGGGGGTATGTGTGTGTGAGTGTGTGTGTGTGTGTGTGCGTGTGTGTGTGTGTGTGTGTGTGTGTGTGTGTGTGTCGTGTGTGTGTGTCTGTATCTGTGTGTCTGTGTGTGTTGGGGGATGGGGGGAGTAGGGAGACAGAGGCAAAGGTAAAAACTGGGATACAGGGGGGGGGGGGGGGGAGGGTGGTGAGGGGATGGCGGCTAGATTCAAGCTAAAATTTTAAAACAAAGAGAGAAAGAAAAAAATCGAACGAACATGGTAACATGAACTAATTTGATATTATATTGAAATAAAATGACAAACCAAACCAAACCAAAAAAAAGTAAAACACAACAAAACAAAACAAATAAACCCAACCAGTCAAAGTAGCTTATGCCCTTCTGATTTTATCTAAAATCGTGATTATTGTTATTGTTATTGCAATATGCTATTTAATTATGGAGGCTTACTAGTTTAAAAAAGCCACGTGAAACTAAAATAAACTGGTTTTACAAACAGTAAACAGTTATGTTGAAATCCACACAACAAAATAAACGAGAAAAAGCAACCAAAAAAGACAATTAAAAAACGATGTAGAAACAAAAAACAAAACACACGATGTATAATGCTGGATTTAACATCAGTGCCGACTCCACTCTCACCCAATGTCCTTCGGATGAGACTATAAACTGAGGTCCCGTGTGTGGATGTGCACAGTTCATCTAGCGAACAAGTGAAAGCATATTCCGTTTTTTGGAGAAAAAAAGCAGACCATTGTGTGCTGGTGAGAATGTATGAGAAACTTGACAAAAATTCATTCATGTAAAGGACTGGATGTAAAAAAAAAACACGACATGAGTGCTTATTACAATATCCTCCTCGAAATAAAGATTTTGATAAATGATATACAAGAATGCTTAATGTCTAGTTGTCAATACAACTAAAATTGTATAAGCTGCATTTGTTTCTGATTAAAAGGATTTGTTTTTCTTTGGGTCTTTTTCTATGTTGGCACACCCTGGCATTTTTATTTCTGCGTCGACTCAAAAAACAAGCGACTATTCTTTCAAATAAAAGCAAACTCAGACGTCAACAACTTGACCTTTGCACGCTGTCTGCTCTGGAAGCAGTACGCGCACTGATGCATGCTGTGCATGCTGTGAGCACTGCAGTGTCCATCCCCCCATGGGTCTCCACACCCTGCTGCTTTTACAACATTAAGCCCTGCAGCAACTTGTGACTAAAGCAGAATGTAGCTGATTTCAGTAAGATAAAGTGGATCGCTGGTCTACTGTTGATACACGCCTAGAAAGCCAGAGGATCGGGTTGGTTCAATCCACATTTGTGCCCAAACTTCCTTCCCTCTACCTCCCCCCCCCCTCCCCTGCATCCACTAGACTTTGAGTCGTAATCTGGGTACTAGTCTTTCAGCAAAAGACAATAAACTGAGTTTCTATGTATAACACGGATCCAGGTCATGTCAGAGAACCCCCAGCAACAAGAGAATTGTCCCTAGCAAAATGATGTGGGGAAAAAGTAGAGCTGTAGGGACAGAAAGGCATATTCTTGCAGACAGGATAATACACAGAAAGGTGGTGTTGCTGTGGTGGTGAGGCGAAAGAGAGGCCCAGCTTTCATGCTGAGAAGTCTGCGTTACTGAAAGCAGCATATAAAACAGTGCAATACAAAACAGTACAGTGGAGTATAGTACAGTACAGCACAGTACAGTACAGCACAGCAAAGTAGAGTACAGTACAGCACAGCACAGCACAGCACATGGCAATACAATACATTACAATGCAATTCAATACATTGCAATGCCATGCCATACAATGCAATACAATACAATACAAAACAAAACAATGTAATGCAATGCAATGCAATACAATACCACACAAAACAATAAAATACAATGTAAAGCAAAGCAATGCAATATAATGCAATACAATGCAGCACAATATGATACAACAGAACACTATACAACACTATAAACACAACACACCAGAGTATAGCACAATACAATGCAATGCAGGCTGCAGAATAATGACCTAGTTTCTGGAACATTTCCAGATTCATGTTCAGGAAATGTCTGATGCCAACAACGTTGAAAGCAGCTTTGGAAACACCGCTCGTTAAAATGAAGAACACGTGGATATTCCTTGTTGCAGCTGATCTATTCTAGCAGTGTATTGCAACCCCTACTCCCCCCCTCCCTCCACATTTGAACATTTTCCAAACGAGCAAAAAATTTAATATATACATACTTGCACTCAACTTTCCAACTCGCTTTGCGCACGCGTGAACAAAGACACACACACACACACACCAACACAAACACACACACACACACACACACACATACACACACACACACACACACAAACACACACACACACACACACACACACACACACACACACACACAAACACACAAACACACACAAACACATATGCACGCGCGTGCATACACGCACACACACACACCAACACACACACAGACACACAC
>CM060326.1:41897107-41914607 GCA_030674155.1 Stramonita haemastoma | reverse complement strand
GGGTGCTGCCCTCAATATACTGGACCGTGGGGAAGCTGAGGTCTCTGCGCCTCGCTCCCCAACAGCCACATAGGTTATGGGACACCTTTACCTTTTACCTTTACCTTTCGTCCGTCCTGACTATTGTTCGCTGCTCATCAGCTGTTGTTGTTCCGTATTGGTAGTTCATTCCCAGCTGTAGGAACCAGGGCGGTATCTTCTTTTGCATGCATACTTTTACCGTGCACACATGTTTTTAAGCGGACTGGCGGTCTAGAAGTGGATCAGCGGTCTAGAGGTAACCCACCTGCCTAGAAGGCGAAGGTTTCGGGTTCGAAGTGTGCGGTGGTTCGATCCATGTTTGAACCAGAAACTTTTCCTCTGTCCACTAAATCATAAGAGGAGGTCTGGGTGCTAGTCTTTTGGATGAGACGATAAATTGAAGTCCCGTGTGTTACACATGATTATTTAGCGCATGTATTAGAACTCACGGTAACAAGGGAGTTGTCCCTGGCAAAAGTCTGTAGAAGAAAGCCAATAATATGATAGGGAAACAAGTACAGTAGCGGACAGGAAAAGAAAAAAAAAAGGACGGCGCTGCTCTTGTGGTAACACCTTCTCCCCGGGGAGAGCAGCCCTATTTCCATGCAGAGAAATCTGCCGTGACTTAAAATGGTATGCAATACAATGCAATAACAACACAACACAATACAATACAACACAATACACTACAATACAATGCAATACAATACAATACAATACAATACAATACAATACAATACAATAAACACAACACAACACAACACAATACAATACAATACAATAAATCCCAAACCCTGTTTTTATGACGTGGGTTGCCTGCATTGCTCTTGTCTGTTGCACTATCTAGTTTTTTTTTTCTTCTCTACTTCATTTCTCTGTATCCTTTGAGAATTATTTTTCTCTGTTCCCTCCCTGTTTGTTCATTTGTGTTTAATATCGTCGACCAAGGTTATTTTTCCTTTTTCTTTAGTTCCTATATCTCTCCTTTTATCCTTTGTTCTTACTGAAAAGCAAAAGAAAACTATTGGGGAGTTTGTTTTGCTTTTAGTAGTTTCTGTTTGCGTCGTTGTTGTTATTTGTTTGTTTGTTTGTTTTACATTGCTCTTTTGTCTGTGTTCATTTTGCCTGTCTTTTGTTGTTGTGCTTCTTGGACCTTTCTTTGATATGTCTGTTTATCCATTGTTCATTGAGAATTTTGTCTTGATGCTGCTGTGGTCGACTCATATGTCTTCACTCGGAAAATAGCAGATTATAAAATATGTTGCTTTGAAGCAAATAGTAGGCCTGTTTAGAGTCTGAGACACGTTTGACAAGGTTTTTTTTTCGGGTAAATAACATTGTCAAAATCCATGAGAGAGAGTTAAAGAGAGAGAGAGACAGAGACAGAGACAGAGACAGAGAGAGTGAGAGACAGAGAAAGAGAGACATACAGAGAGACAGACAGACAAACAGACAGACAAACAGACAGACAGAAAAAAGAGACAGAGACAGACGAAGGCAGACAGAAGGGAGGACAAAGACGGAGAGAAAGAAAGAAAGACAGATTTAGGATATAATTCAGAATACATAGTAATTCTAAAAAGAAAGGTCAAACATTCTTTGAGTTTCACACGATCCAAAAGAAATCCTGCAGTGCATTAACTCATTCCAAACTCTGCCAGTTCAAGCTGCCACAGTAACAGTACATGGGAATGGCTTCCATGTTTAGCTCTCCAGCTGTGGCGGGAAGGTAGCAGATATACACACAGCAGCAAACAGCACAGAATATCACAGGCCTGTGTGTAATGCAGCACAGCACATCACAGCACAAGCTTGTGTGTTTACACATTGCAAAGCATATCACATCACATATCTGTGTGTGTACACGCTGCACAACACATCACATCACAGGCCTGTGTCTAAATACAGCGCAGCACAGCACATCACAGGCCTGTGTGTCTTCATGTTGCACAGCATAGCATACCACATCACAGGCCTGTGTGTGTACATGCAGCACATCACAGCACAAGCTTGTGTGTCTACACGCTGCACTACACATCACATCACAGGCCTGTGTCTAAATACAGCACAGCACATCACAGGCGTGTGTGTCTTCAGGTTGCACAGCACATCACACCAGGGGTCTGTGTATGTACATTCTGCACATCACATCACAGGCCTGTGTGTCTACATGCTGCACAACTACCTGCTTCGTGTATATTATTTTGAAAACGTGGATGTCAGCGTGTTTGGAGAAGTTCTAGTGAGATGCATGTTCTGGCTGGACCCTTTTATTAATATTATAATTTTTTTTATTGTATTCTTTTATATCGAGGATAATGGAATAAGCACTCATGTGCTTTTTTTACATACAGTCCCCGTGTGTATGCAGTTTTGTAAATGTCATCTGTTCCCACCGGCACACAATGGCCTACTCTTACGATAAGCGAAACAGGATTAAATGTGTGCGCAAAATATTCTGCCTGCGTTCGTACACGGGGTCTCGGTTTATAGTCTCATCTAAAGGACTTTTAGGGGACTGGAGTCAACACTGATGTTAACTCCAGGAGAAAAATCTCTTCGACTGTGTGTGTGTGTGTGTGTGTGTGTGTGTGTGTGTGTGTGTGTGTGTGTGTGTGTGTGTGTGTGTGTGTGTGTGTGTGTGTGTGTGTGTGAGTCAGTGCGTGCGTGTGTGTGTGCTTGTGTGTGTGTGTGTGTGTGAGCGCGCGCGCATGTGTGTGTCTCTGTGTGTGCATGTGTGAAAGGGATGGGAATTTTTAAAAAAATCTTCTACGGGCATCAAATAAACACACAGCTCTAGACTTTCTCTTTAGACCAGTTGCGTAATGCACAGAAGGAAGGAAACATGTTTGGCAATGTTGAAAGTTTGAAGAAAACACAGCGCTCAGTGGGACATTTCGTGTTTGCTTCCTCTAATTATCTGGCCTCTGTGAGAAAGAAAAAAAGTTCAGGAACAATGAGTTTTCCTGCTTCCCCCCCCCCTCCCCCTCACGACAACACAAGACAAGCCATTTCAATTCCAGTCTGTGTTTTGAAAACGCCTATTTGTTTCACGGTTTTGGCCTCGTGGTATTTGTATGTGTGAATCTGTGGTCTGTGTGTGTGTGTGTGTGTGTGTGTGTGTGTGTGTGTGTGTGTGTGTGTGTGTGTGTGCGTGTGTGTGTGTGTGTGTGTGTGTGTGTGTGTGTGTGTGTGTGTGTTTGTGTGTGTGTGTTTGCGTGTGTTCGTGCATGCATGTGTGTGTGTCTGTGTCTGTGTCTGTGTCTGCGTGTCTGTGTATATGTGTCTGTATGTGTATCTGTGTGTATGTGTGTCTGTGTGTGTCTGTGCGTGTTTGTGAGTGTCTGTGTGCGTCTGTGTGTGTATGTATGTGTTTGTATGTGTCTGTATGTCTGTTTGTTATTTTTTTGTGTTTTTTCACGTAGTAGTTAGGAGTAAATATTCGGCTACCTTTTCAATTTTCTGTTGTAGGTCTGCTTGCTGTATCTCCTTTGTTGCTTTTATTTCTTTTAGATCATATCATTGTGCAATTTCTTTTTCATAAAGATACTTAAATGTATTTAATTAAATTAACATCCAAAATATGAACTCTCTACTTTAGTTGAAAAGAAATGGTAGGAAAGTAATACACACATCAACCAACGAACTCTTTTTTTTTTTCTTTTTTTTTCAAATCTAAACCCCTTGAGAATTTTTCATTGTCTGAAATAACAAGATAAACATATTTGCCAGAGACATTCAAATACCTTGTTAACACTTTGTAATTCATTCCATCTTGTCAGAAATTAAAAATACCTGCTGAATGAAGACGAAGCCAGTATAATGTCATGTATTAGCGCTTTAACTCAACAAGAACATACTTTCAATGCAAAAGTTGAACGGGTACGAAAGCTGAATGATAAATATTGATATACGCTAATGATTACAAGCAATGTCGCAGTATAGACTATCCATCTGAATGTCTTCTTGACAAACGATGGAAAGAAAAGAAAAAAGACGGTAAAGGAAAGAAAATATAAAAGAAAAAATTAAAACTGTTTGGTTTTCTTTCAAATGATAATTCCTACCCGCTGAAATCTGACTGTAAAGGAAAGAAAATATAAAAGAAAAACTTAAAACTGTTTGGTTTTCTTTCAAATGATAATTCCTACCCGCTTAAGCTTTTAGCTTTTTATCACTTCCCAAATCCTAGACAATACATTCATTTAGTTCTTTTACAACTTTCGGTTAGAAAATGGGATCTCATTCTTTGCATTGGCATGGAACTGTCCCCCAAGGGAAAATGATGATCCTCACTGGTTGGTTGATGACTGCTTTCATCTTTCCTGTGTGAGTTCATTTTCCTAAAAGAACTTGTTTGTATACACTTAGTGCCCTCCATTTATCTACTGTTTTCTACTTTTGTTTGTATCTGTCTGTCTGTCTGTCTGTCTATTTATATCGGTCTGACTGTCTGTCTGTCTGTCAGTTTGTGTGTCTGGGGTTTCTGTTTGTCCATCTGTCTCTCTGGCGGGTGTGAACTCGTCTCTTCCTTTTTTCTTTCGATTTGTATGTCATTTGCTCTCTGTCTGTGCCTGTGCCTGTGTCTGTCTGCATATATGCCTCTCTGTCTGTCTGTCTGTCTCTGTCTCTGTCTGTCTGTCTGTCTGTCTGTCTGTCTGTCTGTCTGTCTGTCTGTCTGTCTGTCTGTCTGTCTGTCTGTCTGTCTGTCTCTCTCTCTCTCTCTCTCTCTCTCTCTCTCTCTCTCTCTCTCTCTCTCTCTCTTGTCCCTTAACATCCCGAAGAGTTTCGTGTCCAGAGCATTACACTGAATCTTTCAGACCATGTCTCTCTGGAGAAATCAGAACCTGGCGGAGCCCATCCCTTGTCAGGTACAGGGTGCATGCTGCGTATGCTTTTTGTGTCTGTAACCCACCAAAAGCTGATAGAAATTGCAGAAGCTTTAAAATACATATTTAATCTCCTGCAAGCATTATTTACACGAAAGGAAAAAAAAATGACACTGGTAGGTCTGTACTATGATTCGACTCATGAAGTTGTAAAAATCGCCATCTTTAATTCACCATATGCCGCTGCCAAAATTCGAACCCATGACTCTATACACTTACGAGATTGAAGGAAGTCCAACGCTCCTATCCACTCAGTTCTGATATCCCTCTGTAAGTGATGAGGAAACTAATACAGATATTGGCTGATGGAGATAACAGTCAGCCTATATTGGGCTGCTGTATTCAGAGGGAGGGATGGAGGGGGTGGGGGGTGGGGGTGAGAGATAAGTGTGTTAGATTAATGACTAGTTTTCCCCACATCAGAGCTTGGTCTCTTTGATGTCCACACAATCGGGAATAAAATAATTCTGCCTGTGATTTGATTTTCGGAGTATTTTGGGATTTTTGGTTTTTATCTTCTAAGCTCGTGGTCTGTGATGGGTTAAAGGGTGGTGGGGTAGGGGGTTATGATTTGGGTTATTTTGTTGTGTTTTTTCTGACTTTGTCAAGGTTTCGAGTTTTTTTTTCAAGATCTTTGCCTACTTACCCATCACAATGAGGAAATTGGTAGCGTAAGCTATTTTTGTTACAAACGTAGTTAATGCACTTGTAGTACAACCTTCACACGTTCTGATACTATAAGATTATGCACACCATAAGCTTGTCGTAAAAGATATATGCATACACACACGCAAACACACACGAGCACACACACACACCAACACACACACACACTAACACTAACACACACACACACACACACACACACACACACACACACCACACACACACATCAACACACCAAAACACACACACACACACACACACACACACACTAACACACACACACACACACACACACACACACACACACACACACACACACACACACACACACACACCAACACACACACAAACACACACACACACACACACACACACACACACACACACACACCACACACTGCAGTTACTATGTATCGCTCTTGTGATTGCTTTGACTCTACTTTAGGACTTGTATTTCTGGTACAATAAAGATGGTAGGAGGTCCTATCTGGGCTCCTTGTGGTCGGATAGATAGATAAGACGCTATATTAATTAATCGTCAGCATCTCTACACCACGGGTTTCCTCTCTTGTGATGTGGGCACCGGGGTCTGGGATGAAATGGTCTCTATGATTTGATTTTCTGAATATTTTTGGAATCCTTTTGCTTGGCGTGTAGTCTATTCTGGAGAGAACTTTTTCTCACTATGCGCGCGCGTGTGTGTATGTGTGTGCGTGTGTATGTGTGTGTGAGTTTGTGTGTGTGTGTGTGTGTGTGTGTGTGTGTGAGAGAGAGAGAGAGAGAGAGAGAGAGAGAGAGAGAGAGAGAGAGAGAGAGAGAGAGAGAGAGAGAGAGAGAGTGTGTGTGTGTGTGTGAGAGAGAGAGACTATGTATATACATTCTGTGATGTGTATCTACATATGTTCATAGGAATGATTTATACACACTAGTGCATAGTCAAGCTACCAGTGCCTGTGGGTTTCCATGTATGTGCATTGTCAGCACTTAAGGACTGGGGTATTTCCTATGATAAAGTTAGTGTATTTTCCTAACCTCTTTAGTGAGATGGATAAAAGTCTTACTCTTTGCACTAATATATCAGCATCACAAATTTGGCCATTTTTGATGTCGGCCGAATCGGGACAAAATAATGTTCTCTGATTTGATTTTATGAATATTTCGGGAAACTGTTCTGCTTGGTATGTGATCTGTATTAGTTAGAGGTGGGGCCGGGGTGACATCTTTTTGTGCGGTTTTCTCTTTCTTTTGGTCATTTTGAGGTCTTCTGGCTCTGCCTCTATCACTGTTTTTCCGCAAGTGCAGGTCTGTTGAATGTTATGTCTGTCTGTGTTTGTCTTGACCTTATTTTGCCTCTACTGTCCAACACTTAGTATGAATATGACTGCCTGGTAATACTGTCTTGTTATCTTGTTTCTTTCGCCTCTCAGACGGACAGAGAAAGACAGACGGAAAGGCAGACAGACACACAGACACATAGAAAGAGGGATAGGGTACTAGTAGAGAGTCAATGACAGCCACAAAAAAAAAAGATTTATCTGCAAACTACATCTTAAAAGACTTCAACGAGCGTGACGTATTTATCTACACAACTGTATGACAATCCTCACAAAATAATAGTCATACCACTATGAATAATACTTGTATCCGGTTTACGCACTGAATCCCCTGTCCTATTCTCATAGGTAGAGAATATGTCGGATGAATACAAATAGCCAAGTCCCGTGACTCTGTAAGCATGGTTCACGAATGGTCTCCCTTCCATTACTTTTCTGTCGTCTGCCTGCCAGAATGTCCGTTGGGCATCCATCAGACCTGATCAGCAGGGAATTGACACTGGGCACTGAACTCCAGATTCAGGAATACCCAGTCGGTGTGAATGGCCACTCTGCTCATGCGGCCTTGGGGGCCGTTCACAGGTATAGAGTGTACACGAATGGTAAGGGTTGCTGTGGTGGGGTGTGGGGGTAATTCAAGGTATTTGTTGAGTGTGTAGAAAACTCCTGCATACTGTTATGCACACACACATACTTATATACATGTGCACACACATATACACACATATACACACACACAAACACACACACACACACACACACACACACTTAGCCGCCTTACCGTTTTTACGAGTGACATCACAATTGTCAAAGAAATGGCACAAAAGCACATAAAAGTCCTTAAATAGTCGTCATAACGTATGACTTGTTTTTATTTGTTCCATTCGTGTCTGCCACTATGCTGTCTGCTTTTTACACCGCGCTCACTCCGCTTTCTCATTAGCCATACCTAGGCTTACTATGTCGCAGTGTCATGGTAAAATGTCTAAAGGTAGCCCATTCATGCTAGTCCACCAAACAGTTTCTAACCAAAGGAGTCATGCATTGCTGCTGGTTCACTTTCAAAGTGATCAATGACGCCTGCTGTAAGCTAACGTAATTGTGCAGGATCTAGGAAAACGGCTAATACGCGGGACTGTGTTATGTAGTATTCTCAATGAGCACATAGCAAACTCACTCCTAGCAGACGCCAACCAGAGTCCATACCCCCGCCTCTCCCGCCGCATATGATTCTTTATGGGATTCGAACCTGAGACCTTCCAGTCAGGAACACAATGTAGCAGTCAGTTTGCCGTGGTAGCTGGTCTCGTGCAGCATAGCTTCTCTTGAAACAACCCGAAGCATTGGTTTTACGTGCTCCATACTGACTATGCAGACATTGTATAATTATAAACCCAGTTCCCTGTCGGAGCCAATTAACAATACAATGAAATGAAAACTAAAAACGATTCTTTGTATTGCCCAAACTGAGATATTCAACACGTTGTTACTTGGCGTTTTACAGTCTAACACCCTGAGAGTCACCCAGAGTGTGCAATCCATCACACTCTTTACATTTGGGAATCACGGAAAGACCGTAAGTACACCGGATGAGAAGTTTGCGTGTAAGGCTGTTTTTAGTACACTGCCATAGCTTTCCTCTTCTTTCATTGAGAAACAGGCTGTGATGTTGAGAATGTGTCCAAGATAAAGACTCTCTCAACCTTTATTTCAAAGTAGACACTGTGATTTGATCGTCAAAAGAGTTACATATGTGGAAAGATATAACTCACTATTTTTTTTAAAGGGAACATCGAAATGAGTTTGCAAACATGTATAAAGATGAAGGTAATATGCAACTTCTAGGTATATTATAAAAATGTATAAACACAATCACAACTCAGAGAGGCAAGTTCTACAAATCATAAAGAACTAAATCCAAACACTAAACCAAGAAATCGTAAACAACCTTTTCAGCGTACACATGGATTTATGAAGCTTTTTTTTTCCCCAATTCTTCTTTCAAGCTTGTTCACTGCACTTATCAATGACCAGCCATGCCAGGCTGTGTTGTGATGAAAGCATTCTGCATGGTAAGGTTTCTGAGGGACAGAATAAGCTTTCCTATCAAAAGATGAAACTATAACTCTTCAGTACATGCACCCCCTTTCATTTTTACGACATCCGCCTACCTAGTATGGACCATGTTGCACGGACATCACAGAAAGATGGCAGCTACACAAGCAAGCAGCCCCTATCCCTATCAGTAATCCATAAGATTGACTGTAGACTTGCTGCTGCTGCTGCTGCTGCTGCTGCCTGCTCTGTGATCTGTGTCTGTGAACAAAGTTTTCTGGCTGCATGCTTTGCTCTTTGACAGCTGGGTTTTTTTTGAGGATGCAGCAGTCTGCATGCATTCACTACCGCCCCACTGCATGCAGCCACCTCAAGCTGCTGATCCTACTCATTTCACGCTCTGGTGGCTACTGTGTGCCACGGCACGTCAGAGAAGGATCACAGATTGGTGATCAAGGTTCTGTGGTTTTCCTTTCCAGGCATAGCGGGAACACGCGACTGCGCCAACATTTCCACGATGAAAGCTTTCTGTAACTCTGGAACACTCTTTTTCTTCCGATTATTTTTTGTTGTAGTTCTTGTTTTTCTTCTTTGTGTTCATGTTCATGTTCGTGTTTGTGTTCTTCTTCTTCTTCTTCTTCTTCTTCTTCTTCTTCTTCTTCTTCTTCTTCTTCTTCTTCTTCTTTCTTCTTCTTCTTCTTCTTGCTGCTGCTGCTGTTTTTGTTGTTGTTGTTCTTCTTCTTCTTCTTGTTCTTCTTGTTCTTGTTCTTCTTGTTCTTGTTCTTCTTGTTCTTCTTGTTCTTGTTCTTCTTCTTCTTCTTCTTCTTCTTCTTCTTCTTCTTCTTCTTCTTCTTCTTCTTCTTCTTCTTCTTCTTCTTCTTCTTCTTCTTCATCACCATCATCATCACCATCATCATCATCATCATCACCATCACCATCACCATCATCATCATCATCATCATCATCATCATCATCATCACAAACAGTTTTTACCCCACTGAAAAAAACAACAACTTGATATGCCGATGCTCTAAAGAACATTTTGAGAAAAAGGCAATAGGTCATTGATACAAATACAAGAAAAGAGACTTGAAGGAAAAACATATGACAAAGACAGACGATCCTTTACAATCTAGCATCGATAAACCAGTTGTTGTGTTTCCAGAGACAAGAGGGGTTTTTCTCTTTGCAACCCATAGAATGCAAACTGTGCTTTTTTGAAAAATTATACCTTTTATCAGTGATCGCTAGAAAAAAACATCTGTGATCTGCAAAAACAAATATAGTCTTTTCCTCTTTCTTTCAAGGGCCTATGCTGTGGAGTTTTTATCAAAATGGACAATATTTTGCTTCCTCAAAGAAAAGCAGGATCTAGCTGCAAGCATCTGCAGGCATTATATGCAATCGATGCTTGGATATAGAGTCTGACTTGAAAGCCGGCTGCTACTGCTGCTACTGCTGCTGCTGCTCTAGATCTCTGTGATGAAAGGCAACAGGAGGAGGGTCTAGTTCTTTATCAAGAAGATGTTTTGTTAGGGGGGGGGGGGGGATTAGGATGTTACGTAACGCGCAGGTGCAATGGTGGAGTTGTAAAGATAATGGACTTCCGGTTTAAGTGGTCTGAAATCACTGGTCACAGTATCAATCTGATCATGTTCTGGTGGATTGAGGCATTGAATCTTCCAGGTCAGTTGTGTCTTTCAGCAGCTGAGTTGAAGTAATAAAAGAAAGTTATGTTAGTGAGTATGGTTATATCTTTTTCCTCGTTTTGCTTTTCTTATCCACAATTTGGAGAGTGAGGTTGATTGTGTATGCTGCAGTCATTTTAGAAAAGGGTGGACCCATGACTTCAGTCAACTCCTGGCCTCTATCAGCCTTCGTTATCATAAAGCAAGGTTAAGTTAATTCTCTCTTTTTTTGCCTGATTTAAAGTCCCGCACATACAGGCTTTTTTGGTTATAGTTAACCATTCTGATATCAGGACAGCCTCCTTGAGGATAGCAATATCATACCTCATTACCCGACACTACACACACTGCAGCCAGCTATTTCCCTCCATTTACAGGAATATGTCTGGTCAATCGTCTACTTCACCTTAGTGGCTTATTTTCCACCTATTTCTATAGATTTAGACAGACATACATCTAACATCAGTCATTACTCAAAGCGACAGGAAGCGTTCAAGTTCTAAAGAGGAAATGATAGCCTTCTTTCTATCCTGGGATGACATATTATTTCAGCAATGTTATTTATCTCCCAGTGCAGTAAGTTATTCAGTGCATTGTGAACTTTGCTCTATTTTGATCTTGTATTGATTCCCATTCTCTCTAACGAGTGGTGTAGAATAAAGTAATCGATAGCAATCTGAAAATTTCTGCTCTCTACATCAGCAAATCAGGAACTTGTTAAGGGAGGACAAATTATACAACTGTTTCATTTTTACGAGACAATTAGTGTCAGACTAATCATAACTATGTTGCAGGACGAATCCACTTGGCAGCAATCATTTTCTTAAGACAATCATATCATTTCATTCAATGACTGGAAGTGATACCAGGACGATTCGGTATGGTGAATAGGTGCATGTGGTAATGAAGTCCTTGTTCCTCTCCCTGCCACAAAGGTGACCCACACGGATGGACATGCTTTGATGATGATGCCTGAATGCTGTTGCTGCATCAGGAATGTCAAAGCTAGCACGCTGTCCGTCTTTGGCCTGAAGGGTCAACCAAAGGTGACCTACATGGAGAGACACTATCTTTGATGATCTCTGCCTGATGTTGCTGTTGCGAGAATGTCAAAACCAGCACTGTGTGTGTGTGTCTTTGACCTCAAAGATCCATCAACAGTGCCGACAGACGTCAACAGAGCGCTGTGATGTTTACTGTGACTTGCTGCTATGTCTATGTCATTTTTCTGTTTTTATATGCCAAAAATAGCTTGCCAATATGGAACCATTTTTGATCTATACCTTTTCTTGTTGTTCATGATTCTCAAGGTTTTTTTCTTTAAAATTTAGCATGGCCAGATTTCTGAGACTTGCTATCAACATGTTTTACTAGAAACATTACTACCAAAGTTCCTTCATAAAATCACACTGAAATGTTTGGTACAAACCAGTCCTCCATGACTGTTCCCTCAGTGGGAAAGTCCCACAGACTCCCAGTGATAGCATAGCCGCCAAAGACTTGCGTGCATATCAACCCACATCACACACACACACATCACGCAGTCAAAGAACTGCACAGTGCATTGACTGTGTTCACCAAGCAGAAACTGTACATGGCTACCGCCACTTTCAAATCAGTAACTATGATCAGTGCAGTGAGACGTGAACCAGTTTGAGGGTCTTGATACTGCTTTCTTTGAAATCGCTTTCCTAATATGCTTATGGGTCTATGAATATGGCCGTTAAAGACAAAAATAGATCATTCTTTAAAACAAAAACCTCAAGGCTATATTTACACTGTACATCCTGTGTCTAGCGTTACTTTTATGTCACACTTTGATAATGCATAGAACCAATTAGTGCCTACGTATTTTTTCTATCCAAACTAAATAAAACAATTGAAAAAAGAAACAGAAAAAGGCCCAAACCATGTATGCAAAGTAATTGCAATTGACTGTATAAAAGACTAAAGGAAAATGCACACTGAGTCACATTAATGTCTGTTTTTTGTTGTTTTGTTTTTTATTTTACTGTGCATAGCGAATGCCTTCAGGAAAAAAACAAAAAAACAAAAAAAAGCAACAGCGACACTGGTCAGTGAGTACAGGTGTTAATGAAGTCTTTGTTCCTGTCCTAGCACAGCGCTGACCTACACAGGGCGAGCTTCTTTGATGATGCCTGCATCCTCTGGCTGCTGGGGGGATTTCAAAGACAGCGCAGCGTGTGCCTCAGTGAGTTCTGAGGTCCCGCCAGAACTGGGTCACAGAGACAGACAGATGAGAGAGAGAGAGAGAGAGAGAGAAGAGAGAGAGAGAGAGAGAGAGAGAGAGAGAGAGAGAGAGAGAGAGAGAGAGACAGACAGAGAGAGACAGAGAGAGAGACAGAGGCAGAGACAGAGGCAGAGACAGAGAAACAGAGAGAGACAGAGAGAGACAGAGAGAGACAGAGAGAGAGACAGAGAGAAAGATAGGCGGACAAAGAGGGGGGTAGAGTGAGACAGACATAGAGAGAGACAGAGGGAGATAGAAATAGAGACAGCAACAGAGAGAGAGAAGTAGTCAAGTTCACCAGGAACTGTTTCTATAGCTAAAGCACCTTTTTCTATTTCTGATAGTTTGTGTAGTTTTAGAAATGGGATAGCTCTTCACTGTAGAAACTAGTAAAACAGAGCTAAAGCAGGTTTATTTAGTTTTTTTTATTTTTTAGAAATAGACATTTAACAACAGAGTTTCCCCAATACTGACGTGCTTCAAATAGTTGCTAGGGACAATAATTATACTCTCTCTCGTACTGGGAGCTTTTCTGTCTGCCATGCTGTGCCATACATGCCAACAAATCAGCCGCGCCCCTGCCTTAGCAGCCCATCCCATCAGAGAGGTAATCAACCAGACCTGCAGTGACAACCCTCTGGAGACTGCAGGGCAACGGTGCCTTTCTCTCAGCCATCGGATGTGTACGTACATGTCGCTAGGAAACCCAGGCCAGAACGGTACATACACTACATTGCACTGTGTTTCAGAAAGCAAGACATGACGCGTGGCTATAGTGAATGCTAGTCCTTCATGACTGTCAGTGATCAGTGCAGTGAGGCATGAGCCACACTGGGGGGTCCTGATGCTGCTTTCTCTCATCTGACATTTCTTTGAAACAGTTTTTGCTGTAGTGAGGGTTTTGTCTTTAGAAGCTGATGGATTCTTGTGGGGAAAAAATCTGAAGTTATTTCAGAGAAGCGAAAAACATGCTTCACAGAGGCTAAAAACAAACTTCACAGAAGTTTATAACAGACTTCACAGAAGCTAAAGAGATTATTTTAGAGAAGCCAAGACACTTTACAGAATATAAAGACATTATTTTAGAGAAGCCAAGACAGATTTTACAGAAGCTAAAGACTTTATTTTAGAAAAGGCAAGACAGACTCTACTGAAGCTAAAGACATTATTTCAGAAAAGCTAAAGACATTATTTCAGAGAAGCTAAAGACATTATTTCAGAGAACTCAAGACAGACTTCAGAGAAGCTTAAGAAAAACCTCTACTCTAAGAAACAGCCGCCATCACCCAAATGGCCAAAATCTGTTTCCGTTTGTCACTGTGATGCATGGAGAAATTAAATCCATGTATGTAGTAAACCCTCCCAACTGATTTAAGAAACGAATAAGGATGGAGAAAATCCCAAACATTTTTGTCAGTAAGCAAGACTGGTAATCTCACTTAACAAAATAGGAAAAGTACACTTTGTAGCATTATCATTATTATTAGAGATTGCTAGTTCTGTGGTCAAATGACAGAAGACATGCACACACGCCCAGCAACTGTGGTCAGTGAGTACAGCTGTTGATGATCGTGGCCTGTATGCTGACACAGCAGTGTCCTTCGTGCAGTGAGGCTCTTTGAGGATGTCTGCATTCTGCTGCTATGGTGCTGTCAAAGCCAACACAGTGTGCCCCAGTGACCTCATAAATCAAAGAACTGCTCCGGCAGATTGATTGACACACACACACAAAACGACACACACACACACACACACACACACACACACACACACACACACACACACACACACACACACACACACACACACACACAGATGATGCCCTCACGTGTTTTTCTCTGTCAACTTCTCTTTTCCTTCTTAGACGTGCAACGGTTAAAAGACATATTGTTTATTTATATTTATTCTTTTTTAAAATTAGTTTTCTTTGTTCTTGAATTGACTTGATGACAGTATGTCTTTTAAATCGTTTATACAATGGGTTCAAAACCAAAAAAATCAGCAAAGAATGATCTCTGAGATACTCTTTGATAAGTGTGTTTGTGTGTGCGCGCGCGCACGTGTGTAGAGGGGGGGGGGGGGGAGGCGTGCACGTGTACGCGTATGTACACACAATGCAAATAACAGACATACCAAGACAGACATAATGAGAATCACACATATCATGTGCGGTCATAACACGAAAGACTCGGACAGGAACAAGCAGATATTATATATATATATATATATATATATATATATATATATATATATATATATATATATATATATAATATATATATATATATATATATATATGTACTATATATATTTCTTTTTTTTTGGGGGGGGGGGGGTTACAAAGTATAATCTTCCAAAACACACGCCTACACATTTCCCCCACAGCTGGCCATCCTTGGAGAGGCACTACACTTCATCTCAGACACTGGCATCCTAAAAGAGACAGGCCGAAGCCACCCACAGGCACCACAGTACTGCAAGTTGTCATTTCACTTCATTTCCCACAGGACAGCCTGTGCACATGCGTCTGACACCTTCAGAAAGATGGAACTTTCACAGCATGAAGTCGACTTCTCCTCCTGTTTTTGGTAGCGTTACTACCGAGGGAGAAAACAAATTTCTGATGGATCCGAAAGATGGCGACAATAGTCACAGGCACACAACTGTGCATGAAGTCAACTTCTCCTCCTGTTTTGGTAGCGTACTACTGAGGGAGAAAACAAACTTCTGATGGATCTAAAAGATGGCCACAATAGTTACATGCACACAACTTTGCATGATTCTCTTTAGTACTTTCAATTCAGCTTAGTCCCTATGTTTTGTGTCCGGTTTCCACAGATGTGTTATTGTGCATGGTAATTTCTATACATTTTGTTCTTGCATGGTGTTTGTGAAAATCACCCTAAGTCGATTCTGGTTTCTGTTACTCTACAATTTTTAATGTAAATGACACACGTGTGCTAATGCAAAAATTCCAACGAAAGACAGGCAAAAACTATGTTTGTCTGTCTCTCTGGCTCAGGTTCTATCTCTGTCTGGTTGTCTGTCTCTGTCTGTCTCAGTCTTTATCTCTGTCTCTGTCTGTCTGTCTGTCTGTCTGCCTGTCTGCCTGTCTGTCTGTCTGTCTGTCTGTCTGTCTGTCTGTCTGTCTCTCTCTCTCTCTCTCTCTCTCTCTCTCTCTCTCTCTCTCTCTCTCTCTCTCTCTCTCTCTCTCTCTCTCTCTCTTCCGTTTTCTTTTTCCTTTTCCTTCTTTATTTTTCTTTCTTTTCTTTCTGCCGTCCTTCCTTTCTTTATTCCTTCATTCCTTCCCTCCTTCTTTCCTTCCTTCCTTTCATATATATATATATATTTACTTCCAGACTTTCCTTTCAAACAAAACACCGTCCCCTTCCTGAGGCTTCTATTCCTTTGAAGCCAGGATGCAGAGGGGACAGTACATAACATGACAATGTAGAATAGCTCCTTCTTTCTATTCAGGATACTTCACCAGAGTACACAGTATTAATGTTGTCCACAGCAACATGGCCAGAGGCAGGTAGCTGAAAAGTCGGCGGCACAGGAATAGAAAAGAAATGCCCGCCCTGCCAGCTTTTGTTGCCGGCAGAAAGGTTGGTGCAATCAGTACAATGGCTCAGCATAATGGTCGTGTATGGCTTGAGGACACGGGCGTTACAGGTAAACATTTCAGAAAGACTGAGTGATAGACAAAGCGAAAGATTGAGTGATGAAGCGACACATGCAGAGAGATAAGGAGACAAACAGATAATATAGACAGACGCAGACATCCACACGCACGCACGCACGCACGCACGTGCGCACGCACACACACACACACACACACACACACACACACGCACACACACATACACACACACACACACACGCATGCACACACAGGCACACACACAGACGCATACAGACACAGGCAGACAGACAAGACAGACACACAGACACACACACACAGAAAACACTCGAAGTTTGTCCAGCACTATCAGTGACGGATAAGTGAAATGTCTGATACAGTTCAACACAATATTCATTGTCATCTTTCATCCTACCCTCCCACTCCCATTATCCTAGTAACAATACAAACAAAGACAGGCACGACAATTATCCAAACAAAAAAAAATCTTTACCTACGTCATAAGGGCATTGTATACAAGATGTATAGAAACACACCCTTGAGAAAATGAACTTTAAACAGCTATAATACCTAGTTCATAGAGGATAATACAATTCTTACCAATGACCTTCATACATTATTTCTAACATCCATTTCATTTCCTGCTTCAATGCATATGTATTGTACCATGCTCTAATGCCAGAGATAAAGAATGACACTTAAACAAAGGATCGATCACTGAATTATAATTCCCAACAACCGTCCCTTCAAACCGTATTTCCGTAACTATTGTCTGAAGGTTTGCTAGCCTGAAGGCTAAAACGCCAGTGCTTTTTCCATTATCCTCAATATAAAAGAATAAATAAATGAATACATAAATACATAAATAAATACAGACCTAAAAATGAATAAATAAATACATGCACACACACATACATAAATAAATGAATAAATAAAAAAATAAATAAAGGATG
>CM060326.1:41887107-41892107 GCA_030674155.1 Stramonita haemastoma | reverse complement strand
TTTAGTTTCTTTTGGAACTCGTATAACAACTTTCTATGTCTATGAATGTGATAAACCTGCATTCAAATTCCATTGTTTTGATTTGACATTTATAAAAGTGTATAATCAGTAATGAAATGAAATTTCATCATTCGTAAATTGTTAAGTGTTTTTTTCTTTTTTCGTTTTCTGTATTTCAATTTGAAGTATATATTGTAATGCTACTTGGCAACGAGCAACACAATTTGCCAAAATGTAAATGTGTAAACTCTCTCTCTCTCTCTCTCTCTCTCTCTCTCTCTCTCTCTCTCTCTCTCTCTCTCTCTCTCTCTCTCTCTCTCTCTCTCTCTCTCTCTCTCTCTCCCTCCCCCCCTCTCTCTCTCCTTCTACCTCCCCCTCCTCTCTCTCTCTGTGACTTTTCTGCTTCTACCGAAAAGCATCATGCAGCATCACCTGACATTGCCTTGTTATGGGGAAAATCCAGAGTGCCAGACAATTACTGATGTTGTGGTGGCAGGAATGACAGGGAACAGAAACACATGTACGTGTCAGACTGTCATGTTTCCTGAACAATTTGTCCTCTGTTACTGTCATCCTATCGGCTAGGTTTTTGTTTAGTTTGTTTGTTTGTTTTCTGGGCTTTAAAAAAATTAGGTGTTAATTCATTAATTTTGTTTAGTTAGCTGAGAGAGAGATAGACAGAGAAAGAGTGACAGAAAGATAGAGACAGAGAGAGATGCAGAAAGAAAGAAAGAAGGAAAGAAAGAAAGAAAGAGAGAAAGAAAGAGGGAAGGAAAGAAAGTAAGGCAGAAAGAAAGAAAGACCAACTAAAAGAAAGCAAAAAAGAATCAGACCTGAAAGTAGGAATAAAGAAGAAGAAAGAAGAACAGACATTACAAAGAAAAGAAGAAGAAGAAAAAAAGGAAAGAAAATGAACAGCTTGGAATACACATCTCTTATGCATCAAAGCTCTGCTCTTTTCTTTTGGTTATTCATTGACAAAAGAGCCAACCGTAGAAAACTAATGAACATATCTCTCAGGTATAAAAATGCACTTTAGAAAAAAAAAGATACTCTTTGCCCTAAAGAAAAAGATCCTCTTGACCTTGTGCTAATGAAAAATGAGGACATACTCACTACCATAAAGTACAAACACGTCATCTGACAGAATCAGCCAATCCAAAGATCCCCACAGTTTAAATCGTCCAATCAGGAGTCTTTCATCAAGAGTGGCACTGACAGCTGGGCTGGCTGAGAATCAGGCAAGTGTCAATCAATAAAGAAAAAAAATAAGTGGAGTGTTTTAAACAGCTCTGATCCCCTGCATTGACTACTCTCACACTGGCTTGTTTTTGCTACATCAATTACGAGTATAATAATAAAAAAAGAGGACAAAAATGGGACGTAGGGGGAAAAAAGACATAAAAATAAAAAGTCTTGGACAGACATGTGTGTTGCATTAATGAGAAGGATGGTAGAGACGTTTTTTTTGGCAGTAGTAGAAGTCTTTGAGATCTTGGAGGTTTAGAGACATTGAGTTTTCTACTTTTTTTTTCATTTTGCAGCTCAGATATCTATAACTATCAAGAGCTTACTATGTGGCTTTTTGTGATGTGAATGAGTGCTAAAAACGTATGCTGGTTCAAATGTTGACGTTTGATCAAAGATGTAGACAAAAAGAAAATGTCAAATGACACCAAGAAAGTGTGTATGAAGATGACAAGCATAACGGATAACGATAGTGACAGAATGGGACTGAAGAAGATTTTGTTGTTGAAGAAGAAGAAGGAGAAGAAGAAGAAGAAGAAGAAGAAGAAGAAGAAGAAGAAGAAGAAGAAGAAGAAGAAGAAGAAAGGAGAAGGAGTAGAAGAAGAAGAAGAAGAAGAAGAAGAAGAAGAAGAAGAAGAAGAAGAAGAAGAAGAAATACGGGGGGAGGATGAGGAGGGGGAGGAGACGATGGATAGAAATTTTTTTTTAAAAAGCAAGAAGACCAAAAAAACAAAACAAAGAAAAAGGCCAAATGTTGATTGAAATCTGGGGGAAAATAGTAAAAGGGAGAAGAAAAAAAAGTAAGAGAATACTAAACACTTGCCAAGGCTGTTACATTATGTTTTGACTTTGTTCTCTGTATTCAGACAGCTGTGTCTGTTACACTGTGTCCTTGAATCCAGACAGCTCAATCTTCCTGTTACATTGCGTCCTGACTTTGTTAATGTATTCAGACATCTCTTTATCTCTACTGACGAAAAGCGAGCTAAGCAGGAAGATACACCAACACTAAAAAGCAACCAGAGCAAAACCGACAGACCAATGGCGGGGGAAAAAGAACCACTATGATGTACAGACAAAAGGGGACTTTACGCCCTCTGATAATGAAAGACGGCACTGGGGAAAAACAACAAAAGCAAACATCAAAAACAAGATCAACAGAAAACATCCCAAAGCAAAAAACCTGAAATGAAGAACGTAACCCCCCCCCCCCCCCCTCACTATCCAATATATAAAATATCGCTTAAGAGAACGAGCAATGTAGGAATTTCTCCGAGATCAAGTTATCCAATCAGATTGTCTCTATTAAGTGTGACGTTGACAGTTCAGTTGACTCAGATGACACTGGGTGTCAATCAATCCTAAGTCAGTTTTTAAACACACCAGTTCTACTTTTTAAAAGATTTTTGTATTTTATTAATTTCGTCATTATAACAAGACTGTTCTGTTGAACTATTCTGGGACTTATATGCCTTTTAAACCTTGTGTTTTTCTGTTATATAGCATGTGTATTAGCGGTCTGTTCTGTGCATTATGTGGGTCTTTCCCTGTGTGAATTAGTGCAGAAAATTCCTGTTGACTCAATTTCTGGGATAAACATTATGAAACACAAAAAATACACACAATTAGTATGCATCAATAGGCTGGACAGTGACGCCAATAACATGAAGAACATGAGGATAACTATGAGGATGATGACAAAATTAATATGACCATGGTGAAGAAGAGGATCACAGAAGAAAAAGAAGTGTGAAAAGTGGAAGAAGAAATGCCAAAAAGAAAATTTACGAAAAGGAACTGCAAAGAAGAATTGCAAAGAAGAATTGGGAAAAAGAAGAAGAATGAGGAAGTAGATATTGCAAAGAAGAACAGAATTGCAAGGAATACATTTTGCGAAGAAGAAGAATTGCGACAAAGAAGGGGAATTACGGAGAAGAAGAAAGATTGCGAAGAATTGTGAAGACAGTGAAGTGTTCTAGTGAATTAGTAAGAAGATGGAGTTACACTCTAGTGACAACATTCCTGTAAAAAGTGACGCATATATATATATATTTTTTTTTGCAGAACAGTGTGTTTTTAACACAATACAATAAATGAAATGTAATGCGAAACAATTCAGTGCAAAGCAACTTAATAAAGTATAATGCAATGCAATACAGTACAGCACACTATAGTACAACACAGTACAATACAGCACAATACAACACAGCACCACACAATACAACAACATGCAATACAAAAACATTACACTACAATCACTTTTAGCAGCATTTGCCCCTGAGCGATTAAAATAAAATAATAAAAGAAAAACTTGCCAACAAATTAAATCCTGTGATTTTTAACGCTTTTCTGTAGCTGGCAAAAAGTTCAAAGAAACCACTAGAGAGGCCTTCTTGAAAAAAGTCATTTCTATTTTTTAAAAGCTCGGCAGCTGGAGTGTGGGGGCAGGAAGCGGGATAATCAGCTCAACTGCCTGCACTTCACTCACACAGCTCATAAAAGAGGGGAAGACACACCGCTCAGTTTGTTTCATTTCACTTGAAGGGCCGTTTTAAAGAGGCGAAACTTGCCTTTCAATTGCAGTTATGGATTCTTCCCGTGCGTTTGACAGCAGTCAAATCCGCTTTATTATTTTTTTTAAAATTCCTTTTTATTTTAGTTTTGACTTTTTGTTATTTATATTTGTGCTTTTCTTTAATGAAGCAGCAAGGTCAAGGTGTATGGGATAATTATTGTAATTTTTTTTTTTTTTGGTTGATGGCGTTTATTTTGCGTGAACTGGGTGTATACCAAGGCCACTTCTTGCTGCCTGCATTTTCCTCTAAATTAAATAATGTAATCTCCTAGTTAAAAGGCTAGACAACTTTAAGCTTGGAATTATAGAGAGAAAGGTTGTAAAGCATAATGTATGTATGTATGTATGTATGTATGTATGTATGTATGTATGTATGTATGTATGTATGTATGTATGTATGTATGTATGTATGTATGTATGTATGTATGTATGTATGTATGTATGTATATATGTAGGTAGGTAGGTAGGTAGGTAGGTAGGTAGGTAGGTAGGTAGATATGTAGGTATGTAGGTATGTAGGTATGTAGGTAAGTAGGTATGTAGGTATGTAGGTATATATGTATCTATTTATCTACCTATCTACCTATCTATCTATAGATATACAGATATATATATATATTATATATCATTATATATATGTAATATCATATTATCATAGATATAACCGTAATCTGTATAATTAGTATTGATTACTGTGCTCTACTGCAAAGTAGATGCACTTTAAAAAAGGAACTGGATACAATCTCAAAAAAGTAATCAAGTAAAAAAGCAAAAAAAACGCAAACTCACAACAATATAAAAAAACCCACCAAAACCCCAAGTTGAGTAACTGAGAAAAAAGGAAATAAAGACTCAAACTTAAACAAAAATAGGATTCTGAAAACATCCTTTTCATTTATTGTTTTACCAACTCTCACACGAGATGGAAAGGCATCAGGTAAAAAGCAACAACTTAGAATTCAACCTCCCCTCGACTTGGGTAGACACCCACTCTGGCCGTGTCTTGCCAAACCATAAACCCCAACAAGTGCACAAAGCCAGACTTCTTACAACTCACCAACAGACAAACAGAAACACAAAGTCTGTTTTCATACCTGGGGAAAGTCACTGACCTCTTACACTAAGTTCCAGAATTCAGAAAAGAGAGAGAGAGAGAAAGATGCAAAGAAGCCAACTG
>CM060326.1:41874607-41882107 GCA_030674155.1 Stramonita haemastoma | reverse complement strand
AGAGAGAGAGGAGAGAGAGAGAGAGAGAGAGAGAGAGAGAGAGAGAGAGAGAGAGAGAGGAGAGAGAGAGAGAGAGAGAGAGAGAACAGAAAGTCAGACAGATCGGTACAGATAAACAAGGAAAATCCTCATTCTCAGTGATGCAGGTAATGTCTGTCTTCAGCTCTTAAAACAAAGTTCACTGAATAACCATCTAATGCAATGATGTATCACAAGTGCACTGGGAATTGTTTATGTTGGTGAATGATTGGGCAAATGGGAAAGGAAGAAACTGTAAGAGAAGCAAAACTCGTTATTATAATAAAGGAAAGAACGGGAAAAATGGCACAGCCCTACAAGCCTACCTGCCCCCTAAGGGATGTAGAGTAACAATACTCATCCGTAAGGTTAGACGTAAACAAAGATGTGGTAATCCCTCCCTAAGCCAGTCAGTCAGAACCTAACTAGTGCCTGAGGCAATGACGCCCTCTGTAAAACCATGGACTATACGATCAAAGTCAAGATACACTTTTCATTTTTGTTTTTTGATTTTTCATCGATGATGACAAAACTAGATTTGTAACCACTAATTAATAGAAATGAAAACAAACAACGACATCAAGTCATCACAAAGAAGCACACCACCATTTTACGTCGAGCTTTCAGTTTTCTTGCAGACTGTCTCTGCTAAATGTTTGATATACTGTACACTATATATCTGATAAAGAATCACCATCAAATGGTCAGTCAGTGCATAACCAAAAATGGGGTTGAATATTGTCGTTTTTGCAACCCTTTGAAATCCATTATGTACATTAAAAAATCATAGCTTACCTTCTATATGGTTATACATTAAAGCAGCATTAAGCAGCATTAAGCAGCATTAAGGCATTGGCAGGTCGACATCTTGAAAACAATTCTACAATTAATGGCTTGGTCGCCACCCCGTGGCGACAGAAATCTTTGGATAAAATAGAGATAAAGAGCTCGGTAATTTCCGCCACGGCAGCCAACATGAATAATGGGGAACTATGTGAGCAACACAAACTGCTGGCTGTGTCCCAAACGTACAACATAGTCTGAAATGTCATACTTTTATTTCCGCACCTTCCTCGCGCGTATATATCATCAATGAATACAAAACTAATGTTATCTACGAGCACATTTAAAATTCAGATTGTCCAAAACTTTCTTCTGGCGCCAGTCCCAGCCACTCCCAGGAGTGTGGTTACACCGCGATGTGGGACAATCATAAAACAAGCTGAGGATGTGAGGAATTAAGTTGGCTACAGAGCAGTTTTGGCTTCGTGATGATATATGAAAACCTGGCTAGAAAGGTCAATTGCTTCATTGACAATGTGGGTATGTTCATGATATGTATATTTTGACCATCAGGGTTTAATATAGCATAGGAGAGTTATAATAGCTAGCATAATGAAGGCATAATTTCAATTTATCACCTCATTTCTGAGCCGAACAGGATAAAATAGGACAACACTAAAATAAAATCTTCATGATCCTGAAAGTATAGTAACTGAGCACACAACTTTTGTTGGAACAAACAACAAACAGCAAACGTTTCAGCTACCGATAACCGAAATATACATGCTATGTGAAAGAATCTTTTCCTTAATGTACTGGCGCTCTTTGTCTCAACAATACCTTTGGTTACATAGTGTGATAATTATAGTGAATTGATCTCCCTACCAATGCACTTTGTCACAATCTGGAGATGAAGTAAGAAATTTGAAAAAGATATACTCAGAGCTTTTCAAATTGTAAAGTAGTACATATTATACACCTTGTGTTGATTTAAAAGGGCATTTTTTACATTAAGGTAGGTAACACAATATGTAAAAAAGGGACATAATGCGAAAAGCCCGTTGGAGTTGGGGGGGGGGGGGGGGGGGCAAACGTGATTCCTCACAAATGTGACATCTCAAGGCACTATGTCACAATGGCGACATCTCAAAGCACTATGTCACAATGGCGACATCTCAAAGCACTATGTCACAATGGCGACATCTCAAAGCACTATGTCACAATGGTGACATCTCAAAGCACGATGTCACAATGGTGACATCTCAAAGCACTATGTCACAATGGTGACATCTCAAGGCATTATGTCACAATGGTGACATCTCAAGGCATTATGTCACAGTTGTGACAAGCACACTATTGAGATATAGGGCGCTAGAACAGTTAAGTCCGACATTTATAGTAGTCATGCAATGTTTCATTCACAACGGTATTCCGTTGTTGATAGCGTATTGCTAGGAGTCTTTCAGTCCGTGTTTTCTCATCTACTACGTGATGGCTGACGTTCTGTTAGCACCCTAGAGATCTTTTTGAATTGACATTTTATTCATTTATTTGTTTGTTTATGTATTTATTTGTGCATTTATTTTGGTATTTATTTATGTATTTATGTATTTATTTATTTATTAATTCTTTTATTTTGAGGATGATGGAACAATCACTCGTGTGCTTTTTTTTTTTTTTTTACATCTAGTCTCCTTGTGTATGTATTATAAAAAAAATGTCATCCATTCCCACCGGCACACAATCACCTACTCTTCCATAAAGCGGAACTGGTTTTAACGTGTGCACAAGATGTTCTGCGTGCGTTTTCACACGTGACCTCAGTTTATAGTCTCATTCGAATGACTATTGGTGGTAATGGAGTCGGCACTGATGGTAACTCCAGAGAAAAAATCCTCTTGACCGAGATTTGAACCCGTGTCAGCAGATCACAAGCGCATCACTCTGACCACCAGTATGCATACAGAAGCTTTAAAGGTTTTTATATGGACTGAAGCCTATTTCTTTTGCATACCTCCTTTCATGCAGATCTTTTTCAGTGTCTCCCTCTATCTGTCCCTCTGTCACCATCTTCTTTCTAGCTGAGCGCTCTGGCACCAACTATTGCTGTCAGTTATTTGAGTGTGACGGGGCGGTAATTAGATTACTTCCCATGCGATCGGAACTGCCAATCGCAGCGTCGTGGATCTACATTTAGATCCACACCTGTGAATTGTGCGACGTTCTGTATCGTTGGGGGTGGTGGTTGAAAACCGTTCGTTGCATGCATTTTACCTGTACCGGTAAAATGTAGTATTTATGCAGCCTCTTGTAAGAAGCCACATTCCCACCGTGCTGTCGACGCTGAGACGTTGTACAGGATCGCAGCAGATCAAATATCTGCACTCTGTTACATGAGCAAACAGTTTAATGTGTTGCGCTACAGTGCATCCGATCTTATCTTGGGAAGGAACTGTCATGGTCTTAGTCTTTTGGGGGAGAAAATAGCAGGAGAATGGGCGAAGAAGGCAACAAAAAAAAAAAGACAAGGAGGAGGTATCCGGAAGAAAAGAAGCAGGTCAGAAACAGAGAGAGGGATAGAAAAGAGGGACTTCCTAGAATTTTCTGAATGTGGAGTTGCTGTTTTTATTGATTGGCTTCCCTGCTAGGGACGGTTCTCTGATTTCGGCTGTCTGCCCTGCCCCTGCCTGTCTGTCAGTCTGTATCTCTTTCTGTCTGTATCGTCATGTCTGTCTGTCTCCTGTCTCTGTCTGTCTCCCTCTGTCTGTCTCTCTTAAACACTCACACACGCGCGCACAAACACACATGTGGGAACAGATGACATTTACAAAACTGCATACACACGGGGACTGGATGTAAAAAAGCACACGGGTGCTTATCCCATTATCCTCGATATAAAATAATAAAATAAAACACACACACACACATAAGCAGCCAGACCAACAGAGCCCAAAGGATACCACTCTACAGCCAGGGACCTTTTCCCATCAAGTACCGGTACATCACCAATACAGCACGTCTCTTGCCCAGAGGTCAGTGACAGCTCAACATTGGCAGGACAGAACTGTGACTGAGCAGGAAAGCTTAGTTTGATTCTGCCATATCAAGTCAAACTGGCATTTCTGGATTGTAGTCGGTAAGGTGGTGGCTGGTGGCTGGTACAGTCTCTAAACTGTATGGCTCTGCTGGGATTCTAATAAAACGAACCAAACTTTATTTCCAATTAAACAATGTAAGCCTACGACGTATTAATCACAGAACCACCCACCTGGTATACCCAAAATAGCTGAACTCAAAAAAGAAAAGAAAACAAACCGAACCCCAAAATGTGGTACACTTCACGAAACACAAAAAAAACTCATCACCTTGAAATATCTCCCTCTCGCATCAACCATCCCTTCTTTTTTTTCTCTCCTTGTGTGTGTTCGTGCAGGGGTGAGTGTGGAGGGGCAGAGAGGTAGGTTGAAAGTAGATTCTTTTCTCAAACGTTGTGCTCATTTGTTTCTTTTCTTTTTGTCTTCTCAACGTGCGAATAATTAGACCGACTGTTTAGAGAAATCAACATTGTAAACGAAGCAGAGGTAGACTCCTCAATCAGGGTCAGAGACAGCACGTATCGCATCCTTTGGGATAACACACATCAAGCTCTTTAAAACTGGACTCAACACGAAACTTAATTTCCATACTGTTATTGATTTTTTTCGGGCGACGTTAAGATAAAATGTCCGTCGAAAAGAAAGAAAAAAAAGAATGCAAATAAGAACGTTTTATTTCCATGCTGTTATTGATGTCTGAAGACGAAGTTAAGATAAAATGCTCCCTGGAACGAAAATGGATGCAAAAAAGAGAGTTCATATAAAGAAAAAAGTTGAGGAATGAATATGTGAATGTAAACGTGTGAGAAAATATGAATCTATACCATAGGCATGAAAAAGCACTTAAAAACGATAGAGTTCAGAGAAAAAAGAAGAAGAAGAAGAAGAAGAAGAAGAAGAAGAAGAAGAAGAAGAAGAAGAAGAAGAAAACCACATGCCACTTTATGTCAAACACTGTGACATAACGTGGTATAAAATATAAATAAATAAAATAAAATAAAATTACAACCACACACACACACATACACACAAACACACACACACACACACACACACACACACACACACACACGCGCGCGCGCGCGCGCGCGCACACACACACACACACACATCACAACTTGTGAAAAGACGTTAAATGAATTTGAACACACACACACACACACACACACACACACACACACACACACACACACACACACACACACACACACACACACACACACACATCACAACTTGTGAAAAGACGTTAAATGAATTTGAACACACACACACACACACACACACACACACACACACACACACACACACACACACACACACACACACACAAGCTACTACCCGAATTTAATTTCCCGTTCATACAAACCCCCTCTCCCCAAAACAAAACAAAAATCAACAGTGTGTCGCTACGTGCTTTGACTTGTAAACATTTAGCTATGTTTTAACACTGATGAATATCAGTCATTAATGTCTTCACCCACAAAGTCTCCATTCATAAGTTCGTTCCCCGACTTTTTTATAATCAAAACTTTTCTCTTCGCTTTCTTTGTTTTTCACTGAACAAACTTTAAAACCCATTTGTTTTAAAGTTCGTTTTAAGAAACCAATAATGCTATGGAAATCAAGCTTCGTGCTGATGCAAAATTTTATGGTTCGGGAGTTTGAGTTATGTTATCTCAAGGGATGAGATACGTGACTGTCTCTGACCCTTGATTAGAGAGTCCGGACACTTCTGCTTCATTTCCAATGTTGATTTCTCTAAAACATTCTGGTCAGCTATCCCTGCCGGGAGGGAGAAAAAGACATACAAAAAACCCCAATCAAAACGTATAGGAAACGAATACTCTTTCAGCACGCAAATATACACACAGTAGAATTAGTAAGAGAAAAAATGTGAAAGATATGTTTCAAGTCAATAATAGTCACACACACATATCAATTCAATTCAAATACTTTGTTACCTTAGAGACAGAGAGAAATTTAAGCGGGTTACAAACCATACATAAACACACATAAACACACATAAACACACACACACACACACACACACACACACACACACACACACACACACACACACACACACACACACACACACACACACACACACACACAAAGAGTTATGAAAACATCAAACTAAGTTTTCGTGCTAAAGGACAGTATTGTCTTGTCCATTACTAAACTGTCTTTAATCTTTGGTAAGCAAAAGTGCTGTTTTGCTGGTGCATTGGCCTATCATTAGAACAAAGGCCACGGCCATGGTGTCCGTTGCTATTAATTTCACCCCTAGTATTCTAAAGACAGTTTCGATAAAGTAGAACAGTCAGTTTGAAACAAACGATTTGTCAGTGTGTGATCTTTGTGTGCGTGAGGCAAAGTATCCAAATTGTCATTTAATAGTTTGAGTGCTACAAAATAGAGCTTTTGACATGGATATGAGATTAAAAAAAAGATAACTTTTTGTATTCCTGTTTGGTGATTAAGTTTGTTTTATAAAGGGATCTACAAGGTTGTGTGTGTGTGTGTGTGTGTGTGTGTGTGTGTGTGTGTGTGTGTGTGTGTGTGTGTGTATGTGTGTGTGTGTGTGTGTGTGTGTGTGTGTGTGTGTGTGTGTGTGTGTGTGTGTGCTGTGTTTGTGTGTGTTTGCAAACAACAGGCATATTAGAAATGTGAGATAAAAGCCCAAGACCACAATAAGTATTCACAGCATAATATGTTGGGGGCATTGTCACAACTATTTCCCTTAACTCAATAAAAAGTTCAAAACACAGTTGACTCTTTTTTGTTCTTTAAAGAATTTCAAACAACAGTAACCAGAAGCCTCTGAAATTTATAATAAACTTTGACAGTGAAAAACAAAGGACAAGTTGGTTCTATCACTCAGTCAGGAAGACGTCATTTTAATTCACGTTTCATGACCTCAGGGACTGACGTCATGGAAATGGGAAATGGCATCTTCCCATCTGTGAAAAACATGCTTCCTGGATACCATGGTCAGCTGATCAAATTGAATTTCAGCTCCTGTGGCTAGTTTCAGCATTTTGAAAAATGCATCTTTCCAACCAGTTCTAGGGTGTGTGAACTTATTTCCTCAGGGAATTCAGTGACCTTTCAAATGAATTTTGCTGACCCCAGCAGGCTCTCTCTCTCTCTCTCTCTCTCTCTCTCTCTCTCTCTCTCTCTCTCTCTCTCTCTCTCTCTCTCTCTCTCTCAACCCAATAAAGTTCTCATGCCCCTTGCATAACACAAGATTTTGTGTGTGTGTCGAGCCGGGGAGAAAAAAAACACGTTAACAATCACAAGTTTTATGATTGTATATCTTGTACAACTTCCCCTCCCAACACTTTTTTTTTCTATTCTAAACTTTCCTTTTGGGGGGATTTTTTTTCTTTATTTTCGTGTGCCAAGAGACCTGGATAAGGGCAAAGGACTAGGTTTCATGCTGATTCCAGGCTTTATGGTCGGAGAAGTTGAACTATGTGATCCCAAAGTGTGAGATACGTGCCCATCTCTTGACAAATGGCGTCATGATGGAAGACTGGGCTTCCGTTCAAATTAGTCCGTGCATTTATCTCAATGATGATTCTGCTGTTTAACCATTCAC
>CM060326.1:41859607-41869607 GCA_030674155.1 Stramonita haemastoma | reverse complement strand
AAGGCACACACACATGCATATGCACACACACACGCGTGGGCACACGCACGCACACACACTCACACATACAAACACACACACACATACACACACACGTACACACACACACACACACACATACACACACACACACACACACACACACACACACACACACACACACACACACACACACACACACACACACACACACACACACACACACACACACACACGCGGTGTGGAGGGAGGATGGGGAGGGCATATGGGTTTGCTGGAAAAGGGGGTGGGACAGAGGGTGGAGAAGAGTGCATGGAGCAGAGTGGCTAGCACCACCCTTGGATATCTCTACTCTGTAAACCGTTGATGCTTGGTGGCATGACCGCTTTTAGTTTCCACTTAGAAACGAACACGCTAGGGCGTGAGTGTCTGCACAGTCATCTCTCTGCCCTCCTCCCCTCTTCTCCTTCTTCTTTTTCCCAGAGCATCATGTTTATAATCCCAGTCTATTGGAATTCTTATATCAGAAAAGGAAAGAGTTTACAATTGTTGTCTTTTAGAGTCTGAGCACGTAGGTAATAAAGAAACGGTGTACAAAGTTTTGTACAGCAAAAACAATTATAGACAGCTTAATGATCTGATCGTGATGTTTTTGGGATGAAGCTGTCTTTGCTTGGATATGTAGTTTTGTGTTTGGCCGAAGAAGGGATGATGCGTTTTAACCACATGCAGAAATGTTGTAAGGAGCAACATTCGCATGCATGCACGTACCCACGCCGAAGCTTATGCGTGTAAGCTAGCAGGGGTGTGAGCATGTTCGTGTGCACTTGAAACTTTTTGTATACATACATGCATACATGCACAATTATTTATTCATCTTTTTATTCAATCACTTAACCTATAGAACTAATCATAAATTTGTTTTAGGTTTCAATATGACCGCACAGCAGCTCACTACAGTTTATCAGTCATATTTGTATGGCCTAAGTGAAAATTCCATATTTTCATTTTTACCTCAATCCATGTCACAGAATAAAAGCTTTGTCAGTTTTTGATACAATGGTTTACACTTTGGGATCTTTAGTTCAACATTGTCATTGATAAAAACAACTTTTTAGCATGACAAAAAGTAAAGAAAAAAGCTTCTGAAATCCGAGTATGGTTGCCGATAGATCAAAGTACCTGAAAACGTCATACAGGCAATCTGTTGATCCTGTGTGTGTTGGGGGCGTCATAGTGATTGCCAGGTCTGGCGAGTGAGACAGAGTATATAGTCTGGAAGACCCTCTAGCTCACAATCTAGGAAACGACGACGACGACCACCACCACCACCACCACCAACAACAACAACAATTGTAATCCCACCCACCCACCCATACAATCAGAGCTTGGTTACTACGATTCTTGTGCTAGTAAGTGTGTCAATAAGGACGAAAGCGTCATCTGTTTGCTTCACCTTCATTCAGGCCAGCACTGCTCTCTGCAACAATGCTGAGGGGCTGCTTCATGACTGCGCTGTTATTGCCGCTCATCCGCTTTTATGATGCAATGCTGCTCTGTTGATATGATCGGGGTGTTCAGACCAGCTGCCTTCCACATGATTTAGCTTGAAGGCACCTCCTCCTCCTCCTCTCTCTACACCTAGTGCCGGAGCCAAGTAGACCTCGCTTCTGTCATGTCTTGGGGGCTAGGTTGGATTGCTTCCCAAGGTCTGCTGGGTGGGTTGCCAGATTGCTTCGACAGTATCTGTCTCTTTTACTGCAGGCACTAGGACTGCTGCCATCATCACAAAGAGAGAGAGAGAGAGAGAGAGAGAGAGAGAGAGAGAGAGAGAAGAGAGAGAGAGAGAGAGAGAGAGAGAGAGAGAGAGAGAGAGAGAGAGAGGAGAGAGAGAGAGAGGTGTTCAGAGAGGCTGGTAACTGTTTATGTAACGTTGCAGGAATGAAGTCGCAAGGAATAAAGGGAGAGGCCAGATATGTTTTAGCTTTACTGGGGAAATTTCTATACGCAAGATGTGGCGGTTTGGTACAGTGATATGTGATTATGATAGTTTATGGAACTTTGAGTGGTACAGGGAAATAGTGATTGCGCTGAGCAAACACCATAGCGCTGGAGACTGAGGGCTTTGTTTTTTTTTTTCTTTTTTCCCATTTATATTGTTACCATATGCTTAACTGAAGGCTTCGGTTCTTTCATACTCTTCTTACTGATTTGGGTTTGAGAAGCTCCAAGTCTCAAAATTTTAATGATTTTGGTCAGTACTCACAAGTATCACGTCTTGTGTAGCAAGAAACGCTGGGAAATGACATATCATAAAAATAATGACCATTAAAAACTCATAAAGAAATAGAAAAAAATCATTTCAGATGTCAGGTTTACTATTGCCGCAAATAATGTTTGTGATGTTGAGAGATCTTACGTTCTTTCTTTAAAAAAACGGCAACAGAAAGGAACACAGTGGTTGGAAAACTATAAGCAGCTTTAGCCCTTCAGAAAAAAAAAAAAACGTCATTGGCAACTCTCATAAACAGCTAGAGTAACATGCTCCCACTATCAAATCGCCAAGGCATTGTAAAGGTTATCACGAGGTACCTCGTCAGAAAATTCAAGTAATGAGAAACAGACAGAAGAACAGGCTGTAAGACAGCGCTAAAGGTAAAGAGAGAAATGATGCAGTGTCGTCACAGCATCTCCTTGTACCCTTACGACGTTAAGGTGAAAAGTTAGATTTATTAGTGGATTAATTATCTTGCTGAATGATTGACTACATTCATCAGCACCAGCCCTGCTGGTCCATAAATCAAAAGCCTTCTGGTTAATTAAACAAACGTAAATATAAATTCATAGATTAGCTAGTCGATTGACTAATTGACTGATTGATTAATTGATCGAAACATTACTAGTACACTTTTCCACTTAACTAAAAGAAGGTAAAGGATAAAATGACATACTTATTTCTACATTTAGCTCAACCAGATCAGGATAGAAAATGAAAGTCAGTAATGAGCTCAGAGAAAAGTCAGATTGTCTGCATGCACTGCATGTTTGTGGATAGCAGTTCAAAATGAGTGGGTTTAAAGTGTTATGTATAACAAGAATAAAAGAAACAAGAACAAAACCACACACACACATACACGCACACACATATACACACACATTCACGTGCGCGCGAACCCCTCCCCCCTCTCTCTCTCTCTTTCTCTTCCCCTCCTTCCCCTGTCTACACACACACACACACACACACACACACACACACACACACACACACACACACACACACGTACACACACACACACACACACACACACACACACACACACACACACACACACACACACACGCACGCAAACACACACACACACAACACACACACACACACACGCAAACACACACATACACACACGCATCCCCCTCCCTCTACACACACACACACACACACACCACACACACACACACACACACACACACACACACACACACACACACACACACACACACACACACACACACATACACAACAGAAACTAAAGAAAGAATTCAAATTGCCCATTCCTCGACGAGAAACAAGCAAACATCCCCTACTGCTTCCAACTACCACACACACCTAAACAAAGAGAATACCCTGTACAGTGGCTGACTGCACTTGATATCAAAGGACCTAGTTCACTGTCTGCTGCCTTGGTGCAGACCACACACAGATAGATACCAGGAAAGGAGAAGAATCTGGGTTACTGAAAACACCCTGAGTAAAAAAAAATATAAAAAAAAGATGGGAAAAAAAGGATACAGCAGCAACAATGCCAGTTAGGTTGGCATGTGAGGCACCTCAGAGAAACACAGACTATGCTCCAGGGGATGGACGTTAATGAGATCTTCGGCACAGCTTGCGCAGATAACTGAACAAAGAAGCAACCTTACTCAGCCACAGCAGCCAAACAGGACAGCAGCAGCAGCAGCAGTGGTAGCAGCAGCAGCAGCAGCAGTAACAGTAGTAGTAGCATTAGCAGCAGCAGTAGAGACAGCAGCAGCAGCAGCAGTAGTTGTAGCAGTTATAGTAGCAGTAGTAGTAGTAGTTGTAGTAGTAGTAGTAGTAGTAGTAGCAGTAGTAGTAGCAGTACTAGTTGCAAGAGCAAATATTTGGCAAAACCTGCTTTACAGAGCACAAAGCCCCACAACAAAATGATTACGCAAGGAGTCACTCTCCATTAGAAACCAAAACCCCTCCCAGAAACAACCATTGACCTCAAAGACCTCACCCCACAAAATCAGGTAATATTTAGACAGCTCCTCACATATAAGATTTAAGAGTATCATGATCTTTGCTTTTTTGTTATACAACAAACAATGAGAGCTTATTTCGTTGGACATAATAATTGACTCCATACACGATATTTCCCTCACTAAACCAATTTTAACCAAACTACATCTTGCTATAGTTTCCGTTTGGACACACAATGTGCGAAAGTGTGCAGAGTATTGTATATGCATGAAACCGCTACCAGCCTGCTGCCTTATTCTCTTTCATCGGTGCATAATCCATAAATCCTTACATGATTATCAGAATAATGTTGTTATCATCTTTAACATTCTTTTCTAGGGTTTAATCACCATTCTCCGGGTATTTGATGGAATCACACTCCTGAGATTACATCATGGGGATGAATGGACAGTTACATATCACCCCAATAACAAAGGATTATGACAATAATGAATATTAAAGCAAAACGCCACAGGTTCTGATTCCCCAAAGCATCGCTGGGAACAGGCAGTGAGATGTTGATAAGTTCAGCTGCTGTATGTATGTCCTGTATAATAGAGGTGGTGGTAAATGGTTCGGTTTCTGTGTGTATGACCTGTATAATGAAGGTGATAGTGAATGGTTCAGCTGCTATGTGTATGACCTGTATATGAAAGTGAGAATAGAATTGTTGATGTCTACATGTGCTTCAGTCAAGTGCCTCTATCCCTGAAGCAGTGTGGTTGTGTCCTAGTTAACCAGGAATAGATTCCATAGTTCAGGTGATATGCAGAGGATTCAGCCTGAAGGCATCCATCATCCTTCAGATGCCTAGGCCAGACATGTCTACTTTTGCTCTGACTGGGTTCTATCTGTGAATGTAGTCTGCATTATTATTTTTTTCTTTTGATTTGCTTTTGATGTTAAGAATTTGCCAAACTCTTTTAGTTGCTTAAGTTTTCTTGTTGTGTTTGCCTTTTCCTTGACACAAGTTGATATAAAAAATAAAGAATAGTTTCGCTTTTTCTCTTACCCTCTTCAAATTATTTTTGTTTTCTTTTTAGGTTACTGCTGTGGTTTGACGTCACGGTGTCTGCGTCCTGAATACAGCAAGAAGCTGTATGCTGTGGTCTTGACCAACAATGACATGACTTGAGCCTCTTTCAATCCTCAAATCAGCTGCAAAATAGTCAGTTTTGTTGAACACACTTAAGAGAATCATCCCCAGGATCACTCGTAAAAACGAGAGAAAGTTTGAGCTGCATGTGGAGAAAGAGCATAACAAAATAAATGAGAATTGTGTGTGTCCATGCCAGCGTAACCTACCTGCGATTCCATACATCTATCCCAGACATCAGCACTGACCTGACACAGCCTGACATTGCAAAAGCTTTTGTCAAGGAGGATGGTAGCGAGTAAGTTTATACATAACTGAATACCCCCCCCCAACACACACACACTTTCCATCTATCCCTTTACCCTGAAAAACGAAAACTGCCCCCCCCAAAAAAAAAAAAAAAAAAAAAAAATTGTTTCACGAAAGAGAAAGGGAAACCCGATCAACGTATGTAAAATAATTTCCAGAAACAAACCCAGACTTTTTGTTTTCTTTTCTCTTCAGACGTGTGAAGGGTAGCAGCCACAAACCAGAGGCCTGACGTGACACATGAAGCATGCAGTGTCAGTAACAGAACCTGTGAATGTCATCTGTCAGCGAAACTAATGAGCAGGAAGCACGCTGTGGAGGACAGTAGGGAGGGGAGGTATGTGTGTGTGTGTGTGTGTGTGTGGTGTGTGTGTGTGTGTGTGTGTGTGTGTGTGTGTATGTGTATGTGTGTGTGTGTGTGTGTGTGTGTGTGTGTGTGTGTGTGAGTGTGTGAGTGTGAGTGTGTATGTGTGTGTGTGTGTGTGTGTGTGTGCGTGTGTGAAAGAACTGGACATGCTGATCCCTCAAGTGTAACAGAGGGCGGTGTGTCTGTTGCCAGGTGTTGCATCACTGTCTGGGTCACCCTGACAACAGCAGGCCAGCCAGGCCCAGTAAGGCTGTGGGAAAGGTGTGAGAGGGAGGAACGTGGTTATCTGTTGTTGTCGCTGTGACTGATGATCTGACGTGACAAGGAATGGTAAACAGGGGGAAGGGGGGGGGGGGGGGGGGGGGGGGGCTAAAGAAGGGTCTTGGTGCCACAAACTAGGGACGAATAAATATCTTGCGATAAGTTTTGGTTATGTCAGTGGTTTGTATGGTTGTTTTGTGTGTGTGTGTGTGTGTGTGTGTGCATGTGGAATGGTGTGGGTTATATGACATACATGTATACACACAAACACACAGACACACACACAGACACACAGACACACAGGCACACAAACACACACACACACACACACACACACACACACACACACACACAAACACAAACACACACACACAGGACAGAATTTACAAACCTACATGAACATGGGAGTTGGATATAAAATAGTACACATGAGTGTTCATTCCATTGGACTAAAAATGGACAATAATAAAGACACAGATAAACAGACAGACGGACACACATACATACAGACAGACAAACACACGAACACACACACACACACACATACATACACCCCCCCCCACACACACACACATACACCCCCCCCCCACCACCACACGCACACCACAAAAACACACACAGCACACCATTTTCATCAATTATGCTTGTACCCACATGCATGCCTACACACAAACACACACACATGTACAGTGTATAATGATGTGTATGTGTACAGACAGTTCTAAAACTAACTGTGAAGAGAAAAAACCCAGGACAGGTTGTGAACACTGCCTCTCCTCTCTTCTTCCAGCAGTAGCAGCAGTAGCAACGATAGCAGCAGCAGCAGCAGCAGCAGCAGCAGCAGGATGAGCTAAGCGGCTGCATCCCTTCTCTCCAACACGCCCTGTGGGCTGGCTGGGGCCATAAAGCATCACATGTGTACATGTTCTGATCCCCCGGGTCAGTTTACAGGGGCAGGGGGAGAGACATGTGATGCCGCTACATGATTACTGCATTTGGAGCTAAACGTGTTCTGCCCCTAACCATTTAGGTGGGTCAGACACACGTGGACTGGCAGAAATAGCCATGCCCTGGTCCATTTTTATTTTTTAGGTCTCTGCCATGTGTCCTCTTCTGACACATTTAACGTGAACCTTCCTTTACTTTAGCATTTGCCTTGATGAGGTAAGTGGGGTACAGGGGGCAAATAATAAAGTTAAGTGGTTTGTTTGAAAAGAAAAAAAAAGTAGGGTGCTGCTTTGTTCAAAATGAGTTTTCCACTCAATTTACTATCACCTCTCCTGCACTCCCTTCTGTTGCTGGCTTTTTGTATTCGACAGTTTATCCCCTTCTTAGTCTACCAGAATAATTGTATTTAATCTGTGGTCAGTTAAACAGAAAAAAACAAAACAATAACTCCAAAGAAAAGTGATTTTGTTTAAAGTGCGTCACAAAATAGTATTCTAACTTAAAGCAGAAAAAGTAAAATAAGAATATCGAACTACAGGTTATGTAAGCAAACAACTATGCATACAAACGCCCTTCATAACGGTGGCATTCAAGCATAAAGACATGTCAACAAACTACGACTCTAAATAAGGAAATATTTTATAGGAACTGTTCAGATCACATTGACATTACATGTCATGGAAAAAATCTATAAACTTATATGGAAACCTAGAAGAAAAAGCCGGTCATCTTAACAAAGTAATCTCAAGAAAGGAGTTACCAAAGCCTTAGGGATACTATAGGAACATTCTATGGCACAGACCCTATACTCAGGGAATAATAGTATGGCTAACACATAATATGAGACAGGGAATAGTGGCACATAAAACTCCCACATAAAATGAGTATCAAAAAGAGGACGATGTTAAAAGGCATGTACAAGTACACACTAAAACATAAAACCACAATGGAAAGTAAACTACTTTGCGTCATTACATAAAAAAATCCATTATCGATTCAAAATAAGCAATACTAGAGTTTCGACCACTCTAATATTATGTGAAAAAAAATGTTTACCTCCCCCTCCACCCCCAATTGTTTTGCTGCCTATTCAAGATTCAGAATAAAATTTACAAAAAGTCTAAATATTGTTCGTTTTATTTTACATAAACAAGGTCATTACAAAAAAAAGAGAAAAAGCCCACGAAATAACTTCGTGAGGAAAATATAATAATCTTGTGCAACGTTCCTTAACTGCTGGGATACCGCTGGAGTACCATTTAAAATGCAGTGGCTTTAAAGGAGAGTGTTGGCTTTTGGCGCTGTTGTAAGGTCATCTTTCACAAAAGAAGGCAAATATTTATGTCTTCAAAATGACCTTTTTCAGCGCAAAACATCTTGAGTTTATATAGCGTAGCTGTGCTCCAAATTTATATTTGAAAAGAGGACAGAGTGAGTGTGTGTCCACAAATCTACAGAATTGCTAAATTTCATTGCCGGCTGGAAAGGAACCTTAGCAGGAGTACATTAAAATCTGGTAAAGCTTTGAAGCACGATTTAAAGACAAATACTACAATAAAATTGCCAATTATTGTGTGAGTTCACCAAAAATGCTTAAACGGCATTTACAAACAATAAAATGTAGATACTGTCTTAGAGATGGTGATTACATGAGCTTTAGAAGTAAAGCACTGCACAGACAACAGTGTGCAGGATTCAGGAGATTTACCATAGTCTGAGCCGCCCACGTCCTCTGCCATGAAAGTGGGATGGGATGGGATGGTATGGGATAGGATGGGATGGGATGGGATGGCTTTGTTGACTACAGTTAGTGTTACAGCCGCCATCTCTTTTTACGATACAGCCTCTGCAGCTTCCTGTCTTCTTTTTTAGTGTAGTAGGACTGCACTGGCATCAGCGTGAACACAAACGTCTTCTTGTGCACCTGCCCCCTACATCAGCACACTAACAAGTCCCGGGATTTGAGTATCTGGTGTACAGAATGCGGGTATGACCTGTTTTATACCGCCTCTGTGTGTTTCATCATTGCACTGACAGTGGTGAGTCAGAGGGCGCCAGGAATGGAGATGTTTGTATCCTTTTGTACACAGCCAGACAACAGAACCAGTTCATTGTGTACGTGTCTTTTGAAGCCACCTGTGTGGTAAAGTTCAAGAGGCAGGCCTGGTCCTTAAGCTAAACACCAGGATAGAAAACAAACACGTCAGCCGGCATGGGTGTCTTTTGAGGAGGCTCCATAGAAATGACGTTGACATTGTTTTCCAAAGGGGAGCTAGGAAGAAGAAGAAAAGAGGATACATGAAGGGTCGCAATTTGAACGCATGATACATAAAAGCAAACGTGCTTTCAATGTTAAACGGTACAACAAAACATTTACTCTAAAACTTAGCAAATAACTTGGACAATGAATACATACAAAGACACAAATCACAGAAGCTGCCTGTATGATAACTACTGGACAGAAATATAAAAGCATCATAACATGTAACCTAAACATAACATGTACAGAAAATTTATTAGACCTGGAATCCTTCAGGCCTTAAACTTTGAAGTAATCTCACAAATTTCCACTGCAATGAGAAGAATGGACTGATATATATGCGTGGCATCAATCCAAGTTTCAAAATGTTCAGCTATGAGACACATTAGAACCTAACGTTCCATCTCTGATAGCTTCGGAGGTAAACCATTACCAGGGTAGTGACTCCATCGGTAGGTCCTAAGAGGCCCTGTGAGGGGGCTGGTGTCTAAAACCAACATGGTGTACATTTCCTAGATATCC
>CM060326.1:41849607-41854607 GCA_030674155.1 Stramonita haemastoma | reverse complement strand
GCAAACATGCTTAAATGTGTTTGTGTACATGCACCATTTACACACATGAGTTTAAAAAATGTGAATGTACATGAGCTTGTACAGGTTTGTATTCGTAGACGTTTGCTTGCATGGATGCATGCTTGCTTGCATGGGCGTACACTTTTAGTGCACACCAACAGACGTCATAAGGTAAATGCAACGAGTAAAGGTGTCCTATTGATGTGGTTGTAGGGGAGCGAGGCATCAAAGACCTCAACTTCTCTAAGGGCCAGCATATTGAGGGCGGGCGCCCATTTCCTCTCCCTCGATGCTTTACCTTTCCTGACCCTAAATAGGGCAGTTATCCGTTTATAGACGGTGAACTGTAGGTACTGTAACCACGCTTGATGCTGCTTTAACTTAAACTTGGGGAAAACAAGCGTTCTGACCACTTAACCTATCCCACCCCCACACATTCATAATATGCCAACATAATTAATTATTATAAAGCATCACGTTTTTGTGTCCCTCTTTCTGGACTGTTGGCAGGGGAGGTCTCTTGACAGCCTGTTTCCCTGGTTGCTACAGCAGTACAGTACAGTACAGCCCTAGTGGTGGTGTCTATCAGCAGAGGAGTACAGAGGCTCTCCACTATCAGTACAGCGGTCTTTATATTACGATGCCTCCCTGGGAAGGAGGCTGCTCTGTAAAACCCAATAGTGTGTACACAGCAGCAGAGATAGCGTGGAGCAAAGGGAGTGGAGGCCGGGTGAAGGGAGGTGGGGTGTGAGGGAGGAGAATTGTACGATAACGATGATGATGATGATGATGATGATGATGATGATGATGATGATGACACGTGAAGCAAACCCTGTTCAACTCATGGACAGCTTGGGGAGGAGAGAGAGGAGAGAGAGAGAGGAGAGAGAGGAGAGAGAGAGAGAGAGAGAGAGAGAGAGAGAGAGAGAGAGAGAGAGAGAGAGAGAGAGAGAGACACACACAACACACACACACACACACACACACACACACACACACACACACACACACACACAGACAGAGACTGAGACAGACAAACAGACAGACGGACACAGAGACAGACAGAGACAGAGAGTGACAGAGACAGAAATTTAGACACAGATACAGAGAAAGAGACAAAATCGACAGAGATAGAGACAGAGACAGACAAAGAGAGAGGTACAGAGAGACAGAGAGTGATATAGATGGATAACCAGAGAGAGACATGGATACAGTGAGACAGAGAGAAATTTGTGTGTGTGTGTGTGTGTGTGGTGTGTGTGTGTGTGTGTGTGTGTGTGTTGTGTGTGTGTGTGTGTGTGTGTGTGTGTGTGTGTGTTACAAAATACATCAAGTTCCAACCTGAGGTATATCCACCCTTTAAAAAAAACACCAAACTGTCTCGCACTGTAATCTCCCACACTACCACACGCTCATTCACCTCTTATCACCTTCACAGCGGAACAGACATTAAAAGTAGTTTCCATGGTAACCCACTTACGGGGAGAAGGTGGTGGATGGGGCGGGGGAGGGGGTTGTAGGGGGAGGCAGATGACTATGAGGATTCACAGCCTGTCCTTCTTAATGGTCTGCTGTGACCACAATGAGTTATTCTAACGACTTTGTTCCCGCGCCAGATGGCACAGAGGAATTGACATAGCCAGACACTGGAATCACAAATAAGCTGTTTGACTGTGGGGAAGCGTGGGGTAGCTCAGTGGTCAGAGCACTCGCTTTCCCCGAGTCAAAGTTAAGCAGCATCGAGTGTGGTTACTAGTTGGATGGGGGGACCGTTTGCATGCCTTGGCTTCAGTACAGTCCCCCCATTTCACCCAGCTGTTGTAAATGGGTACCTGCCCTTTTTAGGGTCAGGGAAGGTAAAGCAGCGAGGGAGGGGAGATATGCGTTGCTCTTAATATGCTGGCCCTTAGAGAAACTGAGATCTCTGATGCGTCGCTCTCCTACGACCACATAGGTTATGGAACACCTTTACTTTTACCTTTTTTTTTTTAAACTGTAGTGAGTGGATCACTGTAGCCCAGTGATGTGGTGTTTTTAGCTATGTCTTTTTTTCGCTGGTAGAAATGTGAAGTTTTTTTTTTTTTTTTAATGTAGGCTGTTTCAATTTGCAATGATGTGGTTTTTGTTAGATTTATAGATGGCTTTGATTGACAAGAAAATGAAACCCTTTTGGTGGATAAAATAACTATAGTGATTGTAACATTCCTCTTAAAAGAAGAAACTTTGTATGTGTTCATGCGTGCGTGCATGCGTGCGTGACTGCGTACCCTTTCTGCCTCTTTAACTGTTTGTTATTTCTTTGTTTCTTGAGGCCATGATGATGCTGATGGCAATCTCCACTGTCTGCATTGTCTATCCTCTATCCTACCATAGTCTATCTTCTAATGACGGCATCTCCTGTCTAGACCTCAGCATCCTCCTTACAGCCAGACATCACGGCATTGGGTCACTTGCCTGTCATCATCTGGAAGGAGAGGGGGTGGCCTGGTGGTTAAAGTATCGAATGAGTGATGTGCTTGTGTCTGAGAGTGCAGGGTTGTCTCTGCTGTGGTCTTTTTTTGGATGGGATTCTTCCTCTGTATTTAACATTGACGCCGGTTATATTCTTTTGCTAGTCACTTACATGAGATTTTACCAATGTTTTCTGTGCCAGAACTTGCAGACGATCTTGCTCACGTGTTGCAAACCCATCTCTCTTTCGTAGAAGGGGCAAGCTGTGGTTTATAGAATACTTATTACCAGTATACCCAGCATGCAATTGGTGAGGTGAAGAAGGATAACTCTGCAGGGTCAATTTGATACACAGCTGAAAAGCTCAGTTCTATAACCATTGTCCATTCAGAGGTCAAGTCAGATGATACCATCTTAAAATGTCAAGACTTACCAAACGCAATCTCTGCAGGTCACACACCTCTTTCTCCATTGATGTTCTGATTTACTTTCTGCTGACGATTCACCTCGCTTTATACACGTGATCTGCCTCAACTTCTACTGGTGCTCAACTTTAGTTGTTTTTTTTTTTACATGATAATTGGATATTTCCATAAATAATTCACATTTCAAAGATAATTGTCTATCTTCATTTTCGTAGATGATGTATATCATTTTGTTTTACTGATAAACTTTCTTTTGAGGATGAGTTGTCTCATTTCATTTTGATGATTTATTCATTCCAGTGTAAATCTTCCATCGTACACACTGATGATTGATTTTGATTTAAAATGCGATCAACTCTTTTTTATCATTAAAGAAGCTATTAATTGCCATTGATCGTTGAAACAAATCTTATCAAAGAAATATGCAAAATTATAGTTCAGTTTGTTAATACTGGAAGTAACATGATTTGAAGTATATCCAAGAACTGAAATCGAATGATAATAATTTTCTGTTTTTAAAGAACAACAGCAAATACTGTGATTTGATATTTTATACCAATTGAAGCTGCGTGTGTATAGTTCTGTATTGGTTAGCTTTTTACTTATTTATAATGGAAGTAAATGGCTATAATTAGTCCCAACAGATGACAGGAATGACAACATTTGAAATGGAATTGTAATAATAACGATGTTTTGCTGAAAACCAAATTTTACGTTCTCTCACTAATGAAAGACACTTGTTTAGCATATGCTCCCCTTTTTGCTAAAGTTATCGAGCTTTTGAAGTCTGCCAATGTTGCAAGGAAGCCTGCACGCGAAAGAAACGTTTCCTTAAAAGATCTGTGCTTGCTTTTAGTTCCCCATTTATTTAGGTCATACTTGAAATCCTCTCCCTTTTTCTGTAGTTGTTGGCGAGAACGTTTTTTGTCTGGTGTGCGTATTTGATTAATATTCTCCGCTGTGCAGTCATTTCTGGCTCAATATCAGTGGTGTTTTATCAAATAAAGTCTGTCTTTGATTTTGCTGTAGGCGAGACTCTCATGATCAATACTAGGAAAATAATGCTTAAGAGAGAGAGAGGAAGAGAGAGGGAGAGTTAGACAGACAGAAACAGACTGACAGACACAGACAGATAGATAGACAGACAGACATATCGAAAGACAGATACAAGCAGAGGCTCAGGGACAGAAAGACAACCATACAGACAAAGAGTAAAAAAACAACAACATTGATACACAGGGACAAGAGGAGTCCAACATTTGCTGGAATAGGGAATCGTTATATATGCTATACTGTATTGCACGCACGGGCAATTCTTTATCCAAAAATGATGATACTACTACTACTACTACTACTACTACTACTACTACTACTACTATACTACTACTTACTACTACTACTACTACTACTACTACTACTACTACTACTACTACTACTGCTGCTGCTGCTGCTGCTGCGCTGCTGCTGCTGCTACTACTACTACTACTTACTGTAATAAACTCATAATTTGTCCCTAGGTTTCCTTCATCATCGACACTGTCCACTGCACTATCAGTCATTTGTTCTCTTCCTTTGTCATTAAGTGATCTCTTTACCAATAACACACTTTTTTCCTGTATTGATTTATCTATAGTCTATTTGCTCCACGTATTTTTAGCATGCAATGGCATGATGTCTAATGGCCCTCCACTACACTCACTGTCTGACCCAAAACATGACCATACATATCACTTAGGAAAATCTGACGAAATGAAATTAGTGCATTTCTCCAGGTAATGGAAGGTTTGAGGTTAAATTATAAAACCAGTTTATTTCGGCATGATATCTATCTCCATGTTTTGTTGCATTTCATAAACATACAGATGTTAAATAGCAATACAGATACAAAATAATCATAAATAGCGATACTGAGTTCAATATGTGTCCGTTTATGTAAGCGCGTTTATGTACTATTACAATTCAAATACACGAGGACTGCTACAAAGTAATAAACCTTTCCTTTTTTATTAGGAAAATCGCGCATTTTCGTGTTTGGGCTTAAGCACAAATCGCCGACACAGAAACTGTTAGGCAAAGCAAACCCAAACCATTACCTATTGTCAATGTTTTCTCCCTGTTTTATCC
>CM060326.1:41824607-41842107 GCA_030674155.1 Stramonita haemastoma | reverse complement strand
GTGTGGGTGTGTTGTGTTGTGTGTTTGTCCAGACTGATCCCGTGCCAGAATGTGTGGGAAGCAAGGTTATTTGATTGGTGCTTGCTGCTGTACTATGTTTAGTCAAAGTTTATGTTCGCGGTGTCGCGGGGTCTGTGATGTGTGTGTGTCTGCTGTTTGTCTGTTGTCTCGTCTGTTCTGCCTGTATCTTTTTGTGCGGTCTGCATCCATCTCTGTCTGTCTATTTCTTTATCTCCCTATCCCAATCAGAGAACAAATTGATTTCACCCTTTTGATGCACATATCCATTGAAGCACACGCAAAGTTATTGTTATGCTTAACCAAACTCGCAGAAACGGAATTATCGTTAAACAGTTCAACATTTATTTCTGCAAAGATTTCAAACGGAATAATTGATGAATCATTATTCAACATCTTGACGTTCTCTCTCTCTCTGTCTCTCCCTCTCTCTCTCTCTCTCTCTCTCTCTCTCTTCTACTCTCTCTCTCTCTCTCTCTTCTCTTGTTATTACTTTGCTTTTACTAGTTTGTATCATTATAGAAGGCTGGATGTAAAAAAGCATTGTCATGCTTACTCCTTCACCTTCTGAAAATAATTCTCAATCAATCAATCAATCAATCAATCAATCAATCAATATCAATCAATCAATCAATCAATCAATCAATCAATCAATCTCTCTTCTCTCTCTCTGTCTCTGTCTCTCTCCTCTCTCTCTCTCTCACACCTTCACTACTCTATCTTCTTCTTCTATCTATACTACTTCTTTACTATTATCATCTATAAACTATTAAAATACATTCATCTACTCCTTCATTCTAAAATTAATTCAATAATAATCAATAATATACAACAATAATAATCAATCAACAATAATAATCAATCAATCATCTTCTTCTATCTCTCTATTCTTACACTTATATCTATCTATCTATCTATTATCATTATCTATTATATATATTATCTATCTATATATTATCTATTATATCTATTATTATATTCTTATTCTATATTATCATCATCTGTGTTGGCGTAAACAATTTCAAGAAAACACAAGGTTGTTCAAACTGAGAAGGATGTGTAAACACGATGATGTAGTGTAAGGAAAGAGAAGAGAGAGAAAGGGGGGGGGGGGGGGGGGGGGGCTGTTGGAGCGGAAGCAGCAGAAGAGGAAAGGCAGGTGTTATTTTCTGCCAGCCCATCAACACAGAAATAGCCAAGGACGCGCACAGAAACACCTGTCTGCTGCAAAAGAATGGGCCAAAAAATTGACAGAGTTTGTTTTTTTAAACAGTATAAATTATGATACCGGTTTCGTTCACCCAAAATAACAACACAGCAGACACTTGCAGGATAAGAGAGCTACCTGATCTCTTTCATGTCTTGTGTTGGAGAGGAAGGGAAGAGTGCATCAGTATCTTGTGCGAACAAGGTTCTCTGTTACAGTGTTTGACAGTTTCACTGACAGTGACATATGCTTCCTCGTTCCTTCCTTCGTTTCGGCTTCTCTTTTTATCTTCATACATCATGTTGTTGTTTTTTTGGCTTCAGTGATCGTGATTTTTTTCTAACAGTATATCTCTTAGGAAATACCAAGTAACATGAGACACAATAATTATTGAAAATGTATACGGCAATAATGTTGTTTATTGAGAAATATGTTTAAACATATATCTAAATTTGATAGTTGTTTAACATCAAATTGTAATAAGTATTATATATATATATATATATATATATATATATATATATATATATATATATATATTATATATATATATATATATATATATATATATATATATATATATATATATAAACACCGTGTCACTTAACTCAAAACATCCAGAAAGATTAGCTGACCTCAAATCTTTTCCATCACGTTTCCCAAATTTGACTGCAAGCCAAAACAATACGGGGAAAGAGAGAAGAAAAAATTTCATGGAGGCTTCACCACAGATGTCCATGCTTATCTTTCCTCAGTGACGACAACCTTAAAACCATGCATCTCTTTATTTCTCTGTACTGCCAAGTAGCTAATAATAAAATGAACATGGCTGACCAGGCCTGCTATGCGGTTGTTAGCCTGATTATGAGGTTTGCTGCTCTTTAACCACCACGAATAAACACTGAAGTCATCCATCCACATATTATTAGCAGAGTAAAACCATGATGACTGATCGATTCACACAGGATGGCACCAGATAAATTCTCTGCAAATATAGTCCCGAATGGTGACTGAATGAACATTCCTCTGAATGAATAGGGTTTATTTCCGGGCCTCTTCATCTCTACCGGAAGTGGAGGCCATTTTTATCTCCTTCAGCTGGTTATTTCCTGTCAAACAAAGCCATTCAGAAGGCAGCAGACGATTTTACCCGCTTTATGTCTGTGTGTCTGTCTGTTAGATCGCCACATCATTGTGCGCTTCATGTCTGTATGTCAGCCTGTATATTCGTCATAGTATTGTGTGCTTTGTGTTTTGTATGTTAGTCTGTATATTCGTCACTCTTTTGTGTGCTTCATGTCTGTATGTCAATCTGTACATTCGTCATTCATTGTGTGCTTCATGTCTGTATATCAGTCTGTACATTCGTCATATCATTGTGTGCTTCATGTCTGTATGTCAGTCTGTACATTCGTCATATCATTGTGTGCTTCATGTCTGTATGTCAATCTGTACATTCGTCATATCATTGTGTGCTTCATGTCTGTATGTGAGTCTGTACATTCGTCATATCATTGTGTGCTTCATGTCTGTATGTCAGTCTGTACATTCGTCATATCATTGTGTATTTCATGTCTGTATGTAAATCTGTATATTCGTCACACTATTTTGTTCTTCATGTCTGTATGTCAGACTGTTTGTACAATTATTCTTCACAGTATAGTGAGTTTCTGTGTATTCGTTGTCTGCATACGTGTCACAGTCTGATCCAATAATCTGTTTACTGGTCTAAAAGTCTACAACAAAACGTAAAAGAAACTAACTTTCCAAAAATCTGCATTGCAAATCCATCTTGTGACTAGCCACTGACCAGTCTGTCTGTTGGGATTTCAGATTATCAGCACTCCCTCGTCAGACCACAGTTGATTAATGAAGGTATGACACAGTTTTCTGTTGATGTAGAGAGTGTAGAAGGTTGGTGTCAAGCAATGCTCGGTCAGTGTGAAGCATTTACTTGTTTACTGTATGTATATGATTATCTAAATAGTACTTACGGTCTGTTGAAGGGTCCAGATGTTTTTCTTCCTGCATTGATGTACATTATTTCAGAAAGATTATTGATTACAATGACAAGATACGGGTTTGTGTACGCATAGAATTAGCTGAAGTTTTGTCTTTTCTTTGACCACACAGTCGGACACTTTCTGATGGTCAGCTTCTTCAAGTATCAAGTATCATGCGAAGGCATGGGCTCTACATGTGATTATCACTAACAGAGTAGAGTTGGTTTGGTTTGGAGGCAGGGGGTGATGATGCTGTCATTTTCTTTGTCAAATTATTTCTTGTTCATTATAATATAGAAATGGTGTGTATCAAAATAAGTCATCGTGCTTATTCCATCGATTTTTATAATGTTTTAATCAATTTATTTCTCTCTATCACCCCAAATTACTCTCTCTCTCTCTCTGTCTCTCTGTCTGTCTCTCTCTCTTCTCTCTCTCTCTGTGGCATTTTCAGTTTTTTTTCTAAACAATCTTCAAACTATATTCCACCGTGCATTTTCACCATATTCAAATTCATTTTACTGACGCAAGTCTCTCATACTTTTAGCTTTTGATTGATAGTTTACGTTGTCTGATACTTACATCAATTTGTTTTGATCGCCATGTTCTTATCGTGTGTACTGTCTTCTTCGTCCCAAGTGAATCAATGTTGTCTCCTAATGTTCATTTACCCCTTTCTAGTCCTGCAGGGGCCTGAGCCAACTGACTACATTTCCTCGGCGGAGAAGGAGCGGGGAGTCTGGGAGGATATTAATGGCCATCCATTTAGTCTGGGCCCCGGAGGTCACATCACTTGTCTAGACTTCAGCATCCTCCTTGGATCAGGGCTGCTTTAATGGAATCATCTTGCCTTCCTCCCTCCCATCCCATCCCCTCACGGCTGATACCAATGATGGTTGGTGGATGTCGGTTTTCCCAACACGCTATCTTGCTTGACGAGGGAAATAGACTGTATGTGTTAAGCCTACACCACCACCGCGGCGGGTACAGGAGGAATAAGTTTACTGATCGGATAACGCAATGCGATTTGAAGTCGTGAGTGGTGTGTTGAGTTTGGTTTTTTTTTGCCATTCATACCACCAGCGATAACTGTTTTCTATTTCAAGGACAGATGGTTGTGTATGCAATATGAGGCTGAATGCATATATGTGTGTGTTTATTAAATTTGTTTTAGTTATCTATTTTATTATGGTGTGTGTGTGTTTGTGTATGTGCGTGTGTGTGCATGTGCGTGTGTGATGTGTGTGTGTGTATGTCTCTCTGTGTGTGCTTTTGTACGTATGTGTGTGTACGTGTGTGTGTTTACACTCCAGACCTCAAGTGTATAATGTCATCCAAGAGACTTCCAGAGGAGTGGAGATGAAGTCAGTGTTTACTGCAGGAACTAAAGCGGGCAGTATGCATGAAGCTCCCTTACAACTCCAGCTCTCGCTCTACACAGATCAGAAACCCCACACTCTCCTCACTGACTTGTTCCCACATTCCCTGATGACAGGGATCTGCTTCAGCATCTGCTGATAGTTTGACTAGTCAAAGAGTGTTTCCTGTCATCATTGTTACTCAGGCTTTCAATAGACCAACTTTCAGTGTATATACCAGAACCACGTTCTATGTTCTGAACAAGATTGGAAAATCAATTTATAACGAAATGCGGATGAAATGCTTCTTTGTCATATTTTTATGTCAAGAAGATTACCATGTATGGTCTAAAACGTGTTCTGTAGTTTCAACAAATATGAAAAATCAAATGTCAGTAAAGCATGAGTTGGATTGTTCAATGTTTTTACGTGTTTTATGTGTAGATTTTCTTACCCGTGCTTGCATTTTCCCCCTAATTTATTCTTATATGCTTCCGTGTCGCTTTCTTTTATAGAAAAATTAGGCTCCATTAAAAATTTTTATTTTATTTTAGAGCTTCTCATTATTTTTCATAAAATATGTTCTGCACTTCTGTTCATTTCACCTTTAAAATAAACAAAAGCAAAATCCGTTTTAGGCATCAGTTGTGTCTGTTCTTGTGGTTTTATGTATTTATGTTTGACATGTTGTACTATAGTAGCATATTCTATATTTTCGTATTTCTGTTGCTGATGCTTGTCTTTTTGTTTATTTATTTGTTGATATGTTCTCCGTGTTTTCAAATATGTAGTGCATTTTATGTGTATTTTGTTTTAAATGATGATATATTACAGATTGTGTGATTATTCAAAATTAGGAGGGCAAGAAGCATACCAATATTTCTCAGCTAACTTCTGCAAATAGAAATCACTACCGTGATCATCGTCGTCTTTGTCATCGCAGGCGCCATTGTAGTCATCATCATCACCACCACCAATACTACCATCACAACTACTACAATCATTACCATCACCACCACCACTATCACCACCACCACAACCACTACCACTCTTACTATCACCACCATCACCAACACTACCACTATCACTGTTACCACCACCACCATAACTACCTTTGTTACCACCACCACAACCACTACCACCCGCACTATCACCACCACCACCACCACCACCACAACCGCTACCACCCTCACTACCCCCATCACCACCACCACCACCACCACTACCACAATCACTACCACCCACATCATCATCATCATCAACATTCCCTGTACTAAAAGCTAACACGTTTGCTTAGGCGACCATAGCTCATAACAGCCATTACTGGCGGACTATAAATAACGACACAACCAGCAACCTTCACATGCTGGGCATGGGGAGTATCCATGTCACCTTCACTTAGCTTCTCCACACAGAAAGGGGGCAGAGGGCACAGAGAGAGAGAGAGAGAGAGAGAGAGAGAGAGAGAGAGAGGAGAGAGAGAGGAGAGAGAGAGAGAGGAGAGAGAGAGAGAGAGAGGGCAAGGCAAGGCAAAGTATTTTATTCGAGGATAGTAGATAAGCACTCGTGTGCTTTTTTACATCCAGTCCCCGCCCTTTTCAGGGATACATCAAGTTGAAAAGATACTAAACAATGAGAGAGAGAGAGAGAGAGAGAGAGAGAGAGAGAGAGAGAGAGAGAGAGAGAGAGGAGAGAGAGAGAGAGAGAGAGAGAGAGAGAGAGAGAGAGAGAGAGAGACAGACAGACAGACAGACAGACAGACAGACAGACAGACAGATAGACAGACAGAGACAGACAGAGAGAAACAGAGAGAGAGAGAGAGAGAGGGGGGGGGGGCAGACAGGCAGACAGATAGACAGACAGAGACAGACAAGAGAGAAACACACAGGCAGAGACAGAGAGAGTTGAGAGAGATGGCAGAGAGATAGAGAGAGAGAGAGAGAGGGAGAGGGGGCGCAAAGAGAGAGAGAGGAAGGGGGCGCACAGAGAGAGCTATAAAGAGAGAGCATATATATATGTATGTATATATGTTTGTGTGTACATATATATACATACATATATGTATGTATATGTATGTATATATATATATATATATATATATATATTATATATATATATATATATATATATAATAAATAAAAATAAATATAGAGAGAGAGAGAGGGAAAAAGAGAAAGAGAGAGAGCGGGTGGTAGGCAGGTCTAACTGGCATGAAGGATGCTGTTGGTTACAGAGCCTGCTGGCTGTACTAACTAGGCCATGTGTTTTGTTCTCCCCCTCCCCGCCACACTATTATTCCTCTACAGTACCTCTTTCAGTAAGGCTAGCCCTTAGCCGTTACTTCAGTCAGCGCTCTGGCCTGTGGCAGGTGATGTACTAAAACAAGAGTTATATTAGGAAAGCTTGGTTTTACTCTCTTCCTGAGGAAACACGCCTGTGCCTGCAGAGATAATCGGTCAGAGAAAGAGAAAAGAAAACAAACCTGGCAGTTAAAGATGTACGTACACACACAGACACTCATAAACTATACACACACGCACACTACATACACACACTATACACGTACTATACACACACTTTACAAACACACACACACACACATACACACCACACGCACATATACATACGCGCTCACACACATACCCTATACATACACACACATACACTATACACACAGCACACACACACACACACATACACACTAACATAAACCTTTGGCCAAATAATCTTACAGTTATACTCAAATATTTCTTATCTCTAAACTCTAATCTCCTTTTCCTTTTTTCTAAAAATATGATATATAGTTGACATTATAACTTATCAAAATAACGTCATACAAACTGTCAACCACATTCTTCTCCAACCCACACGCAGAGATAAACAGTTTATTTATCTTCTTTACCTTCATCATCGCTGATACAAAAAAATAAAAGAAATAATACAAATACAAAACCCAAACCGAAAAACAACACCAAAAAATCCCACAAAAATCTCAACGTCGCTTCTATTTTTGCCCACCACCAATTTATCTTAATGACTTCCTTTGCTGAAGAGCGGTGGGAAAGGTCAAAGGGCAGGGATACAGACCATAATATTGTCAGAGCTCTCAGCACTACAGCAGGGAGGAGGAGGTGAGAGGTGTCTACTAGGCTACAGCCACTAGTTTTACTTGTGGCAATCCACTCCATGCTCTCTGTCGTGCAACAGGCTGAAGAATTGGTCTAGGCCCATCTCCACCCTTTCATGATTTTTCTTTTTCTTACCAGTGTGTTTAGAGCGTTGAACAAAAGTCGAAAGATGTTAATTCAAATAGATCTGTGTTTTTTTCTTTCTCTCAAAATGTGTACTACATCAGTGATTGATTGGCATACTCAGAGAAACCACAAACCGTAAGCTGATATCCTGCTCTGTTTATGGAAGCATACACAGTAAGCGTAATGATACAAAGCCCCTAATATGTTTGAAGAGAGTAATTGATTGCTACACCACATCAGATGTAAATCATGTTCATGATAATAATATTACTATTGTAAAGTGCCCAATCAAGAGAGAGAGAGAGAGAGAGAGAGAGAGAGAGAGAGAGAGAGAGGGAGAGAGAGAGAGAGAGAGAGAGAGAGAGAGAGGAGAGAGAGAGAGAGAGAGAAGAGAGAGAGAGAGAGAGAGAGAGAGAGACAGAGAGAGGAAGAGAGAAGAGCAGAAAGAGAGAGAAGAGAGAAGGACGAGAGAGCAGAGACAGAGACAGAGAGCAAGAGAGAGAGAGAGAGAGAGAGAGAGAGAGAGAGAGAGAGAGAGAGAGAGAGAGAGAGAGAGAGAGAGAGAGAGAGGAGAGAAGAGCACTTCCATATTAAGCTTTAACAGATACACATAAATATCTGGTTACACAGAAAAAAAAGAAAATTATTTCTACGGTAAGATCGATATGACTGAGTCATTGTTTTATTTGATTGAATGCATTTCCATTTTCTTATTTTTTTCTCTTTGGTTTTTTTCTGGGTAAGCATAATCATGGGGTTCAGTGGATGTGCTTTTACTGCATTCAATGATATAACCGTCAGAAAAAATCTCAAATTTCCCCTCCATTTTTTTTCTTCCTTCTCTCCGCCCCTAAAGTTTATCCTTCTCTTTCTTTCTCCCTTCTTTCCCTCCTTAGTTTCTTCTTTCATCCCGCCTTTTCCCCTTTCCTTCCTTTCAGCCTTCATATCTCTCTTCCTTCCTATCTACTGTTCTTCTTTCCTGGTTGATAAAAAAATGTATGTATCTAACGCTATCCTAAGAGATTTATAGATGAGCTCAGATATAGTGTGACATGTCGAGGTTCTAAGTTTAAATGACAATGATAGGAAAGAAATATAGATAAGAAAAAATGTTCACAAGATATCATCTCAGCATTCACAATGAAAGTAATATTCTGGAATGACATAGTTTAGCGGTTTTGGTTTTGGTTTTTGGTTTCAGAATGACTGATGAGACGCAGTGACAAGCAATGATATTAGCGTCAGATATGAATCTTAGGGTTGATACATGTGCCTGCTGCAGCAACTTTTTGGCCAAAAAATATCGAGTCTTTCTCAACTGTATTCCGTGTCTCTGTTTATCTGTCTGCATATCTTTCTGTTTGGTTCTCCTGCTCCCTTGCCCCCTTCTCCCTGTCGCTGTGTAGTTTCTATGTCTCTCTGTCTCTGTTCCTGTCTCTGTCTCTCTGTCTCTTTGTCTCTTTGTCTCTCTCTCTGTGTCTCGGTCTCTGTCTGTCACTCTGTCTATCTGTCTGTCTGTCTCTCTGTCTGTCTCTCTCTCACTCTGTCTGTCTGTCTGTCTCTCTTTCTCTCTGTCAGCAATTTTGTTATCTTATTATTGTCTTTCTGTCCTTATTTCCTGTCTTTTCCTTGTTTTTGTTGATGTCTGTTCCTTTGTTACTTGGTATATCATTGTCATTGTTACTAGGTAGGTTTTTTTTTATCTTAATAGTTTCCCTGATTAGGGCGGGGACTACCTATAAAAAACAACATACGAGTGCTTATTCATTATCATCGAAATAAAGAATTTGATGTGCCTTGACTTTTCTATACACCTCAATATATTTTCCTCACACTTGTGTGTTTCTTTCCCTCTTGCTAAAGAGGTAAATTTGTAGCTATATTTGGCAGTGGTATTTGTGTATGGTTTTCTTCAACCGCACGGAGTAGTGGCACGCTACACAACTATAAATTCATAACGGCAGAAAATTCAGGTGCCATTCGACATGTAAAATGACCATGGATCAATTTTGATCGTGGATTGTGGGGATGTCCTGTTGGACACTAAACATATACGATTTTATTCCGTTCTGAATGCATTTTGCCTCTACTTCTGAATAACTCTCTCCTTATCTACTGTTTTAAGTTACTTGTCCTATCTTTTAGTATCTTGTTTTGCTTTGTCCTTAGAAGCCGTGCTTCTCATTGACACTTAGAATATAATTATTTATGTTTTTTGTAATCTGGCATGTATTCTGGCATGATGAAATCTATTCTATAAAACAAATGTTTTGGAATCATTAGCCCTCTGCAAAAGTCTGACATTGACTTGGGAAGAGAGTATTCAACCGCAAATAAAAACAATCAGTATTATATCAATTTATTTAAGCTATGTTATCTCGTAACATCGAACTTAAAATCACAGTGATTAAAATTAGACTATATGAGAAAAGAAGAACTTTTTTTTACGGAAGCATACCTTTATATATGAATGACTACGGTACGACAGGAACGAAAAAAAGACAGAAGCACAGTTGTAGTGACATTCATATCCGCTATAAAGCCTGGCAGATTTACTGCCAGCAGACTATAAAAGAGACCATTTTGACAGAAGACATCGCTCCACAACTGGCTGCTGATGCTAATCAGTCTGTGTCCAGTGTGGCATGCATTGCCGTGCATCATAATCTGACGCGGTCATGGACGTGAACAAGACCTACCTACCATACCTGTTTGATGCGGACAATAAATAACAAGACAACTAGCATCAGAATGATGCTGAGGCAGCTTCTTTGTCATCTCTGCTTTCAGAGCCAGGCTGCAGACAGACAAACGGACAAGCAGACGGAGATGCAGACAGACAAACAGACAAACAGTTAGACAGACTGACAGACAGACAGACAGGCAAGCAGGCAGACGGACAGACAGGCAGACAGGCAGACAGACAGAAAGACAGACACACAGACACACAGACATACACACAGACAGACGCACAGACAGACACAAAACCAGACAAACAGACAGATACACAGACAGACAAACAGACAGACAGATAGACAAACAGACAGACAGCTTAGCAACACTAACCGAGACATCACCCTAACTAAGCAGCATTAACTGTGGACATTGGCGCTGTCTGCTGGAGTCTGGCAGCTTTATGGACAGCACTTTTTCTTTCTCTTTTCTTTTCGTGACCTCACTATGACTGCAGTTATGGCACTGGCCCTGCCAGAGGATGTAGAGGCTTGTCTTTAGGTTCTGCCTCCTCTGTGATTCATTCTGGCATTGGCTGGGCTGCACAGCTGTGGCCTTGGATGTTGTGGTGCCAATTGGTAGTGCCTTATTTTATTATTTTTTTTTGTTTTTGCTTTGGCCCATGTCTCTTTCTGACCAATGGATGCCAACAACATAGTTCATCAAAGCAACTTCCTTGTGATTATGGAAACTTATCACAGACACTGACAGACACAGGGACACACAGACACAGATACACACAGACAGACACACAGACACACACATACTCACACACACACACACAACTCACACACACACACACACACACACACACACACACACACACACACACACACACACACACACACACACACACACACACACACACACACACATGAACTGATACCTTTGATGACATTCCAAATTTTCCTTAAAAAACAGACTAGGCTGTTATCAATTGAATGACAGTGCTTGCATCTATACCTTTCATGACTGAGAAAGAACAAGGTTTGAAGAATCTACAGCCGTGTCGATACCATACAATAACAGTCTAGTTACCTGTTATTGCAGGTGATCTTATACAGAGTTGTACTGAGACATAGACAATATGTTAGTGTCGAAGTACTGAAAATCTCTCTCTCTCTCTCTCTCTCTCTCTCTCTCTCTCTCTCTCTCTCTCTCTCTCTCTCTCCTCTCCTCTCTCTCTCTCTCTCTCTCTCTCTCTCTCTCAGTACTGAATCTCTCTCTCTCTCTCTCTCTCTCTCTCTCTCTCTCTCTCTCTCTCTCTCTCTCTCTCTCTCTCTCTCTCTCTCTCTCTCTCTCTCTCTCTCTCTCTCTCTGTGCTTTTTATTTCATATTTTGGTTTCGTCACTTGCCCGTATTAATCTTCATTAATATAACTATCTTTGTCTCTAGAAAACTCCCCACCTTACCCTCATTTGACCAAACCCATGTCATTTTGATACACGTTCTTTAACCGCTCCAAAAAAGCAGGGATTTTCAAAATGTTATCTTTCCCACTTGATACAGAGACTTGGCTTGCTGTCTATATCACAGGACCCGGAGTATCTTCACTACTTCCTATCGCCCCAGAAATGGTGAGAAGCTGGAAGGGGCAAGGCACTGTGATACAGGCCATTATCATTGTGGGGGCAATGAGCTGAGCTATACACGGCAAGAGGAGAGGGGTAGGAGTTATAATCACTGGCTTAAGTGTGGCAATCTACTCCATGCTCTATATCCATTGCTAGGGTAAAGCCAGCCACAGTTTGTCTCCATTGCTCATCTTGTTGGCGTAAACAATGTGAAGTTGCTGCGTAAAGATTGGAAACCTAATTGCGTTGTGTTAATGAACAAGACCTAGTTCTGAGATCCTTCTTGGTTTACTGGCATTGTCTGTTGATGAATTGACTGACTGTTTTCTTCTGACTGAGAATATATTAGGTTAAATTTGCATATGGGTTTATACTCAGCAGTACGTTTAAAAATGAAAATTAATCTGACATTTCTTCTATCTTTTCTTTTTTTATATTATTAATTAGTCATTTGTTCCTTATTTCATTCCTTCTTACTCCCATTCTTAGTAAAGTTCTTCTATTTCGCCTTTTCTTTTCTTTTTTTATACCCCCCTCACATACCTCACACTCCTTTCCATCCTTTCTTCCTTCATGTGGTAAATATATGAAAATGATTATATCAATAAATGAACTAACACATCGATATTATCTATGAATTTGTTTATTTATTTATACCACTTTATGCACACGCACATTTTCTCTGCGTGAAATTCGGACTGCTCTCCACTGATGTATGCAAGGATTTCGTGCTGTTGTGTGTTTGTGTGGTTTGTGTGTGTGTGTGTGTGTGTGTGTGTGTGTGTGTGTGTGTGTGTGTGTGTGTGTGTGTGTGTGTGTGTGTGTGTGTGTGTGTGTGTGTGTGTGTGTGTGTGCAAGCATACATGCATATATGTGTTTACTTCAGGCTGTATAGAACATAAGTCATGGCTTGTGTCTATGTCAGCTTCCTCCGTCACTGCCAATGATGGATGCAGCAAAGCGACAGGATGGGAGATTAGCAAGGAAGGAAGGAAGGCAGGGAGGAAGGCAGGGAGCAGGAGCAGGAGGAGGAGGAGCAGGAGGATGAGGATGAGGAGCAGGAGGAGGAGGAGGAGGAGGAGGAGGAGGAGGAGGATGAGGAGGAGGAGGAGGAGGAGGAGGAGGAGGAGGAGGAGGAGGAGGAGGAGGAGGACAGAGATAAGGAAGGAATGCCTCATTGCCTGCACTGCATGCTCTCTTTGCACTGTCTGCCGCAATGTCTTGCTCCACCTCTAGCTGTCTGTTTGTCCGTCTGTTTTTTTGTGTCTGTAAGTCTGTTTTCTGTCTGTATGTCTGTTTGCCTGTCTGTCTGTCTCTCTGTTTCTTTATCTATCTGTCTGTCTGTTTGTATACATGTCTATTTCGTTGTCTGTTTATCGGTCTGTATATCGATATTTTTGTTTAATTTTTGCCTTTTTTTCCTTCTTGTTATAGGACGATATGAATCTAAATGTATAGCTTTAACTATAATAAAGAAAGGGTCTGTTTGTCCTTCTTTGTTTTGTTTGTCCTCTTTTGTCTCTATGTGTCTCAATGTGTGTGTGTGTTATGTGTGTGTATGTGTGTGTGTGTGTGTGTGTGTGTGCGTGCGCGCGCGTGTGATGTGTGTGTGTGTGTGCGCGCGTGTGTGTGTGGTGTGTCGTGTGTGTGTGGTGTGCCTGTCTGTCTGTCTATCTGTCTCCCCCCCCTTCTCTCTCTCACGTTACATCACAACACAGATCTGCAGAAACATGGCCCCGAAAGAGCAGCAATCATTGAAAGCGGACCCAAAAGAGGGCAGGCAGCACAGCCCCATTATGAAATTAGGCTGCTGTTAGTGACATGCAGTTAGCGCTGCAGTCTGACTATTTTACCTAGTGATGATAGCATCAGTGACACTGACCGCTTTCTGCGCGCACGTACACGCACGCACGCACGCACGCACGCACGCCCAAGCAAGCCAGCAAGCAAGCACACGCACGCACGCACACACACACGCACGCGTACGCACGCACGCACGCACGCACGCCTCTGAGTCTAAGTCTGTATCTCTGCTTATGTATATTTCTTTCTTTTTTGTTTCTCTGTCTGTCTCTCTTTCTCTTTTCCTCTCGCTCTTTGAATACCCGTTATGGATAATTGCTTGTTGCTCTTGTTCTGCTGCAAAACAAAACAATCAAACAACAATAGATTTATGATCGTACTTCATGGTTATGAACGGGAAAATCAATTTGCCTGAGTAAGAAAGGAACGGAGATTAGTTTCACTACATCTATGGACAGAACACTTACGACCCCTCCCCCTCCCCAAGAAAGAAACTCGCAAAAATCCACTCTTTATAAATCCAATACTTTGAACCACAGACGCACGCAGTATTCATAGACAGTAAATCTAAATGCCTTTCCCCCCAAAAAAAATCCCCAAACAACGAAAAACCCTAAACAAACAACCCCCCCCCCCAAACAACTAACCCCCAAAAAACAAACAAACAAACAAAAAAGCCCCAACACAAAAACAACAACCCCTCCCCCACAAAACCCACCAAAGAATAAAATAATGAGCGATTAATTCATCTCTCCACCTACCTACCTACCTACCTACCTACCTACCTACCTACCTACCTACCTACCTACCTACCTACCTACCTACCTACCTACCTACCTACCTACCTACCCACACACACTACCTACCTACCTACCTACCTACTACCTACCTACCTACCTACCTACCTACCTACCTACCTACCTACCCACCACACACACCTACCTACCTACCTACCCACTACCTAGTCCTACCTACCTGCCTGCCTACCTACCTACCTATTACCTACCTGCCTGCCTACCTACTTACCTGCCTGCCTGCCTGCCTACCTACCTACCTACCACCCACCTACCTACCTACCTCCCTCCCTCCCTCCCTACCTCACCTCCTCTCCGGCGTCTACTAGCTAGCAGTCCCTCAGACTCTGGACGTTGTATTCTGAGCACAAAGCTGGCTGGTTATCTTATCTTATCTTCGGTAGCTGCTTTACTGACTGCAGTGGGGTTAGCGGAGCAGACATGGGAGGACTCATCCTATTAGTACAGCCAGACAAGACTGAAGTGATGGATACTGTGTGCATTGCATCTAACAGATGCTGCTACTGATGCTGAGTGCATGTAAGGGTTTTTTTTGGCCGTACCCGTCTAGGTTAGGTTGCTCGTCTCAGCATCGTTTTGGTGTAACTGTTTTTGTTGTTTTCTTCTTCTGTTCTTCGTCCTTTTTATTTCCTTCTTAAATTGTTTTTGTTTATATTCTGATATTGGTAAATTGATTAATTTTCATGCAATGTGATCCTATTATTCATTTTCTTCTCCATTTCTGTTGCTTCTCCTTTTGTTATGGCTGTTGCTATGATATTTAATATACAATTGGCTGTTTGTTGTTTTTTTTGTTTTTGTTGTTATCATCATCAGCGCTGCATTCTCTTTCTATCATTACCATCATTATGTATCATGACTCTGATGATGTGCTTCATTTCTGATCAATGATCATCATCATGATTATCATGATCACCATGATCATCATCGTCGTCGTCGTTACCATCATCATCACATCATCATCATCATCTGATCATGTATCCTCTTTACATGTGATGACAGCCACCATCCCCACCATTGCCATTTCAATGTCACAATCCTCTTTGTCCTCCTGATAAGTTCACATTTCAATCACAGTCCAGGACAAAGAAGGACATACTAAAGAAGTGTCAGAACATTGCAGACAGGGGGTGTGGGTGTCGCTGCTTGGTTGTCTGCACTCTGGCACTGTGCAGTGCTGGACTGTCTGGTGGGTACCGTGTCTACATGACACACTAAGCAGAGGGGTAGCAACAGTAGTCTCCATTCGTTCACATTCACACCAGGATGGACATGGCCTAGTGGTTAAGGGCTTAACTCCTGATCTGAAGGTATATGAGGCGGGCAGAGGTTTACTATTTCCTGTGTATTCATTTTGGTGGATTGTTTGTACTTTGTACTAACGTTAGTGAATTGTGACTCCATTCCCCCAAGAAATCTTTCAGAGGGGCGGATCATTCAAAGTTGTGTATAAATGCACGCACATGTCTAGAATAGACGTTTGCATGTAGCCAGGAAAGATTGGCAAAACAAGCATAAACTTGTTTTTCAATGCATATTCTTTATGTCGAGGATAATGAATAATCATTGTTTCACAAAAACCAGGCAGAAGAAAAATGACTACTCAAGGATTAAGGGAGAAGTCAGGATCATCTTCACTGGTTGAGGGAGGGTGGGGGTGGGGGTTGCAGCGTGCAGACTAATTCCTAACCCATCCCTCTCTTTCAAGAAAACCCACTCAGTTTATCTAGAGCTGTACTTAATCTAATACCCGTCTGAAGCTCTCAAGATATGTATTTTATTGTGTTTTACTGTAATGTATTGTACTGATTGCCAATTTAAGTCATGGGCAGATTTATCTGTGTAAAATTCAGGCCTCTCTCTTACGATGAGTACGCCACCACAAGAGCAGCGCCACCCATCATGTTTTTTTCTTTCTTCTCCTATCTACGTGTGTCTTTGCCTTCCTTCATTGTGGCTTTGTTTTGGTATAAAAATGGACGTCATGAGGTTATATTTGAACCATTGACAGCAGGAGTTTTTCATTTGGCCATGGTCCCTAGACACAACAGAGATTCGGGTAGACTTTTACACAAACACGCATTCTCTATTGAAAGATACACATGGCTGCACATATGCAGACTGACAAAAATAATCGTGTGTCTGTGTGCCAACGTTATTAGCTGTAAACAAATACATACATACATATCGTGCATGTCAACTCTTCAGTTATGCTCTTGTATGCACGAAATGTGTGTAAGTGTATATAAACATGCGCGATCTTCTCTGCAGGAACAATCTTCTTGGTTTAAAATAATAAAGTGTTAATCTTAGGGCACATACACATTGTCACACATGCAAGCATACGCACGAGTCTGAAACTGCACAGACAGACAGAAACACAGACATATAGAAAGACAGACAGACACAAACACGCAGATAGCTAGAAAGACAGACAGACACAAACACAAGACAGCTAGAAAGACACACAGACACAAACACAGACAGAGAAAGACACAACAGACACAAACACAGACAGCTAAAAAACACACAGAAAACACACAGACACAAGAACACAGACAGCTAGAAAACAAGAACACACACAGACAGCTAGAAGACACACAGACACAAACACAGACAGCTAGAAAGACAGACAGACACAATACAGACAGTGACAAAGAAACAGACAGCTATGATGCAGACATGCAAATTCAGGTGAAGACATGGACTAGTAATGAAAAAAGATGTTGATTGTT
>CM060326.1:41809607-41814607 GCA_030674155.1 Stramonita haemastoma | reverse complement strand
TTGAAAAGTGAATGTAAAGTTTTCTTCTATTCCTGAGTTTCTTGTGAAAGCTCCTTCATACTTTTTTTTTGTTATCCGCCTTTCTCTTTTATTCCCAAATAAAAGACCTGCCCTCCTTTTTTCTCGCCATTGTTTTCTTTATCTCATCACCTCCGTCCCCGCTAAATCAAAACTTTCACCCTGCCCACAGCGGATTGGTCCCATATGGTTCATCTCTGAACAGCGGAAGGTAAGAGCCTAATGTTGCTTTACTTCTTCCACCTGGATTTCTTTTTTTTTTTTGTTTAAAGTTAAGTGGTTACTGTTAGAAAGACATAGAAGGTCATGAATGAAAGAATGAATGAAAGAATGAATGAATGAATGAATGAATGAATGAATGAATGAATGAATGAAAAACGAAGAAGGAATGAAAGAAAAAAGAATTAAAGAAAGAAAGAATGAATGAAAGGAAGAAAGAAAGAAAAAAGAATGAAAGAAAGAAAGAAGGGAAGAATGAAAGAAAGCTGAAAGAAAGAGAGAAAGGAAAAAAAGAAAGAAGAAAGAATAAAAAAGAAAGAATAAAAAAGAAAGAAAAAAGAAAAAAGGAAGAAAGAAAAAAGAGAAAGAAAGAAAAAAGAGAAAGAAAGAAATAATGAATTAATAATGAATGAATAAATATGAATGATGAAAAGAAGAACAAGTGAATGCTTACTTAATAAATCAATGAATTAATTATCAAAAAGTACTTTGGTAAAATCGTACATATGCTTTCTATGGAGCTATGCTACGGCCAATGGGTCGTGTCAAAATCAAGCAGGCCCAAAAGAAGAAGCAACGTAAAGGCAATGGGCTTATCTGGAGCATTCTTGGAAAACAACAAAACAGAAACATTGACAACAACAACGACAAAAAACACAAAAAATATCAAAACAGCCATGCGGATGTTGTGGATAAATTTTATACGCTAGGAACTAAAAAAAAAAGGAGAGAGAAAGAAAAGAAGAAAGAAAGAAGAAAGAATAAAGAAAGAAAAACGAGTGAATTCAGCAATGCAAATGAAGTTAGCAAACACTGTAGAGGAAAAGATTGAATCAAGCTGTAGCCCTTTTGTTTATGCATTTATCAATTTAGAAAAAAAAAAGATCTTCAGAAAAGAAATGCGATGTTCTGTATAAGTACGAAATATTTCAGGCAGTTTTTTCATAGAAGAAAGTATATTCCTTCAGTTTCTAAAGCAATGAAACCACAAATAAATCAATGAATCAATCAGTAACTGTATCAACTGCACCAGTAATATTTACGCTTGTCATGTAATAACCTCAGCGTCAGATGCCCATGGAGAGACCTCCATCAGGCAACCAGCAGAAAGGCCCTGCACTGTTGCTGCATCACGTCAGTGGTGTTGAGTGGTGCCTGTTCTGAGCAACACCAGCAGGACACCACCATCTAAATCCCGCACTGACACCAGTTGTTGCTAAATTGTCTAACCAGAGTGTATGATTGCGGTTGTTTTTTTTCTGTGCTGGGACGTAAACACAATCACATCACACCACCACCACCACCACCACCACCACCACCACCACCACCACCACCACCACCACCACCACCACCACCACCACCACCACCACCACCACCACCACCACCAATAACAACAACAACAACCGGACTGACTGGAAGACACATCTGGAGTTGTGACCACCACACCTTCCTTCAAACAATCTTCTCTTCTGAGCAGCTGATTCATGGCTATTACGATAAATCATCACACAACATGCACACAGGTGTGTTGTAAACTGCATCTGAGGTCGCAATAAGATCAGGGCAACAGGAACCATTGCCATGATGACGTAGTGATCATGCTATGTAAAGACTTTAGCTCTGAGACTACATGGCTGGACTTACTCTGCACTTCTAATCAATATTATCCCAGTGTCAGCCAGGCCCGAGAGATACAGACATACTATCAGTTTGGTCAGTAAGGTGAAAACACTGTATATTTGCATCTGTGAAGTGGATGTACTCGCTGTTGTACCAGTCTCTAGCGTCCGATTGAGTGCCGTTAACAGAAATAAAAATCTGGTTTTTGGTTCAAGTAAGATAGAAACTTGATAAACATCTGCGACAGCTTATGGTTCTAAACGTTGTGATCCTCATAAACCAGTCTTTACAACAATACGACCCATAGATCGAAAATCAAACAAGAATAAGGAGTGATGGAATCATACATAAACGAACAACTAACAATATATTCTTTTAATAAACACATCACCAGATAGAACACTACGACAACACACACTGATGCACACACCACAGTACACAACACACACAACACTACACAAACACACTACCCCCACAAACACACACACACACTCATCACAACACACACCACACACACACACACTAACACACACACACACAACTACACAACACACTCACACAACAACACACACACACAACACACACACACACACACACACTACACACACACACACACACACAACACACACACACACATCACACACATTACACACACACTACACACACTACACCCCCCCCACACACACACACACACACACACACACACACACACACACACACACACACACGACACACACCACACACACACACACACACACACACACACACACACACATACAGATCCTACCCAACCTCCTGTTTACAACAATCACAGCGACAGGCACCGTGCCTGCACTCTATGGATCAGTTCTAGAGGCTACACGATATTCTAGGGGATGGAAAGGGGGGGGGGGGGGTAGGAAGGACAGGAGGCAAACAGGAGTCGGCTTCCTCTCTCCTGGATTCAGGTTTCTCTCTCCTGGGATTCCTGCAAGAAGGGTCTGACACAGGGGGATTCTGCTGTAGCCGGTTCAGTGCAAAACAAGGCTGGTTCCACCACCAGTATATGTTTCGGAGGTCTGTGTTTGTTTCTGTCTGGAATGAATGTACATATGTTACATTCATTTTACATCTTACATTTATCACACACACACACACAAACACACACACGCATGCATGCACACACATACATACATGCAAACACATATACACACACAAACACAACGCTCGCACACACCGCTACACACACACACACACACACACACACACACACACACACACACACACACACACACACACACACACACACACACACACACACACACACACACACACACACACACACACCGAATACATACATACACACACGTACGCGCGCGCTCAAAGTTACAAATAGCACTTGAAATCCATCATAATTATGACAAGCTTTTGATTTTAAGTTTAATACTCATTGCACCCCTTCATTCATGTTGCGCACTTGAATCAGATCCTAAACATCCCAAGTCGCCAATCACAGACCCAGATCGTGTGATTGTCTGATCTTATCAATCATTGATAATCATTGGATAAACCATCCACATTCTTTTTAACCTCTCTGCTGAGGCGCTTCAAATCACACGAAGGTTGAGGTGTCACACACACACACACACACACACACACACACACACACACACACACACACACACACACACACACACACACACACACACACACAACACACACACACACACACAACACGCACGCACGCACGCACGCACGCACGCACATCACAGCAGTAACTATAACCCTCTCGTTTCCTGCATATTATTGTCTCATCATTTTTTTTTCTGCAATTTTCCGCTAATGCCTCTTCATGAATTGTGAATGAGTGTTCTCTCTCCCCCTCCCTCTCTACCGCCCCCCCCTCTCCTTCGTCCGTTTCAGTAGGGGAAGTAATCGATATATTTCCTGCCATTGTCACAAACAAAGTCATCTAACAAAGTGGAAACTAGCGTGTGTTTTAGAGAAAGAGAGAAAGAGTGTGTGTGAGAGCGAGAGGGAAACAAAAAATATATATTTCAACTAGTCTTAGTACCGTTGCGGCTTGGATGTTTAGTGTAGTGTGATTTTGCCCTAGTTATCGACATAGTCTCTTTGCCCTATTTGAAGTGAATGGTAAAATGTAAATACACGGTAGTGTTTACAGCATTTGTTTTTGTTATGAAGGTTTGACAGTAAACAGTTATCTTTCCTGTCTTTTCTTTTCTGTGCTGGAACGATGGCGGTCTTCCATGCATCTTTGACCGTGGTCAAGTGTCAAGACGATGTCTAGCCAATCCAATCCATTCTTGTTGTTTATGCCCTGCCGACCACAGAGGCCATAGCAGGGCTGTCACTAGTCAATACTGGGAATAACAGAGGTCAGGTTCATCAGTAGGTGTGAGTTAAGCCAGCCAGTATTTTCAGAGTGGCAGGAGAATGCTGCTAAGGGACATCCGCGTCTGCTTGTATCAGACCAATAGTCCGAAACTACTATCTACTACTATTACACTAACTACTATATACTACTGTATACTACTACTACTACTACTACTACTATACTACTACTATATTACTTGCTACTGCTGTGCTGTATGCTATGCTAATGATGCTATTTCTCTACTATACTTACTACTACTACTACTACTACTACATACTACTACTACTACACTTCTATTACTACTAATGCTAATACTACTTAAACTGATTGCTGCTGCTGCTGCTGCTGCACTACTTATACTGATAATAACTAATTAATGATAATTTAAATAATAATATTATTATAATAATAATAATTATAATAATAATATATAATAATAAATAGTAATAATAGTAATATTATGGGATTTTATAGCTCTGAATATTGTAGAGCACACAAATCAAAGCGCTTAACAGTGGAAGCTCGCTCAATTGCTTACAAATACTTTCATTAATGACGTCTGTGTGTTTTGTATTTTTCTGAGCGTTAACCGCCTTCATGGATGCTTTGTTTTTTCTTTTATTCTTCTGCTACGGGACGGGATAGCTCAGTAGTCAAAGCATTCGCTTTCCTCCAGCCAAAGTTAAGCAGCATCGAGCGTGTTTACCAATTGGATGGGTGACCGTTTGAGCGCCTTGGCTTCAGTACAGTTCCCCCAGTTCCCCCA
>CM060326.1:41789607-41799607 GCA_030674155.1 Stramonita haemastoma | reverse complement strand
GACATCGGAAGAAAACCAAGAGAAGAACAAAAGCAGCGAAGACACTTCTCCTTCCCCACCCCGTGTATGCTTTTTTCCATCTTCCTCCCATACTTCCTTCCTCCCTTCCTCCTTCCTTCTTTCCTTCAACCAAACAAATCAACCTTTCTCCTAAAAAAAACACCCCAAAAGCAACGACTTCCAAACCCAAAACTGACCAGACACGGACCACAACTCGGACACTGTCAAGGGGAGAGAAAGAAAGCTTTGCAGTAAAAAAGAGGGGTAGCCTCTCACACACACACACCAGCTCGCTCTATCAAGCTAAGCCAGAATACTGAAAGCTGCCTGCAACAACTTCTGCAACCGCCTACTGTAAGAGATGGCTGAAAGGATTAGTGTAGGGATGGAGAGGGTAGTAGTGGGGGGAGAGTGGAGGGATAAGAAAAAGGGTTGGGGTGGGGTTGGGGGTGGGGGGGGGGGGATGGGGTTTGATCGATAATAGCTGTGGAATCGGATGTCTGAAGACTGTAAGAAAGATGCCAGTCACATGTCAGCAGTGGTTTGACCGGCAGTTGGGGAGAAGGGGTCTGTGTTGTGTCAATACTAGCAGCAGGCTGGGAGATGAGAGAAGAGAGAGAGAGGACTTGGTTGTAGTTGCCTTCAACTCGGCTTTCTTTACACACTGACTATGGTAACGTTGTCTTGGCTTGAGTGTCCTGTCCAGGCCAGTGCTTTTTTCTGGGATCCAAAGGTATAAGAGAGGGTTACACAACACTGATGGTTGGATGATAAAACAACGACAACTCTATCCAAAACAAAAGTTATCTTTCCTTAAGAGATATTCTTCCTTTTCTACCAAACAAATCCAATACCTAACCTAGCTTTTTCTGTTTATTTTCTCAACAGATTGTTGCCTCCCCTGAACCTCTTGTTGACCTCTTTACAGGTCAAGTATGAACTTTTTTTTTTACCAAAAAAGGTTTTCTTTTTCTTTTCTTAGCTAAAAGCTAGGTGTATATTTCTACACTATTTTGAAAGCACAAATTCAATCTATGTTCTACACACACTCTGAGATACTTATCTGAGATAGTTATCAAGCATTTTTTGTTCGCAAACGTATTTATGAAATTGTTAAAATAAACACGAATCGCTCAATAAATAGTATAACCAGCTCCTATATGAATAGTATACAAAATCAAAAGTAAACCAAGAATAGAAATATTCTTTCAGAAAGAAAAAAAACCCTCAACAATTCCAGTTCTGATGTATCCTAGACAGTACAATGCTCCTATCATTTAATCTCATATATTTCAGTCTACATTTTACGATTCAATATTTCTTCCTGTGGTGCTTCTCTTCTAAACGCAAGACGGTTCGAAAAATAAATGAACACACGAACGTCTAAACACCTAAATCACTCCCACGCACAATCGCTTTCCTGTTTTCTTCCCATTTCCCCAAACACATTTTCAAACATCTGTACCTATCCCATAAAAAAAAAATCGTGGCACTGCGCACCTGCCTATTCTTCGCTGTTTATTGCACCGAAAAGGTGAAAACTGTAATCAACGCGCTCTTTTCCGTTTCAAAACTCTCAGATAAAGGAAAACACGAACATAAAACTGTGTTTACAAACTCCGGCACTTCCAAAGGAGAGATGACGAATCGGGGAAGAAATCCGTCAAAGTAACACAGCTAGGAAGAGATAACTGCGAGAAAAAAAAGTAAAGTTTGAAAAAGAGAAAAAAAAAGTAGGGGCAATATACTGGAAAAAAAAGCCTTCTTTGCCTACACGACTGGTCGACTTTCGCGCCTTCAGTCGGTACTAATTTCCCCGAGCCGTTTTTTGAGGTACCTCATCCCTCTTTCAGCTTAGCGCGTGGCAAGCGCGTGCGGACTAGCCACCCGAAAAGCGACACTGTGTGCTCGTGTGCGTGTGTGTGTGTGTGTGCGCGCGCGTGTGCGTGCGTGTGTGTGTAGTGCTACCTGCCGCTCTTCAAAGGATCTTGTCAATCAAATTGTTCTGCACGCGTAAAGGCCACGCCCTCTGGATTTGCTCCCTTGAGATGGTGAGAGGATGATAATGGCGGAAGGGGCAGAAGAGGAGAAGAGAAGTTATTTTCTCGTTGTTCCTTCCATTCTCCTGGTTATAAAAAATAAAGTTGTAGTGTAGTGGTTTGATCGACAAGGAAAGATGTTACATGTCTGGGTTTGGTTTTGTTTTATTGTCTTGTGTCCTATTGTGTTTGTTTCTTGTTTGTTTTGGCCAGTTTTGGTTGTCTGATCATTGAATACTACTGTTGTTTTTTTTGTTTTGTTTTGTATTTTCATCACTTAACTTTTCGGTAGAAAGTCATCATCTAAAGAGAAGACAGAGCTAGCCTAGTTATGTAGGGACAGGACAGCCTGGTGGTTAGAGGGATGCACGTTGCGCTCGTGATCTGCTGACCCGGGTTCGAATCTCGCTCAAGAGGATTTTCCTCTACAGTTAACATCAGTGCCAACTCCACACCCCCCAAAAAGTTCATCGGATCAGACTAAAAACCGAGCTCCTTTGTGCGAACACACGTAGAACATCTTGCACACACGTTAAGGCCCGTTCCTCTTTGGAATACTAGGCCATTGAGTACCGGTGGGAACGGATGACTTTAAAAAAAAACCCACTGCATACACACAGGGACTGAACGTAAAAAAAACCACTGAGTACCTATTCCATTAATCCCAAAACAAAAGAATAAAAAGATAAATAAATGAATGCTCGGACAGGGTAAAGTGGCACAATGGCTTTCTCTCTTCTGGTGAAACATTGCTCTGTTTACCTTTGGTTTCTTCTGTAGCTTACAAAGTTTATCTGCTTCCTTGTTCATCTGTCTAGTCACGCCAGATTGTGTGGTCTGTCTAGTCACGCCAGATTGTGTGTTGTTTAGTGACGCTAGATTGTGTGTGTTTAGTGACGCTAGATTGTGTGTGTTTAGTGACGCTAGATCATGTGTGGTCTCTTTAGTCACGCCAAATCGTGTGTGGTCTATTTAATCACCCCAGATTGTCTTGTCAGTTTAGTCACGCTAGATTGTGGTGTGTTTAGTCAGGCCAGATTGTGTGGTCCGTTTAGTCACGCCAGATTCTGCGTGGAGTGTTTAGCCACGCCAAATTACCTTTGTATCACGTATACTGCTAGTTTTCTTCTTTCACAGTCCATTTTCTTGCCTTTTTTTTTTATTCAAGCGAGTCTTACAACAGTTAAATTAGTTTGATACGTTATATGATATTTTCCCCTGTAGTGTTGAATTTTGGCGACTAGATAGTAACAAGCTGTAAATGGGTATCTGCCCTCTTTAGGGTCAGGGAAGGTAGAGTAGCGAGGGAGAGGAGATGGGCGCTGCCCTCAATATGCTGTCCCCTAGAGAAGCTGAGGTCTCTGACGCCTCGGCACCTACGACAACACAGGTTATGGGACACCTTTGCCTTTTACCTTTTAGACAGTGACATTTTTAACAATGGGGTGGGCACAGGATGTCTGGTCAGCAGTGTTATTTGCCAATGTGACAATGTAATGTATATAATTATATTCTTCATCTTCACCTTCACTTGTCCCGTAGTCCTGGGGATCGTGGGGGCACTACTGGAGATTTTGCAACCAGCTTAATCCACTCCCCACGGTCCTCCTCTCTCCGTAGCAGGTCGCTCTACCCAAGTCCTGTCTACTCTCTGATGTTGTCTTCCCATCGTTTCCTCTGTCTGCCTCTTCGTCTCCATCCCCTTACTGTTCCCTGCAAGACAGTCGTGGCCAGTCGAAGTGTTAGTGTGACGTGCCGCTTTAGCTTGCGTTTGTTTCACTGAATTTAGGTGCTCTTAAAAAAACACCCAAAAAAACATACCTCTACTTACAACTTAATCCATTATTCTAGAAGAGTAGGGTTGCTATGGGAAGGATGACACTAACATACCCAGCATGCACCTTGCCTGCTCTGGACAACGTCAACCTGCGTGAGCCTTTCTTTCTGGAGATCACAGACAACATTATGTATATGTATCAGTAATAACTATGTACCACATACCATTGCTGGCAATGTTTTTGTGTGTTTGCGTTTGCAAGATGGTATCATGAATACGTTTGCGCACATGACCTCAGTGCACAGTCTCATCAAAAACAAATGTCAGACGAATGAGGTCAGTATCCATGTTCACTTCAGGAGGGAACCCCCTTGAAAGGACAACTCAGTGGGGACACGAACCCACGCCCCCAGATCACGACTTCGTTGATGTAACCTACTGTATCATCTCTACTCTCCCTCCCCTCACACACATATAAAAAAGAAATCCAGGACAGAAATAGGAGAAGTAATGCACATACAAACGAACAGTGTCAATCCACAAGGAAATTGGTCAGCGGGAGCCAAAGTGCAAAGAAGCAACAACACTCAGACCAAATGTCAAGCCCGTCAAGCTAGCCCACCTCCCTTCCCTTCCCTTCCCTGCTGCTGTGTGTGCTGTGTGTGTATTCATGGACTGGGCTGTAGGGGGGGAGGTCAGTGCTGATTGACCAGCCTAGCCAATTCCCTGCCGACATGGCAAACAAGACACAGTGTCTGGAACTGATGCCAAGACAATGCTTAGGGTAACAGCATTACAGTTCAGTCACTCTTTAGGCGATTGCAAAAATTCTGGTGTTTGTTTTAGCATCGATGTTCTTGTTTGTTTTGTTTTGTACTTTCCAGACACGTTGCATTTTTTCAGTAAGTGATGTAGGGTTGTTTGCTTAATATCTGGACGTTGTTAAAGCGTGAGTGATAAAAGTGCTATATGTTATGTTATCCACATTCTTTTTAATTATGGTTTTGATATCAACAATGATGTGATGATGATGCACGAGAGAATGTAAATACTTTAGAAGCAAAACAAAACACACAAAATGAAGCCAAACCAAACCTTAAAAAAACATCAAAACAAAACAAAACAGCAAACATACAGACAATGAATAAAATAAACAGGTAGATAAATGAAAAGAGATTACGATGATTATATATCTTAACATGGGCACACGCTATCTTTTTTTTTCACGCTAGAAATATTCATTTACATCTATTTTATTCGTTATCGTTTATTGCTTAACCATGTGCATTCCATCTTTCAAAACAATATGTCAAACACTGACCAAAATATTCTTTAAAGAAAGGTAGGCCAGAAACAGGAAAAGCCATGTTGTTTACTACTTGTTCCTCAGAGAGAAGTAGCCATGGTTGTATCTTCACTTTAACCTGAACACAAAAAAGCAACTGTGGAAGTAGGTCAACTTGTCAAAGATGACATCAGCATCAGAAAGGAAGGGAAGATGGAGGGGAGAGAGGGGAGGGGTGAGGCGCTTAAAAGCACTATGACAGACTGCTTAATAGAACACACCCTGGCCTAGCTGGAAGTCGAGAAATGTGCCAGGTCAATTGTCTCTGCATACCACTGCCACAAAAGTCATCACCGGAACATTTGGTATTCATAAAGAAAATGGATATTTCTTTGTGCAGGTTCATTTAGTGCAAGAGCTTTAAAGGCGAACGAAACGACCATGGTATATTGGGCCAAAGCGTCGTAAGCAGTCTGGTTTGACCACATTACTTTTTCGTTTAATCAGTAGAAACCAAACATTAAAAATCCATGAGTTTCGATACTTAGTCTACGAGGATTAAAGTTTTCAATTAAGTTCCGTGATTTCTTAGAAATTATATTCTGCGTCAACGTATGGACAAACAACTCGTTGCTTGATAATGTCTGTGTGTTTGCATGTATAGAAAAGCAGTTCAAGATTGTATGTTGATGTTAAGTGTTATGTTGATGTTACAAAAAATGGCCATATCTGGCCTGCAGCAGGGCTTTATCAGAGCACTGGTCTTTGCAATTGTGTATGCAGTGTTTCAGCTGTTGGCAAAGGGAGAATAGATTTTATTAAATATACTGCAGATGCTTTCATGGGAGACCAAACAAAGGAATTGAAAAATAAAAACACTACACTACACTACTACACTACACTACACTACACTACACTACAACAACTACACTACACTACCTACTACCTACACACTACACTACACTACACTACACTACACTACGCTACACTACGCTACACTCACACTACGCATACCATACGCTAGCACTATCACTACACTACACCACACCACACCACACCACACCACACCACACCACACCACACCACACCACACCACACCACCACACTACACCAACACATACACCCGCACTGCACTGCAAATACACTGCAATACACTGCAGTACACTACACTACACTACACTGCACTACATTACACTGTACTCTTCGAATAAGGTGAAGTCCCCTAGGGACCAATTTCTTTTATCTTATCCGAGGGGACCAAACAGTTCTCTGGTTAAGATCAACTACCAGTGAAAAAAAACTTAATCTATCCGAGGAGCTCCGATTTGGCGCTTATGTACACTGGATCATATCCTCATGGGTGTATTCTTGCCACAGAAACCAATTGGATGGGTGACCGTTTGCGTACCATGGATGGCTTCAGTATAGATCCCCCCCCCCAATTCGTAAAAGGTAAAAAGGTAAAGGTGTCCAATAACCTAGCGGTCGTAGGGGAGCGAGGCGTCAGAGACCTCAGCTTTTCTAGGGGCCAGTATGTTGAGGGCGGTGTCCATCTCCTCTCCCTCGCTGCTTTACCTTCCCTGACCCTAAAGAGGGCAGGTACCCATTTACAGCTGGGGGAACTGGGGGACTGTATTGAAGCCATGGCGGAGGAGGGTAGACAGGAAAGGAGCGTGTTACTGGAAGTTTCGTTTCAGAGTACGTTCTGACTATTGGAGCTACAAGCGAAATATAAGTAATGCTTGTAGCTTTTGCCTTGTACTGCAGAATAATAGAAATCCCCCTGAGACATTTGCAGAAACTAGCAAAGGAAGAGAGAGAGAGAGAAGAGAGAGAGAGAGAGAGAGAGAGAAGGAAAGGAGAGAGAGAGAGGAGAAGAGAGAGAGAGAGAGAGAGAGAGAGAGAGAGAGAGAGAGAGAGGAGAGAGAGAGAGAGAGAGAGAGAGAGAGAGGGGAGAGAGAGAAGACAGAGAGAGAGAGAGAAGAGAGAGAGAGGGGAGAGGAGAGTCAGACACAGATGACACACTGTCCAACAAGTTAAAGACACTGACGTCTAAACTACCAACTATGAAACCATGGGCTTTCCCAGGGGCATGGCTTCCTCCTGTGTAGGAGTTCATCCCTTGAGGCTTTGCCTGCAGAAGCAGGGAGTGGATGTGATGCCAGAACAAGGATGAAGCTAAAGCCAGGAAGAGAGAGAGCGCAATGTTTTTCGGTAGTTTGGTGTTGTGAAACTGGAAAATACCGAGTCATTTTCTTTCTCTAGTTTGGTATTGCGAAACGACTTGGACCAGATCAACACGTATTTTGTTTCCAAACTATGCTTACTGTTCCAGAATAGATCAACGTATTGTATGGTTTCCAAAATGTAAGGCTACTCTTCCAGAAAAGATTAATGCATTATATCGTTTCTATAATCGAAGGTTATTGTTCCTGAATAGATCAAGGAATTATACTAATAATGTCTATGTAGATCAATGCATTTTACCATTTCGTAATCCATAGCATACACATATGGATCAATCCGTTATACTGTTTCATACGCAAGCTTACTGTTTACATAATAGATCAGCATTTTTTGTGTTTCTATACTAAGTGATGACTGTTTCCAGCTTTCACTAGAAATGAAAAAGGACTAATTACCAGTGAAGGGAATCAGAAAATATCAATCTAAATAGATTTGTCACACTGAAACCAAATTACGCTACGGTTCGAAAAATCAAGCAGGCTTTGCACTTTTAAAGCACCATTCCATTATCATATTAAAGGGTTAATAATCATCATATTATTTTCTGCACACACACACAACACATCACACACACACACACACACACACACACACACTCATACACACACACATTTCACACACAGACACACAAACAAACACACACACACACACACACACACACACACACACACACACACACACACACTGGGCACACACGCACACGCCATAACAATAAGCCATTCTGTATTTATGGCATAAAAAGCCAACAGTTCCACTTTCAGGGCTTTATGACAGAGACAGAGGTCAACGTCATGTCGGTCTGCCAAGATGCAATACATGAGAACAGGAGAGAGAGAGAGAGGAGGGGGGGGGGGGGAAGAAGAGGTGAATGCACTGGTCTGATGACCGATAATTGTGCAGAATTACCTTGGAGGGTTAAAAGAGCAGACAGGGTCACTGTAAGCGGACACCACAGCACAGACCACAGGGTGACCATAGAGGGCTGGCTGTTCTGGTAGCCATGTGAAGGGGCAACGACAAGAAGACAACACGTGCACTGTCAGCCACAGTGACTCTGTGTGTGTGTGTGTGTGTGTGTGTGTGTGTGTGTGCTGTGGTGTGTGTGTGTGCGTGTGCGTGTGTGTGTGTGTGTGTGTGTGTCGTGTGTGTGTGTGTGTGTGTGTGTTGTGTGTGTTGTGTGTTGTGTGTGAGGGGATGAACTGATACAATGGTAATTTACTCAGCAACAAACATAAAATGTCTGCATCGTTCTGATGCCAATTCTATGTAGAAAATTGTCTGTATGGACAGAAGAAAACATGATTCATTAATTGTGATTTAATCAGAAAATACGAATTGATCTATCACTGCTTTTTTTTTCTTTCATTCTTATAAATCGAGGATAATAGTAAATAAAGCATCATGTACTTTTTTTTTACATCTAGCCCCCATGTGTATGCTGTTTTGTCGATTTTGTCATCTGTTCCCACCGGCACACAATGGCTTACTATTACGAAAAGCGGAACAGGTTTGACTGTGCGCGAAGATGTTCTGCGTGCGTTTGCACACAGGGACCTCGACTTATAGTCTCATCCTGAGGAACTTTTGGGGATAGTGGAGTCTGCTCTGATGTTAACTCAAGGAGAAAAATCCCCTCAAACGGGAATCGAACCCATGGTCGTCAAATTGCGAGCGCTATGTTCTGACCATTATAGGCTATCCCGTCCAATCCCCCCCCCTCTCCCCCCTGTACCGTGATGTTGGAATTTTCAACTACAAAGTCAAAAAAGCTGACAGTCTGTGAGTATGACGTCTACCATTACATATTTTTTATAACACACACTGTGTTTATGCTAGGGCCTCCATGACCACTCTTATTTCTATGCACTAGTGTAGCGTAGTGTAAGTATAGTGTAGGATATGTAATGACAAGGACGATGTAACCTAACAACTTTACACAATGAATAAACAAGATGTTGAATTTTACATACTCCTGAAAACTAAAGTTATCACTGAAAGCATGTACCTATGCAAGTATGAAACTAACTTAACAGTTATGATGACTCTCCTCCTCGCCCTTTCTTCCCAGTTTGACGAAAAAAAATCGAATTGAATTCAAAGTCATTCGGGTGAGAATATAAGCTGAGGTCCGGTGTGCGAACGCACGCAAACTCTTGCACACACGTTAAAACCCCGTTCCGCCTTTCGGAAGAGCAGGCCATTGTGTGCGGTAGGAGGGATGATAAAAATTAATTTTAAAAAGCATGCACACGGATGTGTGTTTAGGCACCATCCCTGAGGAAAAACCGGGAGTTGGAGTCCCCATTGCGGCTAAAGGGGTATATAATAATATATTATATATATATATATATATATATATATATATATATATATATATATATATATATATATATATATATATATATATATATATATATATAATGGGTAGGCGCTGCACTTGTGGCGACGTGCTCTACCCGGGGAGAGCAACCCGAATTTGACGCATAGAAATCTGCTGTAACATAAAGTGGTACAAAATAAAATAAAATAAATGGAGCGTCCAAAAATACAATACTGGATTACAAAACCTCCTCAGTAGTAGGGTATGTAAAAGGCCACCCCTCAATGGTTCTGGTTCTTCTTAAATGTCACCACGTCAGTAGGGAAATGTAA
>CM060326.1:41769607-41782107 GCA_030674155.1 Stramonita haemastoma | reverse complement strand
ACACAAACACAAACACACACACACAACGCGCGCGCACACACACACACACACACACACACACACACACACACACACACACACACACACACACACACACACACACACACACACACAGAGTACTATATTACCGCCATGTTGTCCTTATCACTAAAAGCATGCCCCTGGTTCAGATACAACAAAACAACAGTTGCCTTTTTCCTATCTCAGGGGAGGGACAGAGGTCAGCCTAATGTCGGCCTGTCAAGATGCTGTAAAAGGCAGCAGGAGAGAAGAGATGGTGAACGCCAATTTCCAGCAACATTTCACTGTCAACAAGGACTTCTGGGAGTTTAAATGCCAGACAGGGTCACTCCGAGCGCAGAATGCAGACAACACTGATAATCACAGGAGGTTTGGAACTCATGCTCAAGGATCCCAATGTGACAGCAAAGCAGCAAGAAGATGGCCTATGGGCGTCTGTGTCCGCCACATTACAAATGAGTTGTTACATTGCAGGAAAATGTGGCAGCAAAAGTAGCTAAGCTGCTACCCTCTGCAGTGTAGGGGTATGTGAGAGCCAGTAAAACAGCAAAACATCATCTTGCATTGTTGGAAAGTGTAACAGCCAAACAGCAAAGCATCCTGCCAGGTAGGAGAATATGACAGCCAAACAGAATTCTGCATTGTTGGAAAATGTGACAGTCAAACAGCAAAGCATTCTGCAGGGAAGGAGAATATGACAGTCAAACAGCAAAGCATTCTGCTAGTGTTGGACAATGTGACAGTCAAACAGCAAAGCATTCTGCAGGGTAGGAGAATATGACAGTCAAACAGTAAAGCATTCTGCAGTGTTGGAAAACATGACAGTCAAAGAGCAAAGCATTATGCATTGTTGGAAAACGTGACAGTCAAAGAGCAAAGCATTCTGCATTGTTGGAAAACGTGACAGCCAAACAGCAAAGCATTCTACATTGTTGGAAAATGTGACAGCCAAAATGAATAGCTGCTACACTTCTACAGTGTAGGGAAATATAGCAGACAGCAAACCAGCAAGAGGATGGTGTATCAACCATGTCAGCCACAGTAAAACAAGCTGCTCAGTCCGGCATTGTAACAGAAGTATCTGGATTTTATTCCTGTATTATTGCAAACAAAATGTTTTTATGGATGTAAGTGGATTGTGTGTGTTCTTTGCATTTACAAAAGTGTTCACTTTAGATTATTAGCATTTCTTCATAAAAGTAAACAAATCAGTTTTTTTTACTCAGGCCTTCTCGACCACATAGGTTTAAAAAATAAGGGTATGAAAAAAAAACACATTTTTCAAAATCTTCTGTATTTTTAGAAGTACAAAAACACACAGACATGCCTCAAAGACACACAGACACAGACATACAGACATGCCCAAGACTGACAGACAAAAAATAGACAGACACACACAGGCACACACAGGCACACACAGGCACACACACACACAAAACAAACAACCACACACACTACTACCACCACCACCATCACCACCAAACCATCACCACTACACACACCACCACCGCTACTTTCATTACCAACACTAAAAACAAAATCATTAATATCCACATCAAGAGGCCATCTGCATCTGATGGTTACAATAAATATCAAAAGCAAGAGCTGGAATTCAACTGTCTCACAGGGAAGACACAGGTCAACGTCATGCGGGCCTGTCACAGTACAATAAAGAGGAACAGAGGAGAGGGGGAAGGGTACTCTTCACTGACCAACGATATTAATTTGTATTGCTGAACATTACGTACAGGAGTGCTAAGAGCAGACAGGGTCACTCCAAGTGCACAGCACAGACCACAGTGGTGACCACAGAGGGTCTGGCAGTCCTGAACCCATGTCAAGGGGCAAGAAGAAGAAGACAACATGACCTCTGTCACCCATAGAGACTGGGGCTGATAACCTGATACACTGGTCACACTGCAATAACAGACATGATCCTGTCTGCATCTGATGCCAACAACAACAACAATATCAGAGATATGGTATTATGGGTAGAGAGAGATAATATTCATCGTTTCTTTTTATTTGGATAGCAAATATGATGTAATAAACTATGAGCCTATGTTCTGTGTGTAAACGCATTCAGGAAACCTTGCACTTACGTTGAATCTTGTTCCGCCTTTAAAATAGTAGGCCATTGCAGGCAGGTAGGAACAGATGATAAACTTTACAAAGCTGCATAAACACGAAGAACGGATGTAAACCAGCACATGAGTGTTTATTCTATCGTCGAAATGAATACATAATGATGATAATCAGGATCAACATATATCATTTGCTTTTACTTAAAGTTGAAAAAAAAAATAGATATCAATAAATAGTTTCTGGACTTACAGCTTTCCTAAGACTACTTCGAAGAAGGGGATTAGTGCAGTGTGTGTATAAAATGCAAAATGGCCACTACACAGCATAGTAAAGACACTGCGAGACACAGCTAGAGCTGTTTTAAATTAACAGCTTCAGGTACAGTCACGTTTCAATAAACCAGCGAAAAAATATGTCTCATTAACCGATTATCGAGATATTTGGCTGTGAAGATTTTCCTTCTTAAAGTAATTTACTTAATACCTAGAAGTCTGTATCAAGACACAGTGAGAATGAATTTGGTGCAGGGCCACGGGTTAGCAATGGTATTGAGGCCATTAACTATTCACTGGGTAAAAAGCCACTCAGCTGGGTGGTCCACCTAAGTGCTCTTCAGCTAACAGGCTGGACATTAACTGTTACATTTTCTCTGTCCCTTGGGAGACACAGAGGTAGGATGTAACATCAGCCTGTCAAGATGTCATAAGCAGTGACAGGAGAGGGGGGATACCCGGCTAGGTAATGTGCAGTTGTGGAGAAATACCGCTGGGAATGAAATGCCAACATTGTCATTTTAAGTGCAGGCCACACAGCATAGCTGGTGTTACTGGGGGTCTAACCATTGATGACAAAATAGAGGGAAACTATACAACTCACAATTTTTAACAGATAACCACACTGTCTTGTTTGTCAGTTCGATACTCTTCTGGCCATGTAGCAAAAACAAATGCTGACTTTTAAATTAGTAAAGCTTAGGATGTTTTTAAGTATCAATAGAAAAAATACATTGAAAATTCCGTACTAATTAACAAAAATACCTACCTCCTGATGATAAATTGACAGACAGAAAAAAAAATTCACAGTTACAATAGTAAGGCTTTAAAAAAAATAAAAGAGTATCAGAAGTTTAATATCATCAGAGAGTCTACATGACAAACATGTTAGAGCAAAATTTAACCTAGACAATATAAATCACGCATTTACACGTTTAGAAACGCACGCAACACCACACTCTAAAACAACAGTAAGCCCAGGGGAATATTCACTGCAGCTGATTATGCAATAGAACGCAGACTAACAGTTGACACTGGTGCAGCAGTCAGCAGACAGCAGAGAGAGGAGAGAAAGGCTGTTCATGTCTGTGGGAAAAATGCTTTTACATTACAGATTAAAAACACACAACAGTACGAGAAATAATACAAAATGGTGAAAAAAGAGGGAAATTGATTCATTTAGTAAAACAGGTCCTACTAAACAATGTTTGCATGTAAACAAGTGTACAACTAAAATATAAACGGTTTAGTTACTCTCAAGTTTACTGGGCCCCGAAAACACGCTCTGAAAAAAACCCCCAAAAAATTGAGGACAGAAACACTTGATATGATTTCTTCAAGATCTAACGATGACCAACTAAGTAGCGATTTCTTAATACAAAAAAGCTAGACTAAAGTTCATACAAAACAACCAAACAGTAATGTGCTTCATGATTATGTCGTCCAGAATATTCCCCTTTGAGGCACAGAGCTTAATTCAGTTGATCAAACCTAGATGGTACCGCATCAAAACACAAGAGTAGATCTGACACCAGGACATAATACAACCAATAACAACAATGTCGATCATTTACTCGTTTTAGTGCAAAAAGTTGCACAAGAGTGAGTGGCTTTCCTTTGTGCTTCCCGGGTTTCCAAAGACGACCAAAGAAACGTATTAGCCTAGTGTTTCTAGTTCCCAAGGGGATGTCCTTAGATGGACGCAGTGTCAGTTAACCAAAACGTCATTAATGGTTGCCGGAAAGGTCGGGGTGGTACGATGGCGCTGCTGCCAGGGGCAAACTGATGGATGAGAATTGCCTAGGGGAGATAAAAAGACTAGACAGCTTCGTTCTAAGTGTACATCACATAGGCAGCAGAGACCATGGGGGTATTTGGCATTGAATATGAAAATGGGCAGACACAGAGAGAGAGCAGGGAGACTGCCTGACCCACATGTCGTCTTGGCTATTTCCTTCGATGGACTAAAAGAATCTTGTTGCTACAGCTGCAGAAGTGTGGGTCAACTGCAAAGGAGGTAGGAGAGGGGGTTTATCATGATTGTGGGGGTCTGTAATATCTGACAGAAGAAGACATAGCTGACATAGAACATGGCAGATATATCACAGAAATGTAAACTGAAGAGAGAAAGAACACACTGAACACTGAACACATTTTATTGCTTTAAAACTGTACAAGTTCATCAAACACGCATCTCAAAAGATCGAATCGAACACGACGCGAAATGTTTGGCATGGAAACCATAACAAACAATTTGTCTCTTTTTTATATCGGAATTGACAATATTTGTCAGCGACTGTCATCTCATGTGTACACAACAAGCAGCACTCTGGTCCACGGTACACAGCCGTCATCACCCCAGGTAGAACCAGATGAGGTCACGGAGCACCTGTAGTTTCCGCAGAGCACGTGCCTGTGTGTCGGGGTATGCAGTTCTGCCAGCACGTTTTCCCCTCCGTAGATTGTCCAGTTTCGTCACTTCTTCTGTCAGCATGTTCTTCCTGTCTGTTTGATATATCAGAATACACAGTCATTATCACTTTCTGAGAGGAGAGAGAGAGAGAGAGAGAGAGAGAGAGAGAGAGAGAGAGAGAGAGAGAGAGAGAGAGAGAGAGAGAGAGAGAGAGAGAGAGAGAGGGTATGTGTATGTATGTGTGTGCGTGCGTGTGTGAATGTGTGTTTGTGTGTGTATTAACATTGCATCAGCATATAATGTAATATTAGTAGATGTGTTAACAGGGCCAAATCATAGCCTCCTTATGCATGACAGAGGAACAAAAATAGTTTTACATTGGAGGCTTTTTTGTGAATGCCTGTTCATAATTTTCAAAATTCAGAGTAAAGTCATCTGAAAGAAAAAAAAGGGAAAAAAATCAAAACAGTCCAGTTTTCCTCTGAAAACTGTTCCAATATAGTCCAGTAGAATATTGTCTAATTGATGATAAGAGGTAACAACGAAAGTAGGTTTCCTTGCATGTATTTAACTGCACTCATGCAACTATTCAGACAAGAAATACAAACACATCAACCTGTCTGTTTCAGTTCAAAGATGATGCTGAATACAATGACCAGTTGGTTGTGTTCTAGTCGCACGCATGCGCTGCATCAAAGAGCAGAGTCTGGCTACAATACCACCAGCTGTATAACGATGATCATGCTGGTCATTATCGCCCTATCAGACTTAATTTAGGGAATTGGACATGTCATCATGTCATGTGTTTGATCCAGTTCTAAAGACATTAGCTGCTGCATTTGCATGTCGTTACCAGAGGCACTAAGCAGCATAACTCAACTGTAGACAGCATGCAAAAAAGAAGCAAGGGAAAAGAGGGAGGGGACTGAGTGCACACAGGATGATATTGTATGTAAGCTTCTCTTGGGGATAAAGGACTAATACGATATATCAAGGTGAGGTGAACGAAACACAGGATAATTGTAACGTAGACTTTGGCCACAGTGATCAATGCGTGGAGAACAGGCAGCAAATAAAGTATAACTGTCAGCCATCATTACTTGTATTTGTCTTACAAACACCAGGAGAGCATTGCAGCTGGACAGAGTGTCTGATTCTGATGCCAAAACATTACTGAAGACACAAGTAAACTCTCCCTAAGGCAAGAAGCAAGAAAACTGCCAATACCAGCTCTGTCATGGTGTTTTCCTGCTCTGGAGACTTACACAGTCAACTTTCGTTTATCCATCCTTTCACAGAAAACACAATAGTAGGGTTGAGTCTAGCCAGCTAACGTATATAACGAAGATGAATAAAAAGGACATGCAAACTCAGTCATTTACTGTAGACAGTTCTTGAGAGTGACCAGGAGGGGTCAGGTAGTAAGTTAATCGACATGATGGCTACAGGCAGGCAGTTGACCACATGGCGATTTGATAAACATGACGATTTGATAAACATGACCACAGTGTAAAGGGCAGACAGCAAGACAGTGGATTATTTTCCATTTTGGCTGATGTAGTCGTGGTATGGTAATTAAGGATATTGTGTGAGCCTCATAACATAGGCATGTTCGCAAAATATCGGGGTTGTCAACAGAAAAAGATCGTTTTTATAAAGACAATTTTTAAAATTTTGATAGGTATAGTCATGGGATGGCCAATACTAGGAACGGTCTGAGTCGTTCTATTCGCTGTAAACAGGCACACAAATGCTTATTCCATTATCCTAAAAATGAAAGAATAACAGTAAAAAAAGAAAAAAACCCTCTCAGTATGCAAAATAACCGATATTATACATTCCTATACATATAGCCTTTATACAAAGAAACACATCAAGTGCATACTCTCATAACCTTTATACAAAGAAACACATAATGTGCATACATATAATTATGACTTTTATACAAAGAAACAAATGATAGTCATACACATTTTAAACTTTTTACAAAGAGACACATGATGCGCATGGACATAAAACAGTTATACGTAATAACACATTTATTACGCATTGTAGCCTTTATACAAAAGGAACACATGATGTGCAAACATGTTTTTTATATAACCTTATCTTAAGGTCATTCAGATGTGAATATATATCGCAACCCGTGTGCGAACGCATGCAGAACACTTTGCGCACACGTTAGAAACCCGTTCTGCTTTTGGAAGATCAGGCCATTGTGAGCCGGTAGGAGCAGATAAAAACAAGCTAAAAACCCAGCATACACACAGGTGTTGTGCTTAGACAACATGCCTGAGGAAAAATCGGGGATATGGGAGTCCCTATGGCAAATCGGAGCTGTAGGCCTACATGGTAACATTCTGGCGGCTCCCTCGACGGCACTAGAATCATTCGTATCGGCGATTGCCTTTCCAATGGACCATTCCAGAGACATGGAGAGGGTGATGGGGTCTGCTGCATGGGTAACAGCTTGCCCACCATACTTACTTACCCAGGCTTTGCGCTTTAGGCTCTAGAGCGCAACTCCATAGTCTTCCGAGACTGACGGATGTCTTCGATCTTACGGTAGCTGACTCATAAAGGGTACACTTCTTTTTTTGATGTTTCAGGAGAATTTAGGGAAAGTAGGAGAAAAGGAGAAAAATCTAGAATGATAATTATGGAAGAGGTTTGACAATTCTCTGCAGATGGCAATACACACAGATATGGATATTTTCAAGACTTTATTTTGTTGAAAATCCAGTGTGCAGCCTTAATGACTTTTTTCAGTTGTGACAAAACACATACAATCCATAATACTCTGAATAAAGCCTAACAGAATGAAGACAAGATCCAGTCAGGAAGTATGTGCCTTCACCGACGCTGGTACAACAATCAGTTTGCTGTCTTCCTTTAACTAATACCCTGGTAAACTGACAAGTGAGAATGTTTGGATTCTCTAATGATAAAATATCATTCCATAATGACAATAATGCTCAGAGCCTTATTATTGAAGACAAAGTATGAATACTAAAAAATGAACAAACTGTTTTCTGGTTGAAAGTTTGGCAATGCAACCTTACTCTTTGAGAGGTAGACAATAATATCAATTAGTGGAGATCTGATAAACAGAAATAAACAGGGGCAGCAGAACCTAAGTACGCTAAAAGAAAGATACAGCTGGGGGTTGAACGTCAAGAGAACAACTTCTTGCTTATAAAGTAGATGGTAGCTTTGGTGGTTCACATGGGACTGGGCCATCACGGCAAACACGAACTCGCCAGACATCAATAAGGCCAAATGATAAAGATGCCAAATAAGCTTACTTTCTGTCTGATGACTTCCTAAATGCATGATATGGCAGGACACCGTGTCTGGATCTGATGCCAAGACTGTGGGGGAATACTAATGATGGAGGACATTATCTCCTTACTGGTAAAGAAGTCACGTAACGCAAAAACCTCTCCAAGTTCCTGAGAAGAGAGAAAAAGAAAATCAATGACTGCATTTCCGTTCGTCTCACGAAAGAGATAACTGCCACAGTAATTGCTACCTGTCAGAACAGAGGGAATGGAAACTGGAGAGGGGACAAGAACAGAGAGAGAAACGAACTTAGATATTTTACGCAGGAGTTTGTTTTCTTTTATAGAATGATTCTTGGCACAGGGAATAAAAGATGGGTCACTGTAAGTGCACAGCAGCAAGTGCATTAAGGATCTCTTGGAAGCTGGGCATCAGGATCAAAGCGCGCAGAACTGGCAACACACAGGCGGCATATACATGAGCAATGTTACCTAAAGACAGAGTGTGTACTGGTACTCGTAGTGAGAGTCAGGATATATAGATGTGGCAGTTTTCATTTAGCGAATACTAGTAGTAATTGCCAGGATATAAAGATGTGGCAGTTTTCATTTAGCTAATACCCAGTTGGAACGCCACCAAGAAACAGCGTCTGGATCTGATGGCTGTTCAACGTTGACTATGATAACATACATCATAATATCCTCCTTATCTTGGGAAGAGTTAAGATAATGGCATACCGGTACCCTTAAGACCAGCACGTCAAGTTGCGGTAAGTTAAACAGAAAGCAGACATAAAACGATCTACAGAGCCAAAAGACGGACAATTATTTGTGAATTTCCACTGGGAATTTACTGTCTAGACAAGGCCATTCTCAGTACAAAACACGCGGAGTTATTAGGAGTACGTGATGAGCAGAATTAAATTGCAACAAACAGCTGAGACATCATGTACATTTTTTCCCGCCCTATTGTGTTTAGCATCTTAGTTAAAAGGCTAATATACCGTTAAAGATGTAGTTATGTTGGTTATAAAGACCATAGGGAGCATGCATGTGACAAAACTACAAATTATAACAATCTAAGATGTGAAAAAACATTTCAATGCTTGGCCTCTTTTAAGACAAAACCAAAAATAAATTCCATCTCTACAGAAATATTCCCTGTAGTAGAAACAGGCAAATCCTTAACTTCTGTCTGCCACGATGAAAAAGAAAATGGAAATAGGAGAGGATGAACAAAGTAGTAAATAGAGTAGTGGCTATAGCGTTGATAAAGTACACGTCAGACAGATGGTTTATGTTCACTGCAATCAAGACGATGTGATCACAGAAACACTATAAAAGAAGTAGAGGGGAAGAGAACACACACCCACACGCGCACTCGCATACGCACAGACCACACACACACACACACACACACACGCACACACACACAAACAAATACACACAGACACACACACATACACACACACACACACGCGCGCGCGCGCGCGCGCGCGCGCGCGTCACGTGTGTGTGTGCACAGAGAGAGAGAGAGAGAGAGAGAGAGAGAGAGAGAGAGAGAGAGAGAGAGAGAGAGAGAGAGAGAGAGAGAGAGACAGACAGACAGACAGACAGACAGACAGACAGACAGACAGAAGACAGACAGACAAGACAGACAGACAGACAGAGAGAGAGAGAAGAGAGAGAGAGAGAGAGAGAGAGAGAGAGAGAGAGAGGAGAGAGAGAGAGAGAGAGAGAGAGAGAGAGAGAGAGAGAGAGAGATGAGAGAAGACAGAGAGACAGAGAGATAGAGACAGAGACAGAGACAGAGAGAAAAAGACCGAGAGAGACAGAGAGAGACGGAGATAAGAGGTACCCACATTATCAACCCTAATCCCTCTGCGGTACTCAAGACACATCATTTATGCCAGCAACATCCACCACATGTCCCATACCGCATAGCCACTGATAGCAGGAGACCAGCAGCAGAGAGGATAGCAAGCTATCTCCTCCTCCTCTCCTCTCCTCCTCCTCCTCCTCTCCTCCTCCTCCTCCTCCTCCTCCTCCCTCCTCCTCCTCTCCTCCTCCACACCTGCAGAGGCCTACCTATCTTTACCTCGGGCATTTTTTAATCTGAATTTAGCACCTTCAATATGATACACACAAAACAAATTTGATACACACACACACACTGACGCGCGCTCGCTCGCTCATTCGCACACGGGCACACATGCACACACCTACACGCACGCGCGCACGTGCGCACGCGCTGGCGCAAATGCACATGCACACGCACCAAAACACACACACACACAAACACAGACACAAACACAGACACAGACACAGACACAGACACAGACACACACACACACACACACACACACACACACACACACACACACACACACCACACACACACACACACACACACACACACACACAGAGAAAAACGCAAGCGTGCGCAACGCCATCAACCCGCGAAAAGACCAGATATATTTCACATCTTCACCCTATTTCGATACGCAAGACACATCAGGTTTTTTTTCCCAAAACACCACATCATAACTATGTCTGACTGCCGTGAGGCCACTGATAACAGGAGACCCAGCCAGTAGTGAAGATACCAAAGCCATCAACATCCTCATACAGTGTAAATAACTGTTGCTGTTGAACTATCTCTTCTTCACACGTCTCTATCCCGCGTGAACACATGCAGTTTGCAGTAGCAACACATACAGATTTCTACATCCCTAAACACAAAATAGTGACCTTTATTGAGGCAAGTAATCAATTACAAACGAACAAGCAAATGAAACAAGTAAGCAAGCAAACAAGCAAGCAAATCAGGAATCAATACATGCCAATCAACCAGTCAGCCAACACAAACCACCTAATCATCGTACAATCTGTGTAATCAAATTGTGGACAAATAAACAAGAGAATAAATGCAGTAACAAGTAAAAGAAAAACCTAATAGAAAGGGCAAACGAGTATATTGATTGAATAAAGGAATAGACATTAAACAAACTAACAAATCAAGAGTGCATACAATTTGTAATTTTCTGCATCAGCAGAACAACAACAAAACATAATATTAACAAGCAAACACATTTCAATTAACTTCCCAACATACTGTCAAGGAAAAGAAACACAAAGATAAATCTACAACAACAAGAGTAACAGAAACAAAGAAATTATACGAAATAAGGAAGGAAGAAAGGAAGGAATAAAGTAAGTAAAGAAGGAAGGAAGGAAGGAAGGAAGGAAGGAAGGAAGGAAGGAAGGAAGGAAGGAAGGAAGGAAAGACAGACAGACAGACAGAGACAGAGACAGACAGAGACAGAGAGAGTCAGAGAGAGTCAGAGAGAGTCAGAGAGAGTCAGAGAGAGACAAAGAGAGACAAAGAGAGACAAAGAGAGATCAAAAGTAAGAAACAAAGAAGCCGCCCCAACAACATGGTTTCAGTTTTACTGACGTTGTTGATTTTTTTCCCCCAAAGCAAAGGGAAATGCTTTTCTAACATTTCTGACATCTGACATTTTTTTATGCATCATACCACAGTCTGTCAAGACATCCACTCAGCACACACTTCAACAGCAGCAGCAGCATCCCTTTGAAGACCCGCAGGAACAACATCATATTTAATGTACTTTCTTGATTTTCTGCTCGCGTATAAATACGATTGAAGGAGAGAGACCAAAGGATCTGCCAGTCTAGAAATAACAGTGTGTAGGAGGAGACAGCAAGGATTCTCCACTTTTGTTTCACTTACAAGTCAACTTGGAGATATTAACAAGCTGCTTCCAGAAAAAAAGTGAGATTAAAACATCAGACTTGGGACTCGACAGAGTTGTAGGAGGCAGGTTAGAGTCTCCATCGACATGTCTGTTGTTCTTGTTTGCTGTAGTGATTGTATTTGTTGTTATTGGTTGTTGTTGTGTTTTGCTGTTGTTATTGTCTTGCTGATGTGTTTTGTTATTTTTCTTCATTCCTCGGCTCGATCTCAGTCAGCCAGCCAGTCAGCCAGTCAGCCATTCAAGCAGTCAGTCAGTCAGTCAGTCAGTCAGTCAGTCAGTCAGTCAGGCAGGCAGGCAGGCAGGCAGGCAGGCGGTCAGTCAGTCAGTCAGTCAGTCAGTCAGTCAGTAAGCCAGTCAGTCAGTCAGTCAGTCAGTCAGTCAGTCAGTCAGTCCATGACTCCTATCCAGCATTAACATAATCAGAGATAGTGGTTTTATCCACTGAACAACCAGCACCCCCTCCCCCTAGAGGACAACTGACTTCCCTGGATCATTTATGAGGGAACAATACCCCACAAGCAAACATCATGAAAAAACAAAGGCTGCAGAAACATGATACTCCAGGTGGGCCGTTCATCACCCTGTCCTTTGTTGGTATGTAACTGCAGCAGCAAAATGGCCGTCTGTGTGGCGCCGCTCTTCATTAATA
>CM060326.1:41737107-41762107 GCA_030674155.1 Stramonita haemastoma | reverse complement strand
ACAGACAGACAGACAGACAGACAGACAGACAGGAGATGCTGGTTTTCCAGTAAGGATGGGGGTGTGGGTGGATGTATGGTAAAAAGCTTCTTCCCCAAGCAGCTGACACACGTGGCAAAAGGTGTGTGTGTATGTGCTTGGTCCTTACATGAAGACCAGTCCTGATGTAGTTGAATTTTTTGTGAAATGTACTGACTACATTTCTCTTGTTTTGGATTGTTTATTTTGTGTTATTGCTATTGTTGTTGAAAGTGTTGTTGTCATTGTTGGTATTATTTATGATTTAAATTCTAACACCCCCCCACCCCCATACCCACACCACACACCCCCCCCGACCCCCCCCCCTCCCCCCGACAAACACATACATACATACACAAAAAAGGACGCTAGTTCAGCTTCAGACCTGAGCACACTCCTCCTCTATTTTTCAAGTCTGACACGCAGAGTAATTTACAAACCAGGATCTCCAAGTTGCTGAAGGTGACTCTGATTGGAACGGGAGACTCCCCACCCAAGTCAGGAGAGTGCAAAGACATAGTGATGGGGGCTTGTGTTCGATGGATTCACAACTGGCTGCCTGGCTGATTGGCTGACTGGATGCATGGCTGGCTGGCTGACTGGCTGGCTGGCTGGCTGGATGGGGCTGGATGGGTGGGTGGACGAACCATAATTATATAATGAGAAATATATTCTACTTACAAAAAGCAATTACATTTGCAGACTGCGCCATAAAACAAGTTCAGGCAGCAGCCCCTCCCTCCACACACACACACACACACACACACACACACACACACACACACACACACACACACACACACACACACACACACACACACACATAACTGGTTTACTTTCCCGTATGTTCTCACCTAACAAGAGAGAATGGAGAAGAAAATACCAGGTCTGGAGTTTAAGGGCTCAATAAAAAAAAAATACCCTGTTAATCTCTTCAATTCCAAAAGGCGGAAACCTTGCTGTGATGGCTCCCTTGCCAGAGGAAGCAGTTTATCGTATACTGTTGTAGAAAGCCACGTAGTTGTCTTTTCAGTAAGCCACAAACGCGTTGATTATATAGCTTGGATTTTATTGTTTCACAGTGTTTTCAGCTCAGGATTTTTATCTTTGTTGTTGACACTAAAAGATAGGTGGCAGGATGGTTAAGACATTTGCCTGCCAACAAGTAAACCCGAGGTTCTGAGTTCGATTCCCAGCTTCACCTCTTCTTCAATGTTGGACGAAAAATCAAACTGAATACCAAAGTCATTTCGATGAGACTATAAACCGAGGCTTCGTGTATATATGTACACAGAACATATTGCTCACACGTTGAAACACCGTGCAGCCAATTGGAAGAGCAGGCCACTGGGTGCCAGTAGGAGCAGATGACAACAAAAAACCCAAACAGAAAACAATAAAATGAAAACGGCATGCACAAGGGTTTCATGTGTTGACACCATCTCTGAGCACAAAAAAAACACAAAGTTGAAGTCCCCAGGGTGGTTCCGGGGTGTAGGCCTATACAATTATTGCAATGTTCTGGCGGCTCCTGCGACGACACCGGAACCATACGTATCGCCAATTGTATTTTCCAATGGACCATGCAGGGTTGCTGCATGGGTAACAGCTTGCCCTCCATATCTAGAGCCTAGAGCACAACTCCAGTCTTCCGAGAGATGGATGCCTTCCTGTTGACACTGTACTGAACTGTTCATTCAAACATAAGGACTATCGCTTGACGTTTTGCCAGTATGAGTGGGTTAACCTCAGTAAGTGTAAATATTATCACCCTATGGATCTACAACAAGAAAACTAACAACCAAGATTGTCCAGTGCATGCATCGGTTAGGTACATTATTATTCCAAAGACCCATGCCACCCTCAACCCACACAACACAAATCCATATACATCTGGTGGTCATGTTATTTGACATGGGCATAAGAAAAACATTCAGGTAGGCTTTCAGGAATGGGAACACACACACACACACACACACACACACACACACACACACACACACACACACACACACACACACACACACACACACACACACACACACACACACACACTCTCTCTCTCTCTCTCTCTCTCTCTCTCTCTCTCACACACATAATTATACTTAGACACACGCATATACTTAGACACGCGTGCACACACACATACACACACATAAGCGCGCGTGCGCGCACACACACACACACATACACACACACACACATTCCCCACCCCACCCCCACCCCACACCCCCCTACACACACACACACACACTTCATACCTTACCCCCCAGGGAGCTGTGAACAAGCGGGGTACACATCGATCCCTGCTCTCACAGCCTTCAGATCAACAATGCAGGGAAGAGAGAGGAAGGAAAGCTGGCCAGGACTGTAGAGTGGTGTTGTAGCTTGGTCTACGTCACATCAATCACTTACCTAACTGGGGCAGGGGTGGCCAAGTGGTTACAGCCTCATGCTCATGATCTCATGGCCCCGGGATTGAGCCGCCACGGATTCGCCTCTTTTTTTTTTTTAGGAATCTTTCCCCTGGAACTAGCATCAGTACTGACACGGGGACGAAATAGCTTAGTGGTCAGAGCACTCGCTTTACTCAAGCTACGGTTTTAAGCAGCATGGAGCGTGGCTACTGAGAAGATGGGTGACTGTTTGCGCACCTTGGCTTCAGTGCAGCCGCCCCAGTTCACCCAGCTGTCAATGGGCGCCTGTCCTCTTTAGTGTCAGGGAAGGTAAAGCAGCAAGGGAGAGGAGAAGGGTGCCGCTGTCAATATGCTGGCTCCCAGGAGAAGCCAAGGTCTCTGATGCCTCGCTCCTCTACGACCACATAGGTTATGGGACACCTTTACTCTTACCTTTTTCTGACTCCATTCACCAAAATTCCATTGGATGAGATTATAAACTCAGACCATGTGTGCGAACGTACGAAGAGAATTTTCCGCACAGGTTAAACACCACTTTGGCCTTTCGGAAGAGCATGGTATTGCGTGTCTGGAAGCAACAGACAAATACATTATAAAAAAAGCAAAAAAATAGAGCGCATACACGCAGGTTTTGTGCCTAGACACCATCCCTGTAGTTGGAATATGGCTACATAAATGATGGGAAAAAACAGTCGCAGAGGCAAAATTTTACCTTTGGTGAACCTCGGATCTCTACCTGATGAACAGGGGAAAAAATTACCTAACTCACTCCAGAGGGAAACCTGAAAATCAGCATAGACGTAATCCGCTAATGTAGTCAGTGGGCTGTGGAGCACTTTAGCTGTTAGCCTGCATTTTAGGGGTAGGTGTCTATAGACCATGATCTAGGAGAGGGAAACCTCCCCCCCCCTGGGGGGATTTTTGACTTTGTTTTTCTGAAAGCTTATGATGTTGGTAGAAACATTTGACATGTTACCCTCTGGGATACAGGTTATTTCAGGAGTGAGAGGTGTATCAACAGTGCATTTTTCCCTCTTTGCGCCCTATATTTAGGTTTTTGGGGTAGGGATGTTCACACTGCGATTATTGCACAAAATCTGGCTTAACTTCTCATAATTTTATTGTGAATAGCATCTAGTATAATTTTCCCGATTATATAGGCACAGTTTTTTGCTGACCTATTTAAAACAAAACTACAGTGATGACTTTAATGCGCGGCTGTCCGCACGCAGCTGAAATCTGTCTTACCACTCAACCACAGCCGAGCGAGCACTGTTCCGTTCTCTCACCATCAGTTGAGCGGCGCTTTCTCATCTCACGCCTTGTGTGTCCGGTGCCAGAAATGTATCCAACTATCAGTATGTTCCACAAAGTATGCACAAATAAGTCTAGATCAAGATGTTATTATTGATCAGAGAATGTCTGTAACACACAGTAAGTACTGCAACAGCCATAAGTATCATTAACGAAGAGGATGTGTTAACCACAGCGCTTTGAGTCTATGATTTTTTGGAGTTTCTTTTTTTTTCCTCAAGAAATTACACATAATATGCAGATCAGTCGCGCGCGTGTGCACGCGTGTAACCACACACACACACACACACACACACACACACACACACACACACACACACACACCACAGCACATTCAAGTGACACAGGATAACATACATCTAAAAATAGAACAAGGCGTGGTCATAATTCGTTGTTCTTTTCAGTTCCGCGTCCTCCACCACAAACGTTGGGGATAAGGCAAACTGTTGAGTTTTAGTATCCATTTTAACCATCATGTTTCAGGTCATTTTATTTTATTTATTTTTATTTTTATTTTATTCTTTTATATCGAGAATAATGGAATAAGCACTCATGTGCTTTTTTCATCCAGTCCCCGTGTGTATGCAGTTGTGTAAATATTTTCATCTGTTCCCACCCGCACACAATGGCCTACTCTTACGAAAAGTGGAACATGATTTAACGTGTGCGTAAGACGTTCTGGGTACGTTCGCACACGGGGCCTCGGTTTACAGTCTCATCCGAAAGACTTTTGAGGAGAGTGGAGTCACTGGCAACTGTGCAGTCTCTCACTGAAAATTTATTTCATCTTCCCCATGTGACGTTTCCTGTATAAAATGAACATTTCAACATGGCAGATGAACATCCAGTGACCTTTAAAAGTACACTTAAGTGCAAAAGAAAAACTTCCAGGGGTGGGAGAACTTGTATAATTCATTTCCAAAATAACAGAAAAGACTGTAACTCCACTAACTGAAGAAAGCACCAAAAAAAACTATTTAAAAGTCTCTTCACTTGAGACGTTCTTCAGATGTGGCATGTCGTAGACTAGATGAGATTTGTAATTGTATTCCAAGAGACCTTGACTTTACACGCCATGGTTATCACAGAACCTGTTGTGCACAGTTTACAAGTGTGAAATTTGCCAGGAAAAGAAAGCATGAGACAGGTAGTGAAGAGGTTGCAGGACCATCAAAACCTAAAGGACTGTCGCTACTTCAGGCCCATTGCTTCCAAAAGACAGTTGCATTTTTTGCAAGAAGAAATTTAAAAAGAAAGTTTCAAAAGGGGTTCCATGTTTTGGAAAACTTGTAAAATGTATCACCAAGACAGCAGAACAGTCTATAAAGGATGCAGCCAAAACTAAACTAGATGACATTTTCACTCATTATCAAGATACAGATCTTGTAGTACGTGAAGCTCACTATCACGAAGGTTGTAGAAAAGACTATCTGAGATGTGAAGACAGGCATGCTGAAACATCAACAGACCAGAAAACTACTGAGCGGCTACAGGCATACGAGAGGGCATTTGAGTACATATGCGAGTATGATGAAAATGCAATAATCAGAGGTTCACAGGTGGAGAGAATGATCATGCTAGGTGAAAAGTACTGTGAATACATGCAACAACATTCTCCTGACTTCTACAACCCAGGATACAAGACTTACAAACTGAAAGAAAAAAATAATGAGACATTTTGGCTTCAGAATTCAATTCTGGGCTCCGAACCACCGCAGTGATCTTGTTTATTGTGATGAACTTGCCCAGGGTCAGGCAGTTGAGACAGCATTTGTGTCAGCAGCTTCAGAAGAAAGACGTCTTGAGGAATCTGCATATGTTCTTCGCCGATACATTATGGATGCTTTCAGGGCAACACCTGATATGCCATGGCCTCCTTCTGCAGAATTTCTTCAGTCTGATGCTGTTAAACCTCCAGATATTTTCACATACTTTCTAAAAACACTGCTATCTGGAAAGAGTATTTCTATGGAGCAACCCAAAACCACCAGATTGGCATCCTTAATTGCCCAGGACATATGCTAATCTGTGACAGGAAGGAAGTGGAAAATGCCTAAACATGTTTTGCTTGGAATGTCTGTCAGACATGTAACTGGCAGCTCTGAAATCATAAGTCTGTTGAATAGGTTTGGTCATGTTGCTGGATACAAAACCATTGTGCGACTTGAGACTGCTATGGCCAATTCTGTACTTCAGTGCGCAAGTCTTCTTCCTTCAACAGTGAGTTTGACAGAGAACAAGGTTATCCATTTTTGCTGGGATAACTTTGACCTGAACGAAGAAACTCCATCAGGAGCCAACACCACCCACTCCACTCATGGCATTGTCATTCAAGAGGTTACTGGGGACACAATGCCTGACACTTTTCTGTCTCAGACAGAACCTCCTCCTCATTATCAGGACCGCCAATGCTCAGTGCAGTATGAGCTACATGATGTTCCTCCATGCTTTGCAAAAGTAAAGGCAGAACCTAAGTCGCATGTTGTGGACACTCATTTCTCAAACACAGAGGCAGTCTACAAAGCTCAACTTGCTGATTTTTGGTGTGTTTTTTTTTCTCCAGATTCTAGGCCACAAATGGAAGTCAACTTGTCCCTAGATGGGGAGGGTGGGTATCACTCACAGGAGAAGGGACAGAAAAGAAGCAGTCTACTGTGGACTATATGGCACCCATCCACCACCCTGTCACTGAACATGATATAATAATAATAATAATAATAATAATAATAATAATAATAATAATAATAATAATAATAATAATAATAATAATAATAATAATAATATGTGGAACTTGTATAGCGCTATATCTTGTAAAAACAAATCAAAGCGCTTGCATTCGACCTACACAACACACAAGCAATCAACAGCAATTTACAGTTTTAACAAATTCGAATGTACACTCACTCGCATGCACACACACACACACACACACACACACACACACACACACACACACACGACCACGCACGCACGCACGCACGCACGCACGCACGCACGCAGCATGCGCGCGCACACACACACCTATAAACGTTATACACTTTGGCAGGTAGATGTTGAAGGCAGGACAGGATTGTACGGTGTTTTCATTTCAATTTTCTGTTTTATTTTTAAAATATGGGACAGGCGTTCCTTGTGCAGTGGTGACATTAACATATGTTGATAGCCTGTTTAATACCCTTTATTTTGGTACCAAATTTGATATGAATGTGTAAGAATATATTTATATAAATAATGTAAATTAACCACACCCCCTAAATATTTTCCTTCTGAAGGGTTACCATATTGAATTGCTTGTATATCCTGAAATAACCTGGTTACATGAGGGTAACATATACCATAAAACGTTAAAATAAACAAAGTTTCAGAAAAATGCACCCATAAATCCCCCCCAGGGGGGGGAGGGGGGTCTACGGAGGGACCAAGGTCTACTAGTTTGACAGCGCGTGAGGCGGACTTTCCCATTGTTGACATTGTTCACGTGGAGGCTGTTGTCGGTGAAGGAGCTGATTGGGGTTGTTTTGACTGTTGTGCTGGGAGTGGTACATGCAGTGGTGGTGGTGGTGGTGGTGGTGGTGGTGGTGGTGGCGATGGTGATGGTAAAGGTGATAATGATGATGGTGATTGTATTATCTGTCTGTATGTTTTTCAATGTGTTTTCTGCTTGTGTGTCTGTCGTGTGTCTGTCAATCTGTTTGTGTGTCTGTCTCTTTCTCTACCCTCTTCTCTTTCTTATTCTTTCTCTGTGTCTCTGTCTCTCCCTCCCTCCCTCCCTCCCTCTCTCTGTCTGTCTCTCTGTCTCTGTCTCTGTCTGTCTGTCTGTCTGTCTGTCTGTCTGTCTGTCTGTCTGTCTGTCTGTCTGTCTGTCTGTCTGTCTGTCTGTCTGTCTGTCTGTCTGTCTGTCTCTCTCTCTCTCTCTCTCTCTCTCTCTCTCTCTCTCTCTCTCTCTCTCTCTCTCTCTCTCTCTCTGTATGATACGTAAAAATACGCATCCAGCACACATACGTCGAATTCTCCCACAAGTCATTCCAAACAACAGTATGCAATATCTATACACAACAACAAAAAACCTAAAGAAATCCTAACAGAGCACAGCAAACATGTAAAATGAATAGACTAAAATAAAGACAAACAATGCTTCTGGAATAATAAACACAGGAAAAACAAAACACCAAAAAAAAAAAAAAAAAAAACAGGTTTGACTCCAGAAATATTGCTTTAACAGAAGGGAAAGCATGGGAACGCTTTAACGTTGCAGAAAAACCACACACACACACACACACACACACACACACACACACACACACACACACACACACACACACACACACACACACACACACACACAACACACACACACACACACACACACACACACCGCGCGCGCACACAAACACACACACACACACACACACGCGCGCGCACACACACACACACACACACCACACACACACACACACACACACACACACACACACACACACACACACACACACACACACACACACACACACACACACACACACACACACACACCTAAACAGGTACATAAAGCTGACAATGACTGTGCACTGCAGGAGTGCTGTGGGCAATGGGGTTGTGTCGTGTTTTTAGCTCTTTACTTTAGAACTGAATGTAGACTACAAAGACTTCGTGCTTGTGTGGATGGGTGTGTGTGTAGGTGGGGGTTGGGGTTGGGTGGGGTGGTGTGTGTGTGTGTGTGTGTGTGTGTGTGTGTGTGTGTGTGTGTGTGTGTGTGTGTGTGTGTGTGTGTGTGTGTGTTTCTGGCTGTGTGTGTGTGTGCATGTGTGTGTGTGTGTGTGTTTCTGGCCCTCTGTGTGTGTGTGTGTGTGTGTGTGTGTGTGTGTGTGTGTGTGTGTGTGTGTGTGGGTGGGTGGGTGGGTGGGTGGGTGGGGTGGGGTGTGTGTGTGTGTGTGTGTGTTTCTGGCCCTCTGTGTGTGTGTGTGTGTGTGTGTGTGTGTGTGTGAGTGTGATGTGTGTGTATGTGTGTGTGTTTGTATGTACGTGTACATGTACCTCTTTATTTCAGGATTGAAGGTAGACTACAAAAATTTGTGCTTTTGTGTGTGTGTGTGTGTCAGCGTGTGCGCGCGAGCGTGCGCGTGTGTGTATGTGTGTACATGTACATGCAAAAACAAACTCATAGAAATCACTTCAATTAAATATAATAGTCAAGCAAAAAATAAACCAAACCAAAAAAGCAAAATACAGCCTAGGAACAAATGACAATCCAAAACACAACTACCCCGAACTATGCACACAGCTATTAGCAAAATGAATAGAGCAGGGATGTAATGAAACAAGACAAGCGGTAACTTTTTGGTCAAATGTTTTCCCCGATTCTACAAACACTCCCAAATGAAGGAAAACCCAGCAATTTCAGGCCACATTAGCATCCTACGCACACAAAGCTAAGCCTTCGCTGGGGAATAGCTGTCCTAGCTGTCCACAAATGAAGTCAATTCAACCATTCGGACAGTGGATCAGCTGCAACATGCACATTATTTGCATCTTGACTGCTGCTGCTGCTGCTGCTGCTGCTGCTGCTGCTGCTGCAGGACTTGATGACTGATTGTGCGTAATTTGATTTTGGTAACCATGGAAGTTTTCTGTCTGTCTCTGTCTCTCTGTCTCTGTCTCTGTCTCTCTGTATGTATGTATGTATGTATGTATGTATTATGTATGAGTATGTATGTATGTATGTATTGTATGTATGTATGTATGTATGTATGCATGTATCTATGTCTGTCTGTCTGCCTGTCTGTCTGTCTGTCTGTCTGTCTGTCTGTCTATCTGTGTATCTGTGTGTGTCTATCTATCTCTCTATTTCTCTGTCTCTCTTTGTATCTCTTTGTATCTCTTTGTATCTCTGCTCTCTCTCTCTCTGTCTATGTCTCTCTGTCTATGTCTCTCTGTCTCTGTCTCTCTGTCTCTGTCTGTCTCTGTCTGTCTCTGTCTGTCTGTCTGTCTGTCTGTCTCTCTGCTCTGTCTCTGTCTCTGTCTCTGTCTCTCTCTCTCTCTCTCTCTCTCTCTCTCTCTCTCTCTCTCTCTCTCTCTCTCTCTCTCTCTCTCTCTCTCTCTCTCTCTCTCTAAAAGGCCAAAACCGATCACCCGTAGTTGTATGTAATAAGGCAACAGGACAGGACACACGCATTTTCCAGCCCTTCACCCTTCCACCCAGTGAATTTGCCTGTTGAACGCGCTTGCACACTAAACTGATCCCCATACAGCCAGCAGTTGGCTCTACCCCTCTCCCTGCCCTCCCTGGTTGTTTCGTGGGTCTGGCTAGAAGCCTGTCAGACTGCTGTCACAGACACTGTCAGATTCTGGAAGCAGTTCTTCTGCCTGTTTGTGAGAGCTGTGCTCACAGTGGAAAACATGTCTGCCCCTTTTTTTGAGCATGCGCACTTCGTTAAGCAGCCTGTGTGGTCCTGTTTTGCATCAATCAGATCTTGTTATCTCTAGTGCAGTTGACTGCACACGACCTGTTAGGGATGATGGCACAGTTAGGACAAATGACAATGGAAATCAGCGACAACAACAGTGACTGCTGCATAGACGGACTTTCTGAGTGTTCATGTCTGTTCCATCAGTGCCTGCACATAGCAAACAACACAGCATGATTAGGACGGTACCCTCAATGCTCAAAGCAAGAAATACAGCTGGAAAAAGAATTGTACCCTTAATGCACAAAGCAAGCAGTACAGCAGAAATGGGCAGTGGCCCTTAATGCACACAACAAGCAATACAGCAGGTAACGGACTATGCCCTCAATTCAATGCCTTCACACAGCAACCAACACAGCAGGAAATACATTATGCCCTCAAGGCACACAACAAGCAATACAGCAGGTAATGGACTATGCCCTCAATTCAATGCCTTCACACAGCAAGCAACACAGCATGAAAAGGACTATGCTCTCAATGCCCACAACAAGCAATACAGCAGGAAATGTGGCTCTTGATTAATGCACACAGCAAGCGCTATAGCAGGAAATGGACTGGTTTTGAACGGCCTGTGACTGCTTTGGTGTTACCACCTGCAGCAATAGGACCAAGCCATGTCCTGACCTGCACAGACCCTAAAGCCGAGTGGTTAAGACAGTTTACATGTTTCATTTTCATTTTTATACTACTTTTATGTCACAGCAGATTTCTCTGCGTGAAATTCGGGCTGCTCTCCCCGGGGAGAGCCCGTCGCCACAAGTGCAGCGCCTACCCATTATTTTTCCCCCCTCAGGGATGGTGTCTAAACACGACACCTGTGTGCGTGCTGGTTTTTTGTATATATAATTTTGCCATCCGCTCCTACCGGCACACGATGGCCTGCTCTTCCGAAAGGCGGAACGGGATTTTAACGTGTGCACAAGATGTTCTGCGTGCGTTCGCACACGGGACATCGGTTTATGGTCTCATCCGAATAACTTTGACATTCAGTTCGATTTTTTCGTCAAACTGGGAAGAAAGGGCGAGCTGGGTACGAACCCAGAAACTCGGGGTTTACATATTGGCAGGCGAACATCTTAACCATCCTGCCACCGTCCTTCCTGCCACCGTCCTAAATACGTCCTTCCTGTCGGTCAGCAAGTCGCAGGTTAGAGCCTCAGAAGCAGCGTCTAGTAAATTATGAGAGGGGATTTGGGCGATTTCCCAGGTCAACTTAAAACAAAGACCTGCAAATCCTTCTGTCTGTGTCTCTCTTTCTCTGTCTCTTACCTGTTTCTGTCTCGCTCGCTCATGGTTTTTATTTATCGATAATCTCCCTTCATGCATTATGGCCCCTTGTAAACATGCCTCTGGTTTATATAGTAGCCCTCTGTAAAATATTTGAGTTCCAGTTCCTTTTCCACTGCAGGCTCTCTGTCTCTCTGTCTCTGTCTCTGTCTCTCTCTCTCTCACTCTCTCTGCCTTACAAGACACTCTGCCAAGACTAAATCGATGGCAACAGCCACCTGCCAAAAACATCAGTTAGCTCCACATTGGTTATCCCTAGGTTTACATAATACAGGGATCAAAACAGGCACCCGAACAAAGTATCTTACGTACTCCAATAGATGACGAACTGAACTGGCAGACCCGTGTAAACAAATTACGTAATGCTTTGAAAACTGTCATGTAAACAAATTATGCAATGATTTGAAAACTATCTTCATAATATTAAAAAAAAAAAATAAAAGGGTACATCAGCACTCTTTTATTAACACTTTTTTTCAATCCTGTAAAATATAACCAAAGTGTTCATGCATAAAATAAATCAGAAATTGTGATGCTACTTCTACAAAAAAGAAAAGGAAATCCGTCTCTCTGTCTCTCTCTGTCTCTGTCTCTCTCTGTGTCTTTCTTTCTTTCTCTATTTCTTTCTTTCTTTCTTCCACCCTTGTCCATATCTTCCCCCCCCCCCTCACCCTGTTCATTGTTCAGGTCGACCTCTTTTCCTGGCGGTCTATTCAGTTCCCTCAGTCCTGCACATAACACTGGCTGTTGCCCTCCCTAGCTGTGTGCATGTAATCCATCACCGCTTCTCTTGTCCTCTTTTGGCAAACTCGCCCACGCCACAGTTACACAATAAGTTATTTTCACACACAGACATAGATACATAGAGAAGCACGCAGACACATAGACACATTCAGACACACACACACACAGACAGATACAGACAGACACAGACAGACACACAGCCAGACACACAGCCAGACACACAGACACACAGACACACACACACACACACACACACACACACACACACACACACACACACACACACAATACACACACATGGTTCACAAGCATACAGGAATATGGATATGACAAGGGAACTCATTCGTCTTATCTTGGAGTTGAGTGAGATATTTTCTCTCTCCAGATTGTGTTCCGTTTTGACAGTGCTGTTATTGTCTGTGCAATCCTGCATACTACTTCTGGCTTCGACCTCTGGTCTGATATAACGGCTCCCAAGTACATGAAGCTTTGAGCTGGTTCTAGCTTCTGGTCATTGACCCTGATATCAGTGTTAATGCCGTTGGCGTTATTGGTCATCAGTTTGGTCTTCTCTGCACTGATTTCCATGCTGTATTTTAGAGACCTTACTCTGATGTTCTGTGAGGCTGGCAAGCTCTTTTTATGATCCTGCTAGTCCGTCAATGTCATCTGCGAAGCGGTTTGTAATTTGTTCTGCCACCAATGCTCACATCCTTTATGGTGTTCCAGTGCATCAGCTATGATTCTCTCGAGGAAGCTGTTGAAAAAAGTGGGTGAGAGTAGACAGCCCTGCCTTAATCCGAATGTTTTTCGAAACCACTCTCCAATGTTGCTGTTACAGTACACTGCACTGGTGGCCTTGTTGTACAGCTCTTTGATGACTCTGATAAGGTTTAATCTGTTAAATTGTCTGTGAGGATTTGCAGTTCTTGTTTGCTGCTGCCCATGAGGTCAATGTCATCTGCAAATCTGAGGTTGCAAAGGGGTCTTCCACCAATGGAGATGGAAGTGTGGTGGTTTTGCAGTGTCTCTGTCATGATGTTTTCGAGGAAGAGGTTGATGAGTACAGGTGAGAGAAGGCAGCCCTGGCGAACCCCAGCCGTGGTCTTGAAGAACTCGCCCACGTGATTTTTCATGAAAACTGCACTTTTTGCGTTCTCGTACAGAGCCTTGATGACTTCAATTAGGCAGCTGTCAATGTTGAAGTGCCTGAGTACTTGCCAGAGGCCGTCATGCCATACCCTGTCAAAGGCCTTTTTGAAGTCTATGAAATTGTGGTACAAGTCTTTTTGGTGTTGGAGATGCTTCTCTATCAGAATTCTCAGATTGAAAATTTGTTCCATTGTGCTGCGTTTTGGTCTAAAGCCCGCTTGTTCTTCTGCCAGGAGTTTTTCCGCTTGGTTTTTCAGTCTGTTGAGGACTACCTGCAGCATGATCTTGCTAGGATGACTTATGAGACTGATGGTTCTGTAGTTCTGGCATTTCTTGAGGTTTCCTTTCTTTGGCAGGGGTATTACAAGAGACTGTGTCCATTCTTTTGTCCATTCTTTGGTGTCGTGGATCTTCTGACAAAGTTCTGTGAATCGCCTTGCTGTTTCATTCCCTCCATTTTTTTATGAGTTCAGCTGGGATGTTATCGATTCCAGGGGACTTCCCCTTCTTCAATTGTTAAATATCTGCATCTACTTCACACCTTAGTATTGGTGGGTCTTTATCTTGGTGTTCAGGGGGTTTGTCAGAAACTATGTTGGTATCTGGGCGTAGTGGGTAGTTGTACAATCCCTCACAGTATTCTGTCCAGCGTTGGAGGATGGCATTGTTTTCCGTTAAAAGATTTCCTTCTTTGTCTTCAATAACAGAGGCTTTAGGCTGTGTGGTTTTCGTTAGTGCTTTCAAAGTGTCGTAAGCTGTTTTGCTGTTTCCCTTGGTCATTCCAGCTTCGATGTTGTTGCATTGTTCTTCTATCCACCCTTCTTTGGCTTCTCTCATCTTAGACAATTTAACAGATCGAGCGAGCGCATACGGCATGGAGGTCAGTACAGAGAAATCAAAGATCATGGTGAACAGCGCGAGTAATGACATCACGGAAATAAAGATGAATGGAGAAACACTAGAAGAGGTGAGCCAATTCAAATACTTAGGCTCCATCCTAACAAAAGATGGCACATCAAACAATGAAGTGAAAGCTCGCATTGCAACAGCAACATCTGCTCTAGTCAGACTCGAGGAGATCATCAGAAGCAACAACATCAGCTTCTGCACCAAATACCACCTTTACAAATCCCTCGCGATATCTATCCTCCTATATGGCTGTGAATCATGGACTCTGACAGCAGAGTTAGAGAGGAGAATCCAAGCATTCGAGAACAAGTGCCACAGAAGACTCCTCAAAATATCATACAAAGAACACAAGACCAATAACTATGTGAAAGAAGAAATCAAAAAGCGTGTGGGCCCCCAAGAGCCTTTGCTCTCCACCATAAAGAGGAGAAAGCTGATGTGGTTTGGTCACACCACAAGACACAACACCCTAGCAAAAACCATCCTGCAAGGAACAGTCGAGGGCAAGAGAAGAAGAGGCCGCCAAAAGAAATCATGGGTTGACAACATCAAAGACTGGACCGCCCAACCCCTACAACACCTCCTACTAGCCACACAGGATCGTGAAGCATGGAAGAAGATCTCTGTTGCGTCTTCTCGCATGTCCCCCCTACGTCCTTTGGGACATGGGACTGAGTGAGAGTGAGTGATAAGGTTTATATTGATGCTGTACAAATTCATGGTTGCCCACAAAGCTGCATGCCACACCCTGTGGAATACCTTTTTAAAATGACTAAATACTAGATAGAAATCTTATTGATGTTGAAGGTACAGCTCAGAGAATATTCTGAGGTTGAATATTTGTTCTGTTATGCTGCTCCCTGCTCTAAAACCTGCTTGTTCCTCAGCAATGATGGTCTCTGCTTGTGGTTTCAGTCTGTCCACTAAAATCTTCAACATGACCTTGCTTGGGTGGCACATGAGGCTGATTGTGCGATGATTCTGGCACTGCTGAAGATTTGCTTTCTTGGGGGGGGGGGGGGGGGGTTGATGATGAGTGACTGTGTCCATAGCGTTGGCCATTTTCCTGTCTGCTAGATGTTGTTGCAGATATTTAGTAGGGCGCTGATCCTGGCTTCCCCTCCAGTTTGAACCAACTCAGCTGGAATGTTGTCAGCCCCTGCTGACTTCCCCTTTTTCATGGATCTGACAGCTGTTTCTATTTCTTCTCGGAGGATAAAGTGGATGACTGTATATGTTCATGTGGGGATATTGAAGGCTTCGGGGTCTCCTGTGATTTTGTAGTTCCACAGGTCGGAGCAGTATTATGTCCATCTGTTTAGAATAGCCTGGTCGTCAGTGAGGCACTTCTTATTTTGATCTTGGATTGTTGAGCTTTTTCCCTGCTGTGTGCTAGTCAGATCATTCATTAGCTGATATGCTTTCTTGCCATCATTTAGGCCTATCTTGATGTTCACTTTAATGTCCTGGCACTGATCACCAATCCTTTTGTCTTTTGCCTCTGTCATGGACTTTCTGATTTTATTTTATTGACTGCCCTATATTGTTCTGCTCTTTCTCCTGTTTCATATTTCTTTTCCCTTCAACTCTCTACTTTTGTCGCATAAATGTAGGATGTTAAATGTGCTCGCAAGGTTTCTTGTTTTGGCGATGTACGCCTGTGAATCATGGACCCTGACTGCAGATTTTTTGACAGAAGAGTAGAGGTGATATAGATGAAATGCTGCTAGACAGACAGACAGACAGACAGACAGACAGACAGACAGAGAGACAGAGAGACAGAGAGACAGAGAGACAGACAGGCAGACTAGCAGACAAACTGAATAGAAACAGCTTGACAGAAAGAGTGGATGAAATAAACGGTGAAAAACAGACAGAAGACCACTGTTTGTATTTCAGGTTGATTTCCTTTTTCCTTTATCTTTGACTCTTTAGCAAATTCCTTTTCATTCCTTTCTTCAGATTTTTTATGCTATTATTTTTCGATTCAATCTTGTCATTTATTGTTTGGCTTTTCGAGTCGTTTTTCTATCTTTTGTGTCATGTTTTTCCTTCTGTGTTGTGTGTCTGTTTCTAAACATGTTAGCGTCCCTTCTGTATCAGTTTTATGTTTTCTTTACCGAACCTATCAATTTATATGTCACTTCAAACACAAGCCAGTTAATGTAATCTAAGCCCTGGCCACAGAAATGAAAAATAAACACACACACACACACACACACACGCACGCACGCACGCACACACATACACACACACGCACGCACGCACGCACACACACACACACACACTGCGTCTGTCTTTTTGTTCCTATTGCCTCTCTATGTATGTGTCTGTTTATGTGTCACTCTCTGTCTGTCTGTCTGTCTGTCTGTCTGCCTGTCTGTCTCCCTGTCTGTCTTCCTGTCTCTGTCTCTCTCTGTCTCTCTCTGTCTCTCTGTTCTCTTTCTCTGTCCCTGTCCCTGTCTCTGTCTCTCTCTCTTCTGTCTGTCTGTCTGTCTGTCTGTCTGTCTGTCTGTCTGTCTGTCTTCTGTCTCTCTCTCGTCTCTCTCTGTCTGTCTCTCTCTCTCTCTCTCTCTCTCTCTCTCTCTCTCTCTCTCTCTCTCTCTCTCATTCTCTTTCTTTTCTCTGTGCTGTAGGTTTGTTTTTCCTTGATTCCTCATCGTTCCTTAGTGATTTAAAAAGAAACCCAATACTTTGAACTTTTCTTCTGGTTGGGTTCTCCTAAGCACCTTACCATGATTCGCTGTTCCTATCCCTGGATCTGCAATGGCACGATGTATCCTGTCTGGGTTTATTGTTGATCCAGTGTGAGTACACTAAAGAATTGCATTCTTCTGCGTAGTGTTAATGTTATTTTCTAAAGTGGCAAAGAAGAAAAAAATAGCAAAGGAGAAAAAGAAAACTGAAGAAGATGAAGAAGAAGAATTAAGAAAAAGAAGGAAAATTGTGAAGAATTATTACAAAGAAGAAGAAAAAAAGAAGAAGAGTAACAACAACAACAGCATTTACAGCAAAGGCAACAATAGAGTGTGAGCGGTTGTATGCATTGTATAACGGAATGGTGAATGCCCCTGAAAATAGCTGCCTTTCACTTCAATATTTTGATATTTTATTGATTGATCGACTGATTGATTGATTGATTTACTGTTTTATTTCGAGGATGATTGAATATATACACTCATGTACATTTTTTACCCCGAGTCCCCGTGTGCATGTAGTTTTTTATAAATATTTACACCTGTTCCCACTGGCACACAATGGCCTACTCTTTCGGAAACGGTAACACGTTTTGTACGTGATGCGCAAGATGTTCTGCATGAGGCACTTACGGTTTTTAAATCTCATCTAGAGGACTTTTTTGGGCGAGTAGAGTCGGTACTGATGTTAACTCCAGAGTAAAGAAACAAACAAAACCACTTTCACAGGATTCGAACCCAGGTCAACAGATCATGACGTAATGCCAGCGTCTAACCAACCAGGCTATCCTGTACCCTTATAGATTTTGTGTGCTTGCAGTAGCGTGGCTTTTACAGTGGACTTGGCTATGAACGCCAAGCATTGATCCTGAAGCAAACACACACACACACACACACACAACACACTACACACACACACACACACACACACACACACACACACACACACACACACACACACACACACACACACACACACACACACACACACACACACACACCACACACAACAGAGAAGAAGGCTGCTTGACGTTGTAGACAGGCCTAACAAGGGGCAAAGTGCCTTGCACTATGAACACAGCTATCGAAAAAGTCAGACTTGTTTCCAGACCTGATTGCTCTGGTGCCAGCAGTGTTTGACATCAGTCTGACAGGTCTGTTCAACAGAGGTACAGACTACAGCCATAAGGCAGGAAAGGGCTAGCACCAACTGTTTGCTGTTCTGCAACCAAAGTCTATGTAAGTAACTGGCATACGTCGTTCAATAGAAAAGTGACATTTTGTGATCAAGATTCAGATTCAAGATTTTTTTTGTTTTAAATCCCGAGGGTACATGAAATATGAAAAACCAAAAAGGGTCTAGAGGGAACCACCTGCCTGAAAGCGACAAGTGTGGGTTCGATCCCCTATAAATTTCATTTTTTTCCTTCAACTACTTGAGTCATAGTCTGGGTACTTGTTATAAATTTTTTTGGATGGGACATCGAACTAAGATGTTGTACACAACATCATTCAGCGCATAAAAGAACCCACAGCATCAAAATGAGTTGTACCTGTCAAAACTGTGTAGCAAAAGGCCACTCTGTTAGGAAACAAAATGTCACATGCAAATAGAGAAGAATAAAGGGAGTGGTGCTGCTGTAATGGCAACACTCTCTCCATGGACAGAGCAGTCGAGTTATTATGCAGAGAAATCTACTATGATGAAGGTGGCATGCAATACAACACAATACAATATCATACAATACTATGCACTACAGTGCAATATAAGGCAATAGAAAACTGCACAAACAATTCATGCAATACAATAAAATACAATCACAACAAAACACTGCTGTTATGCTTTATCGTCTCCCTCACACCAATGCGTTCTCTCTGCCTTATCTTTACACTTTTTCTGTGTGGTTCAGTCTGAGTATGGTATTAGGTGGGGAAAATGTTTATTTGTTAACTTTTATTTTCTTGCTTCTAAAATACTAACAATGTGTTTGTCACATTACATATTTACCAAAAAATCCTAATAAAAAAAATAAGTCTTTTATTGATTTTTTTAAAAAACGTAAAAAATGAAACACAATGGTGTGAGTTTTATTTAAACAAAAGGAATCACTTCATTACTTCATTATACATCCTTCATTACATATTTCAAACTTCCTTTAATCTGCTGACCCGTGTTCGAATCGCATTCATCAGAATTTTTCCTCTGGAGTTAACATCAGTGCTGACTCCACTCCGCCCAAAAGTCCTTCGGATGAGACTAAAAACCGAGGTCCCGTGTGCGAATACACGCAGAACATCTTGCGCACACGTTAAAATGTGTTCCGCTTTTTGGAAGAGTAGGCCATTGCGTGCAAGTGGGAACAGATGACAAAATTGACAAAACTGCACACACACACACACACGTGGACCGGATGGAAATAAGCACATGAGTACTTATGCCGTTATCCTCGAAATAAAAGAATAAATAAATAAATAATAATAATTCAATAAATAAATAAATAAAAATGAAAATTACACCTTGCCTATTGCATAGGTCAATGATAGGTGCCAGGGAACTCTGGAAGATATAGATCTAGTAACATCCCTAGACAGCTACAGCAAAGAGCCAGCCAACTTTCTATACAAGGTGGAAAAGCAAGCCACAACCAATCAATCAACCACTACATTATTTCATTTCATTTTTCGATGTGCATGATTTACCTCAATTACCAGTTTTCCTGAATATATGTATTCCTGTGTCAACATCCTGTCCCACAGTCTGTATAATATTAGTCATCTGTAGTTTCATCCATCTGTCTGTCTGTCTGTCGTCTGTCTGTCTGTCTGTCTGTTAGTCATGTACATGATGTGCACAGACCTATGTCTGAGCATCCTTTGGTACAGCCCCCTAGGCCTGGATGCGCTTACATAGCGTGCTTGGTGTGGCAATAAGGAGGCTGATTGATTAAGACCTCGCTCCTGTAATCTGATTCTTCTCATGCCAACAGGCTTTGGCACTCTGACAGATCGCTTACCCTGCATGCTGAGGTTGTCTTGACTAAAGGGGGTTCTACACGAACGGTTTTCAGATGGAATTTTTAAAGGTTATTCAACTGGAAAACTTGTTTTTTTACCGAAGAATAAACCTACTTGCAGAGTCAAACTTCTTTTTTTCCCCCATTTTAACAGAACTCAGAGAAGTTTTTGACAAGTGGGGTTAAAACCCACAATGTATAATTATTCAATCTGAAGGGGGGGGGGGGGGGTAGCATTAAGTATTTGCTGAACTGTTAAGTGTGTAAGAAAACGTATACACGGCCATAGTGAAAGCAAGTTATCATTATTTTTGTGCGCTTTTTTCATTCTAGCTGTTCGTCTTACCGACCTCTAATGTCAAATGATGTCAGCATTGTTTGTTTATTTTTCAATTAAGAGGAAGTGTCTTGATATTACATAGGTTTTATGGTGGGCAGAATATTGATGTCTGCTATATCCCAATTTGCTAATAAAGACGCCAAGCAAATGCCACATCAACTCATACAAGTAATGTGTTCTTCTGTCTTAAGTTGCTTTCTTTGTGCTTTAGTGTCAGAATAATGCATCATATCTATGCTTCATCACATTTTACATTACATATCCCATTGTGATCTCCACTTTACTCTGTCTCAGGCCTGTCCAGTTTGATGTTATCCTCCAATCTCCTTCTCTGCCCAGTAAAAAGAAGATGTGTGTTTTCGAATGGAAGTCATGATTAAGACAGAAAAGCTGATTCGGAAGACAGGAAAAATCCTCATCTGTAATTCAGAAAACACTGCTAAAAATCGATTCTTTAGATTCCTTTTAAAATTAATAGAACAAGATTCTGGTACTATTACAACCTAGCTTATACACCCATTTGTCGATAAAAAAAGGCACAGTTTAAAATGTGAATCAATTTTTCTTTGTTAGAGACAGGGGAATATGCAAAACGAATAAGTTACCAATCAAACCAAAAGAGTAAGTTTTCCGTTATAAATAATTAGAGACATTTTAACCATTATACATTTACTGATGTAAGCAATCAGCCTATGAGCCAATCCACCGATCCACCAACTGGCCAGTCATCCAGCACCAGCCAATCAATCATCAATCACCAACCAACCAAACTAACCAAATAACCAATCAACCAAACGGCCAGCAAACTAACAATTTGTTGATCAACACCAGCCAACCAGCAAACTATCAGTCAACCAAACCAATCAACCAATAAGTATGCAAGCAGGGACTGCAAAAAAAAATTTATCAACAAATTAGCGTCATATTTAACTGTTAGTCTGCCTGTCTGTCTGTCATCCTTCTGCCTGCATGCCTGCATGTCTGTATAATCAACTATCTTCCAGCTATTTGTCACACTTTCTGTCTCATCTCCTTATTTTACGTGCCTGGAATCACGTCTTTGCATTCTTCATTACAGCGGTGTACGCCTGGGTGTGTGTATATTCGTGTTTTGTGGGGAGGAAAATGGTGATTGATTAAGACCTCACTCCATAATCTGACTCCTCTAGTGCCAAAAGGATTTGGCAATCTGACAGAGGAGTAATTTTCCTATCAAGAGCATGCAGACTTAAGGTGGTTTACATGAACCGATTTTGAAAAAGAATATCTCATAAAACCAAATAAGAACAGTTTTCTGTCACTAAGCTGTCTTTCTCCAAGAAACAACTTCTTCAATTTCCGTGACACATGCAGAAATTTCTGAAAAAGAACAAGGACCACACCATGAGATGAAGGAGGGATACATCTAACTTTTGCGGATTAAAATGTGCAAGGTCAGTAAAATTTAAACACTCACGGGGGGAGGAAGGACTGGAAATTAATTTTGTTCTGACCTAAGATTTGTTGCACGTTTATTGGCCTGTTAATGCTGATCTGTTTGATATTGAAGCTCTAGCTGGTCTTGGGTTGATGCTAACAGTGTGGGTTTTTTTCAAAGGGATTCACATGTGCAGAAAGTTCCATATAAATTATGCTACATCAAAACTGCCAACAATACTCTCCTCAGTTGTTTGATAAACCCACATCACCACAGCACAAGCAATATCTTGGTTTATGTCAAATACTTCTATGCTTTGATTGTCAACAAAATACAGTAGTATTCATACCTGATGTTTCGTAGTGTGTGGTTTAGAAACGATCAAAATATTTGTAGGTTTGCATACAAATTGACAGGAATTTTGTAAAATTCCAATCTCAAAAATACTTGTTGCAGTCAAGAGTGGAACTTATGACCCGTTAATTTCACCACAATTAGGATTGAAAACCTGCCACAATCCCTCTAGATCATGAGTTCATTTGTTAGAAAAAAAGAAATCAAATTTGTCTACAAATATTGTATTTTCTTAAATAAAAAAGGGAAACAATTGCGGGCAACTGAAATATTCCTCAAGAGAAAAATTACTCAGAAACGTTTGTTTTTTTCTTAAACCAACAGGAAATATTTGAAGTCATTGTATCTTACATTACCTATGGTTTTAGATAGAGTGCACAGAGAACAAAGGAACGCTGCTTTACTTGCTCAAACAAAACATCAAAGGGACAGTCAAAAACAAAAGAAGACAAGCACACATGTATACAATTAATGATGACATTATCTGATTGTCTGCATGCCTGCCTGTTTGCCTGATGATCTGTCTGTTTAGCTATCCATCATCTATCTATCTCATCTCTTATTTATCTACATGTTTGGAGCTATGCCAGGTATACGTTAAGTAGACAAAACAGTATGCCCGAATGCATGATTATAGTGCTATGTGTGGAAATGACAAGATGAACTGAAGTCCTGGCTTCCTTAATATGATTGCTTCATGCAAGTAGTAGTAGTAGGAATCAGTCAGGCTCGAATTGTATGGATTTGTGATTAGGAACAGGTTTTTAAAGTGTGCACAAAATATGCTGCGTACGTTTGCACATAGGGCCACAGTTTATAGTCTCATCCAGCCAGCGGGGCTAGGTGATCTGATAGACTAGTCAGTTTGCCTACCAGGGGCGTCTAGACTTCAGGGGGATGTAAACTGATTGGTTTTTTTCTTTGTGTGATAGAAGGAGTGCTGACCAGCTGATTGTAGTTTAATTTTGCATGGTATCATCGTGTGAACATGGGTACAAAATCGTATCTCATTAAGAAGCGTTAGATACAAAGATTCTTAGCACACATCCAAACCATTTCCAAACATTGGACTATGTAATTCTGAAGCAGGTGTTGAGTAACGTATAACCTGCTGGCAGGCGGGGTGATGTAGCAACCAGAACATTCCACAAGCTTTGACATTTCCTCAGGAAACACAGAAGTAGAAGGAAAGGGCAAGGATCCAGTTAAGAACACTTCAGAAAGCTATATCCTGGAGGAAAAAAATGAAACAGTAAGACAAGAAAACACTGGAGAGAGAAACGACCAAAGAGAAAGCGTGTGTTTACCTTTCATTTATTCAGCAATTCAGTTGCTGCTATTCTGAGTTCTGAGAGAGGAGAGGGGCTAAATATGTTTGGCAAATGGAAACACCGCCTCACACCACCTAAAGCACTTGATATCCCAACGTGCCTTTGAAGCTCAAGTTGTTTCAACATTGTGTAAATGCAGTGCCATCAAAACAAGTTTGCTTGCTGCAATCATTCAGAGCCGGTCTGACATTAACAGCGTGTTTACAGGGCTGTTCAACTCTAAAATTTAAAATGATTAGCGTGACGAAGATTGAAGAAGGAAACTGGTTAATGAGCAGAAACAGTTTTGATCTACAAGAGGTTGAGGGGGGAAATAGGATTTGTACCAGTGTGTGAAAGTATGGTTATGTTTACATGCAAATGTAAGCGTATGCACTTCTGTAGGCAGGCCTACGTATATGTGCATTATGTACTCATTGATGCATGTACGCGCGCACACACAAACAAGGGCCAATGGACATATTTACGCACATAAATTTATGAGGTAAGAAGCTCCGTGTACGAACGCGCGCAGAACATCTTGCGCACACGTTATTCGGAAGAATAGGCCAGCGTGTTTCCTGGGGAACAGATAACAAAATTTACAAAATCGCATACACACAGAGACTTAACGTAAAAAGTACACGAGTATTCCATTATCCTCGGAATAACAAGAACAAAAACTATAAAATATCAAATGAATAAATATAAAAAAAATGTTCACAAAGACGCACTTAAGTACCTGTGAATTCACCTGATTATGTGTTACAATAGGAGCTCAAATTAACCAGCGTGTTAGATAACCTCTATACGAAACACCGTTAAAAGATAGTACTTCCAATGCTGTTTTCCCTGCTAAGGGTTATGAATTATTAGATATAATGTTTAAACAGAATATTGTGCTCGCAGTGATGCAACAAACCGGCAATGGTCATGTTTATTCTTATCCATCTGGGTTCTTCAGTTTAACGTCCTTCCCCTATATAGTGACTCATACCCAGACTAGTTATCTAGGTGCATTCACGTATGTCTAGGAAGAACAAGGAGAGAGAAACAAAAGAGAAAACAACGAATTGGAGTAGTCAGTCTGTAAAACAAAACTGTCTGTGTTTATGCTTTACGGTCCAAAAGGAAGTAAAGGAGAATGCAATGTGTGTGTGCCTAGCCAGCTGGGTAATAACTCAGAATGTAACAGACAAAAAGTGCTACAAGCGCACAAACAGACAGACAGCGTAACGGTCTCATGTGCTCAGAATAGATAGGTAATAACCTCAAAACTTTGAAAAATAAGTGTATTAGATTTCCTTAACCAGTGGTATGTTTTTTTTGTTAGAAACTCAATTAATGATACTGTATTAAATTAGAGAAATGCTTCGAACCCAACACTTTGGCAATAAAAATCTGCAAAGACATTAGGCTGTGTGTAAGAAACCAGGTTAGGGTGCACACTCAAGGAGAGAAGAAGAGAGAGAGAGAGAGAGAGAGAGAGAGAGAGAGAGAGAGGAGAGAGAGAGGAGAGAGAGAGAGACAGAGACAGAGACAGAGACAGAGACAGAGGAGAGAG
>CM060326.1:41724607-41729607 GCA_030674155.1 Stramonita haemastoma | reverse complement strand
TGATGATGATGACATGATGATGATGATGAGGAGGATGAGGAGTGATGAGGATGGGGGAGGTGGAGTGAGGAGGAGGATAATGATGAAGTAATTATGTGTGTGCGCGCGCGCGTGAGTGTGTGTGTGTGTGTGTGTGTGTGTGTGTCGCGTGCGCGGCACGTGTGTGTGTGTGTGTCTTGTTTCTGGTTAGTTACTTGCACAGGTGAGTGGTAAAAGGTTATTGATCATTAAACAGATAACTGTAAAACGAAACAAAGTAGTTCAAATAAAATACCTACAAATTGTTCGTTTTTCCAGAATGTAAAGGAGCGGTCATTTATTTTCTCTCTGTCTACAGGACTAAGGATAGGTGGACTCCGAAAGCTAGACGCAGTGAGACACACAGAAAATGGGAGACAGGGAAGACACACAGTACAGCCACAGGCATGACATGTGGACAGAAAAAATGAAACAAAATGTGGGGAAGAGAGAGAGAGAGAGAGGAGAGAGAGGAGAGAGAGAGAGAGAGAGAGAGAGAGAGAGAGAGAGAGAGAGAGAGAGAGAGAGGAGAGGAGAGAGAGAGAGAGAGAGAGAGAGAGAGAGAGAGAGAGAGAGAGAGAGAGAGAGAGAGGAGAGAGAGAGGGAGAGGAAGACAGAGAGAAAGAAAAGAGAAGATGAGAGAGACAGACAGAGACAGAAGACGAGAGACAGAAGAGCAGAGAAGAAGAGAAGAGACAGAGAAGAGAGAGAGAGAAGAGATGCCATATGAAAGAGAAGAAATTGTATTCATAATTGTTACATTACATCGGCGTTATTGGCACTATTCTTATAGCATTTGCTTGAGAGATAAGCATTGCTTGAAAGGTCAGTTATCTGTTAATGACTGATTAGCTTAAACTTAGATATTATTATATTTATATTGTATGACAGTATTATTTATTAATAGTTCATATTTCAAGAAAATATATTCTTGATTTAACAGTAGCAATTGGCTTAATTTTATCGCCGTGGTCGTTTTATATTGCTCTTACACATGCTATTTGCCGTTATTAGTGTTCGTATTTGCCCTGTGTTTAGTTTATCTTTGGGGATATTGTTATAGCATTGTTTAACTTTGTAATTCTTCTCGACCCTCGTTTATTCGTTGTCATATGACATGTTTGCTTTAAACTTTCCTTTATGTATAGCCACAGTGTTTACTTCTTGTCATTGCTATTTGCTGAAACTTTTTTTATATTTGCCACTGTGTTTATTTCTTGTTTAAGCAGTTTTGCTTTAAATTTTGTCTGTTTTCCCCTGGTGTTTATTTATTTATTTATTTATTTTATTTATAGCTGTTTCATTAAACTTTGTTTCTATTTGCCCTGCGTTTATGTTTTGTTATTGCAGTTTGCTTTAAAATTTCCATTTATTTGCCTCTAGGTCTGTGTTTGCCTTTGTTTCATTGCTGTGTCTGTTCACTTTCTGCCTTTTATTATTATTTTGCCTCTGACTCTAAAATAATCTGACAAGCATCTGTGGAATGAGGTTAAGTTATGATGGCAGAGGAGATGGGGGTTAATGTCGTTTAGATGAGATATGCTCATTTCCTGCTTCAGCAGCCTTTTATTTTTTTTTTTAAACCCTGCTGCTCTTTATGCATTTGGGCTATTACAATCAAATTGGGCTGAAAAAATGTGAGTGTGTGAGTTTTGTGTGTGTTGTGTGTGTGTTTAGAGAGAGTAGAGAGAGAGAGAGAGAGGAGAGAGAGAGAGAGAGAGAGAGAGAAGGAGAGAGAGAGAGAGAGGAGAGAGGAGAGAGGAGAGAGAGAGAGAGAGAGAGAGAGAGAGAGAGAGAGAAGGAAGACAGAAGACAGACAGACAGACAGGAAGACAGACAGACAGACAGACAGACAGACAGACAGACAGACAGACAGACAGACAGACAGACAGACAGACAGACAGACAGACAGACAGACAGACAGGTAGACAGACAGGTAGACAATCAGACAGACACACACACACACACTCACACACACAAACACACACACACACACACACACACACACACACACACACACACACACACACACACACACACACACACACACACACACACACCACACACAAACACACACACACACACACAAAACACACAACACAACACACACACACATTCTAAAATGCCACGATGGAGAGATACAAACAAGCAACTAATCCCGATCCTATGCTGATATAAAAAAAAAAAATTCTCAGCTCACGAGCTAGCTATTGAACGGTCAGCTCATTAAGCAATCATTGATCAGCTTGTGAGTACTTCCTCTTCCTTCCGAGAGGAACTGAACTGGCCAGGAGCTTTTTATGTCCCAAGTTCATTGCCCTAGTCTTCGTCACCCCCTTGAAGAAGAAAGCTTCCAAGTTTGCCTGATGGAGCTATTGATCTGTAGCAAACTGGAAAACTATGATATTATGAATATGGATGGTATAAAAGTCTGACTGATTGATCGCTTCTTATCATTTTGTTAAGTGGCATGGGCTAATCATGTCTTTAGATGGTGTAGATATATATTTTTTTTCTTTGAAGGTAATCTGTTTTGTTGTGAAGGTGATTTTTTTATTTTTAAACCAGAAAAAATGCAGATCAGAGAGATCAAGGTCAATGACCGCTGCCTGAAAGAAAAATAGAAAGGAGTGTGGTTGAGAGGAGAAGTATGGGAAATGAGACTTTTTCTATCTTTCTCTGTCTATGTCTCTCTTTCTCTGTCTCTGTCTCTCTGTCTCTCTGTCTCTGTCTCTCTGTCTGCCTTTCTTCTATCTTTGCCTATGTTTTTTCCTTTTTCTTCTGTCTGTGTTTCCTTTTTTTTTTTTTTTTACCTATTTCATTCTTCCTTGCACATTCTCTTTTTTTTTCTTTATATGTGTCTATCTTTCTCTTTCTTAGTGTTCTGAAGTTCTTTTTTTCTCTTACTTTATCTCTTTTTATTCTCTACAAACTTTTTATTTTGCCTTCCGTTTTTTCCAATTATTTCTCTTTGTTTCTTCTACATTTCAATCTTCTTCCTTCTCCTCAGTTTTACTTTATATTTTCCTCCCACACACAGGATATCAAGTCTCTTAAAAGCTGAAGATAAAAGACAACAACCCATGTATTGATCTAACATTACAGACAAGCATATGAGCTTTGATAAGAGGATTAATTGTTATGCATGAGGATTAAGTCAGTTTTAGCGTAAAGAAAAACCAAGAAAATAATTGATGGTTTTTATAAAAACCACAGGGGGCTAGATAGCCTAGTGGATAGAGCGCTGAGCTGGTTATCTGACATCCAGGATTTCAGCCGCTACTAAGGCACTTGTTTGATAGGATTTTCCCCCTCAAGTAAAAGATCAGTGGCGACTTTATCCTCTGAATATCCTTAGAATAAGACTATAACGTGTCATGTGCCAACACTCGCAGAACATCCTGCCTTACGCGTGTAAACCTGTTATGTTTTTTTTAAGATTAGGCTATTGCTTGCTGGTAGGAACGTAGGGCAACACCATAAAAAAAAACCAGTGCATACTGATGATGTACGTAATCATCATCCAAAAAGTATAAATGTGGCCACCTTAATGGAGGGGGAGGAGAGAGAGAAGGGGGACAATTGCATGTAAAAAAGTTACCATTGGTGAATCTCGAAGCTCTAGTAGAAGACAAAATCAAAAGTCAGGACAAAAAAATATTGCCCAGATAAAGTCGTTTCAAGTAGTGAACTTGAGAATCCAGCAGCCTTTACTTTTAAGTTAAAAGTTTATTGGTATGGTGAGACCCGGGGAAAAAATGCAGAAAATAAGACAAATTATGAGGAAAAATAACACAGAAAAAAAATGAAAAAAACGAAAGGAAGGAGAAACAAAAATGCAGTAGAAACAAAACAAAAAGAGAACAAAATGCAATTTATAAATGAAGTAAAGAGAAAAAGAGACAGATAGGCAAACAGACAGACAGGGAGACAGACACACTGACAGACAGACAGACATACAAAGAGACAGAGGCAGAGAGAGAGAGGGCGAGGAGAGAGAGACACAGAGAGCTGATCTAAACTTCAAAGAAGGAAAGGACAATAATTATGTACCTAACAAGGACAAAGTCAGGAACCCAAGGAAACATTAAGAAAACAATACAAGAAAATAAAAAGCGATCAAAAATGGACAATTAGAAAAAAAAAACTTATAAAGAATTTAAAAATAAAAAAAAACGTTTACAAAGGCAAATAAAGAAAGAAGAAATACCAAAGAAAAAAGAAGAAATAAAAGAAAAAAATAGAAGAAAAACAGCTAGAAGAGAACAAAGAAAGAAAAACAGCCAACTAAACAGGAACAAATAAGAATAGTTAACCAAAACGAAATAAGAAAAAGCAACAAGCAAACAAAGAAACAGACAAACAAACAAAACAGACAAAAACAGGGAAAGATTTTCAAGTAACACACACTACACAGAAACACAGAGAGAAATAAATCCACATCAAAAACACCTGTAACAAAGTCATGTAATCTCAAGCTAGGAGGAGAACACGATATCATCAAAGAACCTGACAGACCACTGGAATCAAATCCTCACTAATCTTGTTGATCAAATAATCTGCTTCTCTCCGCGTCAACACGTTCCCTGATCTTGATTCCCTGATCAGTATCGATCCATAGCACAGCATGGACTGGGAGGGGAAGATCAGCGGCTTGTGGAAGCAGTGTTCATTGAGAATGGGAGGAATACTGAGCACCTGACTGCAAGGTAAAGAGTGTGGGCCTGTTCCTGTCAGCTTTATGGGGATGTTTTCAGAACGTGGTGAAAAAGTCTTGGATTCGCAAGAATAGTTATATATAGATGCTGGTTATAAAGAGAAGGGCTAAATTTCATCCACCAGGAAAATAAAAGGAAGCGCGGGTAAACGGCAGACACATGAAGAGAGAGAGAGAGAGAGAGAGAGAGAGAGGAGAGAGAGAGAGAGAGAGAGAGAGAGAGAGAGAGAGAGAGGAGAGAGAGAGAGAGTAGAGAGGAGAGAGA
>CM060326.1:41714607-41719607 GCA_030674155.1 Stramonita haemastoma | reverse complement strand
GGACAAGCAAGTGTGTGTGTGTGTGTGTGTGTGTGTGTGTGTGTGTGTGTGTGTGTGTGTGTGTGTGTGTGTGTGTGTGTGTGTCGCACGCCGCGCAAGTTTATGTGCATGCATGCTTCCACCCAAATGTGTGCATCCATCAGCAATGTTTTTAGTTCTAGTTTGAGAGCGTGAATTGATAAATTGATAGCAGATGATTAATGCCACTAAAACGGCTCTTTAGGTTGTTTTACTCTCTCTCTTTCTTTTTTTCTTTCTCTGTCTTCTGTCTTCTCTCTGTCTGTCTCAGTCTGTCTTCTGTCTGTCTGTCTGTCTGTCTGTCTGTCCTTCTGTCTCTCTCTCTCTCTCTTCTCTCTCTCTCTCTCTCTCTCTCTCTCTCTCTCTCTCTCTCTCTCTCTCTCTCTCTCTCTCTCTCTCTCTCTTTCAAAATGTACCTAATCAATTGTTTAAAAGGCAGGTCCCTGATTCGTGGTGGCAATGCTTAATCATGAATGAGATTCGCCAAATAAACGCTTGTCGACATTGATTCTGTTGTTCTCACACCTTGTCTCTTTGGCTCATCCTCTTATTGTATGAATGAGAGATACAGAGAGATGGAGAGAGGGTAGACTGGCAAAGATTGAAAAGGTAGTTGAATGGAAGAAAAGGGGTGTCTTTGTGAATTTTTCAAACGTTTTATGCCTGTATATTTTGACATTGGAATTTTGTGATGCCGTGGTTTTTCGTTGCCATTTTTAGTTTCTCCTTTGGGGAATTTCTGTGTTTTAGAGAATAAAGTATTTTGAATTTGAAATGAATTGAATTGGGGGTAAGTGGAAGGGTGAGGGTTGGGTGGGGATGAGGACATGGCGTAAAGAAGCGGTAGGATTATTCTTTTTCCCTCAACATTTTTTTAAAAATCATATTTCGTGTTCTGTTTTTAGTTTCATCCCTTTATCTGTCTCCGTCTGTGATACAGTTGTTCAGTGCGTCTGTAGGATTCTGTGTAGCTTTCTCTTGTCCTTCACTTTATCTGTCAGTCTGTCTTTTTGTTACTGTTTGTCTTTCTTTGTCTTTCTTTTCTCTTTCCTTCTTTTCTCTCTTTCTGTCTGCATCTGTCTGTGGTTGGCTGGTTCTCTGTCACTTTCCGTCTCTCTTTCTCTCTCTCTGTTTCTGTCTGTCTGTCTCGATGTGTCTCTCTGTGTGTCTCTGACTCTCTCTTTTTCTCTCTGTCTCTCTCCGTCTTCGTCTCTCTTTGTCTATCTCTTTTTCCCTGTGTGTGTCTCTGTCTGTCTCTATCTGTCTCTGTCTCTGTCTGTCTCTGTTTGTTTCTCTCTCACCCCAATCTTCGCGACTGCCTTTTTATCCTTCTCTCTTTCTTCTCTCTACCTCTATCTCTCTTTTTCTCGTTGTCTTTTAAATATATGTATATATATTATATATATATATATATATCATATATAATATATATTATATACATATATATATATAATATATATAATGTGTGTGTATGTGTGTGTGTATGTACATATTTCTGTGTGTGTCCTCTGTCTGTCTGTCTGTCTGTCTGTCTGTCTGTCTGTCTGTCTGTCTGTCTATCTGTCTGTCTCTGTCTTCTGTCTCTCTCTCTCTCTCTCTCTCTCTCTCTCTCTCTCTCTCTCTCTCTCTCTCTTTTTAAAAAGAATAAAATAATGAGTTTATTGGCAAGTTCAGCGATTGGTGTTGACGATGCTTCATCATGAGCCAAAGGCTGCACGCAAACACGTGTCAGCATTCATTTCCCTCCGCCCCCAACTTCCACTTAAACTCTCACATCAATATCAACGCCCTCCCCTCCCCTTCCCTCTCCCTTTCCCTTTCCCATTCTTCTGGCACTATTCCAGATATTGGACTCTAATGTCCTCTAACGATTTTTTTTGTTTGTTTGTTTGTTTTTTACTTCAGCTTAGCGTAGATTTTTTTTTTGTGGGGAGCGATGTTGTGTGTTTGTTTATTGTTCTGTTTGGGCTGTTTCTTTGTTTTCTTTGGGTTTTTTTCTTTTACAGAAGGGAACAGTATGCTGTGAGTAGAGGTCATAACTGTATATATTATAAGTATATCGATTGGTACTTGAAAGAGTTACAAATCGTATGATTCATTAATTAACTGACCAATGAGCTGGTGATGCCGAAGGTTCATGCTGGATAGATTTTGATGTTTTTTTTACAACTCGTAGTCCCTGACATGGTTTATGGCAAGTCTGCACCTGAACTGACATTGGATGTTTTGAAGGAAAAGGGAGCAAATACACAATTAATTTTGAATGTTAAGGTTGGCTTTTATCCAAAAAGATGTAAATGTTGGAAATGAATCAAAATATGCTACTAATCTCTCTGTCTCTGTCTGTCTGTCTGTCTGTTCTGTCTGTCTGTCTGTCTGTCTGTCTGTCTGTCTGTCTGTCTGCTGTCTGTCTGTCTGTCTGTCTCTTCTCTCTCTCTCTCTCTCTCTCTCTCTCTCTCTCTCTCTCTCTCTCTCTCCTCTCTTCTCCTCTCTCTCTCTCTCTCTCTCTCCTCTCTCTCTCTCTCTCCTCTCTCTCCCTCTCAGTCTCCCTTCACCCCCCTTACCCCTCCCGTTTCGCTTCTGATTTATTCCCTCACACTTTTATACTCCTCAATAACAGGTTTATCACCGTGTGTTTTCGTTTGAACAGACAGTCTCAAAACAGATTACGTGTATGATATCCTGGGGAGTGTGTCTGCTTCTGGTATCACAGACACCGCACCTGTTGAGAATGGCTTCTGTTTCTCTGGCACCAAACGTTATGTTTTGGGGTTGTTGTTGTTTTTTTTTTTTTACTGGAACACGATGTGCGAAGCAGACCACAAGCGTAGGTAGGGAAGGTGTGTTTTCACACTGTTTCGATAGCGATGAGTCACTGAAGGTTGAACCCCATTCAAAAGACAGCGTGAGGTGCTCATAGATACTTGCAGAACTTTAACAGGTAATTAAACTCCAGCCACCTAACCTGTGCCTACGTTTTGAATACCTGGTAGGTTTGTTTTTTTTAGCAACCTTCTTTATGTTCCTCCAAGCTTTTGCGAACATATTGCTTATCAGTGATTTATTTTTGGATGCTTTACATCTTAGCTATGAACATGTCCGGTATTATCGCCTTTTGCCGATTTATAGAGTGGAGGGGGTTCTACACCATCTGTGTACATTCAAGAACCTCACAAGCCCTGGTAGATGACACCCACTACTGGATGATACTATATGAGTTTCATAATTTTGGACATAAGAGTGAAGAATATCAGAAGCTCTGGTGAATGACACCCACTACTGGAGACGCTACAAGGGTTTCATTATGTTCAGACATTAGAGTGACGGACGCTGAAGCCGAGTGGTTTAGATCAGATGACTTCAATTCCCGTGGGTCCATCAAGTCTTGGGTTTGAATCTCGGCGGTGTCTGGTGAACTAAGGATGGTGATTTTTACGATCTCCAAAAACAATTTCAAGTGCATACCTTCCAGCGCCCTAATTCCTTTATATATATATATATATATATATATATATATATATATATATATATATATATATATATATATATATATATATATATATATATATGCAGATCATTTATGCACGTTAAAGTTCCCGTAGTTTATGTCTGCGTTTGGTGGGCTATGGAAAGACAGACATATCTAGCAAGAATATCCAAAATCGGAAGGCAGCTACCTTCAAGGTGGGCAAAAACAGTCAAAGAATTCCGAGGAAGAAAAATCGCGGAGAAGAATTGTGAAGAAGAACTGCAAAGAAGAAGAATTGCGAAGTCAAAGAATAGCGAAGTCGAAGAATTGCGAAGTCGAAGAATTGCGAAGTCAAAGAATTGCGAAGTCGAAGAATTAAGAAGAAGAAGAAGAAGAAGAAGAAGAAGAAGAAGAAGAAGAAGAAGAAGAAGAAGAAGAAGAAGAAGAAGAAGAAGAAGAGGAAGAAAAGAAGAAGAAAATAACAACAACAATAACAACAAAAGCAATTAGGAAGCAAAATAACATCACAACAATGACATCAAAACACACAGAGAAAACAGTCAATATCGTCAGAATGATTTATGCATTTGCGTGCATGAATAAACTCAAAGCATGATGACAAAGCTTGTGTATGCGATATACAAGTGGTCTTTCTTCCTAGTGCGTCTATTCATATCCATGTGTGTTTGCCTTCCAGACATATCACGTGCGTACGCGTGTACAAGACAAACATGGAGATACAGAGCCAGACTCCCCGTTAGACTAACCAGAGACATCGACATTGAGATAGAGACACATGAACACACATGAAAGAGAGGGAGAGGGAGAGAGAAGAGAGAGGAGAGAGAGAGAGAGAGAGAGAGAGAGAGAGAGAGGAGAGAGAGAGAGAGAGAGAGAGAGAGAGAGAGACAGAGACAGAGACAGAGACAGAGACAGAGAGAGAGACAGAGACAGAGAGAGAAGAGAGAGAGAGACAGACAGACAGACAGACAGACAGACAGACAGGCAGGCAGACAGGCAGACAGACAGACAGAAACACAGACAGAGGCAAAGAGGCATGGAGGGAGGGGAGGCAGGGAAGAAGAGAGAGAGGGGGAGAGAGAGGAGGGAGAGAGAAAGAGAGGGAGAAAGAGAGAGACAGAAAGAGACAGACGGACGGATGGACAGGAAGAAAGAAGACGAAGACAAAAACAGAAAGAGAGAGAAGACAGAGTCAGAGACAGAGACAGAAAAGAGAGAGAGGGGGAGAGAGAAACAGACATACAGACAGACACACACAGAGATAGACAGACATGCAAAGGCAGCGACAACAGCGATTGAAGCTATGTTTGCGCATGCGTCTTACCTATCACAAAGAGAAAGGAGGTAATAGGGTGTCGACAATAAAACACCAGCTCCACATGACACCGTGTAAACAAACTGCCTGGTCAGCGACAAGAAATCCATGTCACCTATGTCAGTGTCACTTTTCTTCCACCTCAAGTAACTTCATCTCCCCCTAGACTCTGGTTTT
>CM060326.1:41674607-41709607 GCA_030674155.1 Stramonita haemastoma | reverse complement strand
CGTAGTTTTTTTTCTATGTACCAATGTGTCATTCAACGCTAAAATTTCAAACTATTTAAACAAGTTTGACAGAAAAATAAACACTTAGTCGATGTTAAATAATTCTGACGATATCGAAAAAAATACTGGTCAAGTGAAAAAAACCCAACATCCAGACCGAAAAAATGCAAATGGTGGTGATAAGCTGTATGTGTGTTTGTGTGCATATTAAAGACAGAGAAATTCAATGATTGTAATTGTGTTTATATGAAAAAGGAGTGTAACAATCTTCTAACGATTCAATGTAAAAGATTTGGAATCGTTTTGCATTAAGCCAGGCTGTGGAGAGGTAATATTTATATTGTGCAAAGAGAAAAGAGTGCATGGTTATCTTGTGTATGCATGCTATTATTGACGGGAGTTAACAACAGTTTGAATGGATCACAGAGTGGTTCAGATAATTATATTTGATGGACATATTTCATTTGATTGAGTACATTTGAATGTAAGGAAAGGGAGAGGGTGAGACATAAAAAGAAAAAGGAGAATGAATGAATGAATAAATCTTTATTTTTCAAGGGTTACAGAGTAAGTATTACTTTTTTTTTCATCAGGCCCTTGCCCTGATCAGGGAATAAAGCTAAGAACCCCCCTCCCTACCGCTACATACCAGCATCACCAACAACAGCAGTTCAACCAATGTTTTAAAAGAAGAGAACGGGATACATTCAACAAAACGCGTAATCCTATCTGGATACACTGATAATTATTTAAGGAAAAAGAAAAAAAAAATGTATTCGCAAATACATAGTCCACAGCTGACTCGAACATTATCTAGACAGATGCACTGAATGTATTGACTTAAAACAAGTCGAGAGGAGAAAAACTAAAGAAGAAAAGAAACGCACAACCACCAAGAAAATAATCAAATAATTTTGAAAAATCGACTCGATAGTGGAAGGTACCTAAGTATAAACATTTTCAAATCGTAATCAAGTATATGGATAAGTAAGTCCAAAGACTAGGCTGATTATATATATATATATATATATATATATATATATATATATATATATATATATATATATATATATATATATATGGGTAAGTGTGTGTGCGTACACGTGTATGTGTGTGTGTGCGAGCGTGTGTGCGAGCGTGCGTATGTGTGTGCGAGGGGGAAAACAAGCAAAGTATGCATAAAAGGAAAAAAACACACACGTAAAGAAAACCAACATAAAAACCCTTTAAACACAAAAAGCTAAATAAAAACACCTCGATATTTAAATGGTAAGAATACAATTTCAATCCAACATCTAACATACGAACAAAACACCCCTTATAGGATAGCATATGTGAAGGTGGAGGTGGAAAGCAAAGGAAAGGGGAGAGAGAGAGAGAGAGAGAGAGAGAAGAGAGAGAGAGAGAGAGAGAGAGAGAGAGAAGAGAGAGAGAGAGAAGCAACTTCAAATTATATCGTCATCTAAAACCAATCACCAAAGTGTTTCAAAACATCTACAAAGAAACTTCTTTAAATAATATTTATTATCAATGACACCTATAAGCTCATAATGTGGCCAAAAGCCTAACAGTAAAAAGAACACAAAACCCGAAAGGCAAACAAATAACCCCCCCCCCCCCCTAAAAACCAAACAAACTATATTTTAAAAAATCCAATAACAACGAACAAACATTTAAAGTTATACAAGCCAGTTTTAAATCGAAATCAATGTATTAAAAAATGATATCGATACTTATGAAATAGAAAAAGAAAATTACAATTATTTAGCACGATTATTCACAAGGCATCACTAATCTATAAATCAAAGCATTCATAAAATAATAAAACATTTCTCGTGTGTGTATGTGTGTGTGTGTGTAGTGTGTGTGTGTGTGTGTGTGTGTGTGTGTGTGTGTGTGTGTGTGTGTGTGTGTGTGTAGTGTGTGTATGAGGGGTGGAAAAAGAAGCAAAGAAGGCATAAAGAAAAACCCTTAAACACACAAAATACATTCAAAACACCTCTCTATATTCAAACGGTAAGAATACATTTCAATTCAACAGGAGAACCAAACACTCCTATCCACTGATAAGACTAGGGTAGCGCATGTAGCTGTGGAATATGGAAAGGAAAGGGAATTGAAAAGAGAGAGAGAGAGAGAGAGAGAGAGAGAGAGAGAGAGAGACAGACAGACAGACAGACAGACAGAGAGACAGAGAGACAGAGAGACAGAGAGAGAGAGAAGAGAGAGAGAGAGAGAGAGAGAGAGAAGAGAGAGAGAGAGAGAGAGAGAGAAGACAGAGAGAGAGAGAGAGAGAGAGAGAGAGAGAGAGAGAGAGAGAGAGACAGAGAGAGAGAGAGAGAGAGAGAGAGAGAGAGAGAGAGAGAGAGAGAGAGAGAGAGAGAGAAGGGGGAGGGGGAGGAAACACCATCAAATTACACCGTGATCAAAACAAACCAGTCAATAAGTATTTCAAAACACCCACAAAAACACTTCTTTAAACAATAATTATCATCAGTAAAACCTATAAGCTCTCAATGTGGCCAAGCCTAACAGTGAAAAGAAAAAAAAACCGAAAAACAAACAGAAAAGGCAAAATCGTATAAATAAAGACTCAACTGACAACGAGACAACATTTTAAGTTATACAAACCAATTTTAAATCAAACTCAATGCATTATACATAGTATATATAGTAATGAAGATGAAGAAAACTGCAAATTACTCTAGACGATGATACACAAGGTATCACAAATTTATAAGGCAAAAACATTCATATGAAAAATAATACATTCCACCGCGCGCGCGCGCGCGCGCGCGCGCGCGCGCGCGCGCAGGCGTGCGTGTGTGTGTGTGTGTGTGTGTGTGTGTGTGTGTGTGTGTGTGTGTGTGTGTGTGTGTGTGCTTGCGTGTGTGTGAACACGTGTGTGTGTGTGTGTGTGTGTGTGTGTGTGTGTGTGTTGTGTGTGTGTGTGTGTGTGTGTGTGTGTGAACACGTGTGTGTGAACACGTGTGTGTGAACACGTGTGTGTGTGTGTGTGTGACGGGGAAAAACAAGTAAAAAAAAACACCAAACAACCAAAAGGCATTTCAACGGAAAAATAACACACACATCAAAACTTACATAAAAACCCTTAAACACAAAAAACTAAAAATCACATCTCTATATTTAAAAATTAAAATACAATTTCAATTCAACATTAAAACCAAACACTCCTATCCAATGATAATTCTGGGATAGCATATGCGAAAGTGGAAGATGGAAAGGAAAGGAAAGGAGAGAAGGAAGAGAGAGAGAGAGAGAGAGAGAGAGAGAGAGAGAGAGAGAGAGAGAGAGAGAGAGAGAGAGAGAGAGAGAGAGAGACAGACAGACAGACAGACAGACAGACAGACAGACAGACAGACAGACAGACAGACAGACAGACAGACAGACAAAGACAGAGAATCTTCAAATTACATAATCATAGAAAATAAACAAACAAACGTGTGTACGTGTGTGTGTGTGTGTGTGTGTGTGTGTGTGTGTGTGTGTGTGTGTGTGAGGGAGAAAAAAACATTTTTTAAAAGGCATAAAAAAGAGAAAAACGCACATATACATAAAAAACAAGAATCCTTAAACAAAAAAATACTAAATAAAAATCGAATCTCGATATGTAAACAGTAAAGTACAATTTCAATTCAACATAAAAAGCAAACTCTCCGATCCAATGACAGGTCCAGGATAGCACAAGTGAAAGTGGAAGATGGAAAGGAAAGCGAAGGAGACAGAGACAGAGGAAAAGGAAAGGAAAGGAAAGGAAAGGAAAGGAAAGGAAAGGAAAGGAGAGAGAGAGAGAGAGAGAGAGAGAGAGAGAGAGAGAGAGAGAGAGAGAGAGAGAGAGAGAGAGAAGAGAGAGAGAGAGAGAGAGAGAAAGGAAATGAACGGACAGGAGAGAGAGAGAGAGAGAGAGAGAGAGAGAGAGAGAGAGAGAGAGAGAGAGAGAGAGAGAGAGAGAGAGAGAGAGATCTTCAAATTACATCGTAAAAAAATGAATGAATGAATAAATAAATAAATAAATAAATAAATAAATAAATAAATAAGAAAACAGTGAACAAAGTATTTAAAAACATCCACAAAAACACTTCTTTAAACAATAATCATCAATGAAAGCTATAGGCTCACAATATGGCCAAACGCCTAACAATGAAAAAAAAACAACAACAAAAACTCAATACATTAAAGATAATATATATTGTAATGAAGATGAAGAAGAAAACTGCATATATTCTGGAGGATGATACACAAGGCATCACAAATCTATAAGCCAAAACATTCATATGAATAATAATACATTCCATGTGTGTATGTTTGTGTGCGTGTGTGTGTGCGTGCGTACGTGGGTGTGTGTAAATACAGGGGGTGTGTGTGTGTGTGTGTGTGTGTGTGTGTGTGTGTGTGTGTGTTTTGTGTGTGTGTGACGGGGAAAACCTAGTAAAATAAACCCAAAAAGGCATAAAAAGGAAAAATCACACACACATCAAAACTACCACAAAAACCCTTTAAAAAAACTAAATAAAAATCACATCTATTTTAAACAGTAAAATACAATTTCAATTGGACATAAAAACTAAACACTGCTACCAAATAATAATTCTAGGATAGCATATGCGAAAGTGTAAGATGGAAAGGAAAGGAAAGGAGAGAAAAGGAAAGGAAAGGAAAGGAAAGGAAAGGAAAGGAAAGGAGAGAGAGGAGAGGAGAGAGAGAGAGAGAGGAGAGAGAGAGAGAAGAGAGAGAGAGAGAGAGAAGAAGAGAGAGAGAGAAGAGAGAGCATCTTTAAATTATATAATCATAAAAATATACAAACGTGTGTGGTGTGAGGGAGAAACAAGTGAAACATTTTTTAAAAGGCATAAAATGGAAGAAAAAAAAAACACTTAAAAAAACAAAATTCTTTAAGCACAAAAAATACTGAATAAAAACTTCATCTTAATAGTTAAACAGTAATGTACAATTTCAATTCAACACAAAAAAACAAACTCCTATCCAATGATAAATCTAGGATAGCATAAGGGAAAGTGGAAGATGAGAGAAAGAGAGAGAGAGGGGGGGGAGAGAAGAGAGAGAGAGAGAGAGAGAGAGAAGAGAGAGAGAGAGAGAGAGAGAGAGAGAGAGAGAGAGAGAGAGAGAGAGAGAGAGAGAGGAGAGAGAGAGAGGGGAGAGAGAGAGGGGGGGGAGGGAGAGAGAGGGGGGAGAGAGAGAGAGAAAGAGAGAGAGAGGGGGGAGGGAGAGAGAGGGGGGGGGAGGCAGAGAGAGGGGGGAGGAGAGAGAGGGGAAGAGAGAGAGAGGAGGGCGAGAGGGAGGGAGGGAGAGAGACAGAGGGATGGAGAGAGAGAGGGAGGGAGGGAGGGAGAGAGAGAGAGCATCTTCAAATTACATTTTCATAAAATGAATAAATAAATAAATAAATAGATAAATAAACAGTCGACAAAGTATTCAAAAACATCCAGATATTCAGACACGACTACAATTTTAAAATAGCGTTGATCTGATCCACCAAAAGAGAACCACAAAATGATTTACAAAAAGAAAACCAACGAAGGAACCAACTCACTCCTCTCTCCATTCACAAATGTATCATTCTGACATGACTTCAGGAAAATTTCTAAATGAACCTGACCACATCCAACAAAATGTACCCACTCTCTCGCCAAAAATACCCAAAACATACATAAATATTAAAACACTGTTCTATATCATTCAATGAAAAAACTATCTTAAATTTCTTAGCCAACAACAAACCCAATAGCATACCACACTGTTCTAAATAAAATCCCATACACATTGCTAAAGACAAATTATAATTAAAACAATTTCCATCACCACCACATTTTTTTTTTTTGGGGGGTGGCGTATTCTAGTTACAACATGCCGGCCTATTCACAGCACATTACGTATTTAGTGCAGCAGTTTTGGATACACATTGTATCCGATTAAACTAAATACCACTCAAAAAAATCACCAATTCCCGCTTCCCCATTTCTTATGGATGTAAACACTACTTTGATCAAATTTTTCTAGTCCCTACTTTTTTCCAACAAATACATATTCATGTGCATATTCATTTTCCACTACACATAAAGTATAAACACAAGTAATAATTATAACTTTTGTGTAGGATCAGCATCATCATTATACTACTGACTGCTGTCAAATCTGTGAAGGTATTCCAATGATAGACCAGTGCACAGTCCTACCTATGGTGACAATTCCCCTGCCACATGCATCCACAAATCAGCAGTTTGGGGCTTTTCGGGGAAAAAAAATAAGGCGCCATCTATATTCTGCCTTCTACTGCTATACCATACACAGTCCACCACCTTTCCCCCATCGCCAATGACCTTAAAAGTCACTCATACCCTCCTCCCCCCCTCTGCCCCTCTCCCCCCCCCCCCCCCCCCTCAACATCTCTTACCTGTTAATGTGTACCTCTCTCTTTATCTAGAATTATAACTATCACTCCTATACCACTGTTGTCACATCACTGTTGCCTCTTTTTAATACCTAAACGATTTTTCTCTGTATTATCAAAAAATTGTTTTTCACTCTTCCTCGAACTGATGCACCCAAACCTTCCTTTGTACACACTTAAGTACCTTTGTTTTCGAAAATGTCTCTACTGCATATACATTCTTAACACAAAAAACATATCGGCCCTAGTTACTACCCCGATTTCCACAACCCCTTTAGCTAACAGTCCCCCTTTATACCCTTGCGCACAAAACGTTAAATCCTGTTCCGCTTTTTGTAAGAGTAGGTCATCGTGTGCCGGTAGGAACAGATGACATTTACAAAACTGCATAACACACGGGGACTGGATGTAAAAAAAAAAAGCACAAGAGTGCTTATCCCATTATCCCTCGATATAAAATAATAATAATAATAATAATAATAATAATAATAATAATAATAATAATAATAATACCCAGCCCCTAACTTCCCCCATTTCCAAAGATACCCTCTTTCAAATTGTCGCATTGTAAGAAAATCTTGCCGAATGCTTCAGTTTCCTCTCCCTACATCATACATAGGGAGACGGGGTAGCCTAGTGGTCGGAACATTGCGCTCGCAATTTGACGATCCGGGTTCGATTCCGGTCGAGGAGATTTTCCCCCTGGAGTTCACATCAGTGCTGAATCTACTCTCCACAAAAATCCTTTGAGGCCCGTGTGCGAACGCGCGCAGACATTTTAACGCACACGTTAAATCCTGTTCTGCTTTTAGTAAGAGTAGGCCATCGTGTGCCGATAGAACAGTTGACAAGATTTTCAAAACTGCATACACACGGGGACTAGATGTAAAAAAAAATGAGTGCTTATTACATTATCCTCGATATAACAGAATATGATTAATATAATTTCAACCGCCCCACTATCCCACTTTCATCCCCTAACCCTCATGTTTAGCGTTTTTCTACCCTTATTTCTTTCAAATCTTAAACAACACCTTTTTCTATTTCCACCCCCCGTAACTTCTACTTTTCTCGTGTGTTCTACCCCTATCACATCAAAATATTCGGACTGCCTTGCTCCCTGTATTTACACTTTTAATCATTTTTCCTTCCTCCATCCCCCACCCCCTCCGTTTCACCCATCCTAGCAACTCTGCATTTCCCTAAAATTCGCAACCCCCCCCCCCCCCCCCCCCCCCCCCCCCCCACCCCCCCCCCCCCCCCCCCCCCCCAAACATTTCCGAGATATGAGTTATCTACCACTGTGTTCATATACCGTTGTGTCCACCTGCTTTTGTGTTTTCATGCAAGGTTTAAAAAAAGGGTTTAGTACAAGGGTTAGGGTTAGAATTTAGTAGTAATTTAGTGTTGTGTGTGTGTGTTGTATGAAGTAGTTACTTTTAAAAGCATGTGGACACACTGAAATATAGACACGTTGGTAAAGAGTACTTCGTTACAAATTTACAACTACAAAATTTTTTTTCACTGCTTCAATTTCTTTTGTTCTATCTAATTTTAAGATCCCGTTTTTTTTAATCTTTAAATCTGTTGGACCCGTTTCACGGATTTGCACCCCACTTTTTTTTTTCAAAAATCTCAAAATTAAAAATGTGAGAATAATTATTTTCTCTGATAGTAAGCTGTCTTTTTCTTTCCCGTTTTACTGAATATGCATTCTCTCTCCTTGTCTAGAACATCTCTTCCTGACGCCTACCCGTAAGTATTGCCCTCTTATTCCCAACACCCTTCCTTCATACCTACCCTGAATAGACCTGCAAACCACCTCCCATAACACCACCACCTCTACCCAAAACAACTGTTTTCTTTTATATCGAAGATAATGGTATAAACGCTCATGTGCTTTTTTTTTTACATCCAGTCCCCTTGTGTTTGCAGTTTTGTAAATCTTATCTGTTCCCACCGGCACACAATGGCCTACTCTTACGAAAAGCGGAACAGAAATTTATTGTGCACGCAAGATGTTCTGCGTGCGTTCGCACACGTCTCACTTCTCGACACCGATGCCTCGTACAATAATACATCTATGCTTCATCTTCTTTTTAATACTCTTCCTATAGTGCCTACCTAACAATACCCGTGATTACCTCCACTCAAATACCACTCCCTTGTCCTAAGTACCCCTTCCTCATTTATTTATTTATTTATTTTATTTTATTCTTTTATATCGAGGATAATGGGATAAGCGCTCGTGTTGTTTTTTTTTGCATCCAGTCACCGTGTGTATGCAGTTTTGTAAATATCTGTTCCCACCGGCACACGATGGCCTACTCTTACGAAATGCGGAACACGATTTAACGTGTGTGCAAGATGTTCTGCGATTTCATACCTACCCCACAAACATTCCTCCCTCCCCCCTTAGTGCTCTCCTATGCCAAACACCCCTTTGCCCACCACCTACGTACGCTAATACTTTACGCTACATCCTTTCTTAACACCCATTGCTCTTGACCATCTCCTTTAACAATACCTGAAACCCCTACCCTCAATACCACTCCCTCCTAAACACATCTTCCTAACCACCCACCGGACAGTACCTGTCAGTACCCTCTCCATGCTGTTCTCTTTAACCGCCGCTTCCTATAAACATTTTTTACTTAAATACCTGCACCTCCCCTCAACTCTGTCCGAGGCGTTGCTTTTTCTTTAGATAGATGGCTTGATGAAAAAAAGCAAATCGAAGCTTAATATACCATCTGAAAATGAAATTTTGACTGACTTTGACACACACCTAACTAACTACTCTTTACAGACCACCTCTCTGAAGGATGTATAAATCCTTGCTGTAATTCAATACTTATCTCTTGGATGTAAAATTTGCATCTACCTGGTCCAGCTTATTTTCTGTACAATAGAGTAGGCCAGGCTGGGCTCTGTATGCAAAGGTCTACCATTGGAGACCATCACAGGTTTGACAAAAGTCAATGCATCAAAAATCAAATCATCAAAAATCAATCTAATTTCGTTTGCATTTTCCTCCCTTGTATTACAAATCATATTTGCACATAAGACAGGTATGTGATTAATTAAATATTTGTTGGGTTGGTAACATTACACATTGTAAATTGTCAATGTGTTTTATACATTCTTCATCGCGATACAAGTATTGGAAATCGCGAAGGATTTTAAATACGGATATCCCCCAAAAATAACCGACAAAAAACAACAAAATAAAAAAAACAAAAAAAATGGTTTTTATGTCTTCCTTTTTACCGAGTACCTTCGTTACAAAATTTTTCTAACACAATGAAGCCATTAAAGGTGTAAACAAAATAAACTGATCATGGAAGGCGAACTTACTTCGGTTTCACGACCGTCTTAGGTGGGCCTAGCTTCATAGCTACACAGTTCTAGCAATCTACTCCATGAAAGCCTTCAGATCTGGTGCATAAGGTCATGGCTATTGCTGCACAAGGCTGTAGTGTGCAAGCTCATGGCGAGATCTTACCTCATCAGTTGCACAATGTCTTGTTGCTGGCCCCCCCTATGTCCCCCCTGATGCTGCTGTGTAATGTCATTATGTTGCTGCTGTATAATATTTTGTTGCTGCTGTTAAGCCGTTCTGTTGCCTATTACAAAAATTGTAATCTTCTTGCCGTGTTTTTCAGAATTTCTTAATCTTGATTTTTTTTTTCTAAAATGTCTTCTTACTACTTTCTTCACACTGTCTTTTTGTTGCTGCTTTTTTCACACTGTCTTTTTGTTGCTGCTGTTTCGCTGTCTTCCTGCTGTTTCGCTGTCTTCCTGTTGCTGCTGTTCGCTATCTTCCTGCTGTTTCGCTGTCTTCCTGTTGCTGCTGTTCGCTATCTTCCTGCTGTTTCGCTGTCTTCCTGTTGCTGCTGTTTGCTGTCTTCCTGTTGCTGCTGTTTGCTGTCTTCCTGTTGCTGCTGTTTGCTGTCTTCCTGTTGTTGTGGTGCGCTGTTGTTCTATTGTTGCTGCTGAGCACTGTTGTTTTCTTGTTGTTGTCACGCATCGTCATGTTGCTTTCGGGCCTGGTGACAAACTTAAAAAAAGGTGTTAGTGCTCTATCAATCCCAGAAAAAGAGAGAGAGAGAGAGTGAGAGAGAGGTACAAGGATACAGATACAGAGTAAGGAGGAGGAGGAGAGAGAACTCTGAACACAGAGATAGAGAGAAAGAGACAAAGAGATGAGAAGAAGAGAGCATTTAACTCTGGAGAGAGAGAGAGAGAGAGAGAGAGAGAGAGAGAGAGAGAGAGAGGAGAGAGAGAGAGAGAGAGAGAGAGAGAGAGAGAGAGAGAGAGAGAGAGAAGAGAGAGACGGACAGAGATACAGAGGAAGGAGCGGGAGAGAGAGGAGAAAGAAAAAGACAAAGAGATGAGAAAAGAGAATATTTAACGCTGGGCAGAGAGAGAGAGAGAGGAAGAGAGAGAGAGAGAGAGAGAGAGAGAGAGAGAGAGAGAGAGAGAGAGAGAGAGAGAGAGAGAGAGAGAGAGAGAGAGAGAGAGAGAGAGAGGAGAGAGAGAGAGAGAGAGAACTGAACACAGAGAGAAGAGAAGGAAAAAGACAAAGAGATGAGAAAGAGAGAGTATTTAACACTGGGCAGAGAGAGAGAGAGAGAGAGAGAGAGAGAGAGAGAGAGAGAGAGAGAGAGAGAGAGAGAGAGAGAGGGAGAGAGAGAGAGAACACTGAACACAGAGAGAAGAGAAAGAAAAAGACAAAGAGATGAGAAAGAGAGTATTTAACACTGGGCAGAGAGAGAGAGAGAGAGAGAGAGAGAGAGAGAGAGAGAGAGAGAGAGAGAGAGAGAGAGAGAGAGAGAGAGAAGAGAGGAGAGGAGAGAGAGAGAGAGAGAGAGAGGAGAACACTGAACACAGAGAGAAGAGAAAGACAAAGACAAAGAGATGAGAAGGAGAGAGCACTTAACACTGGACAGAGGGAGAGAGAAAGAGAGAGAGAGAGAGTGGGGCAGTGACAGAAAATGACAGAGGGAAAAGGAGAGAAACTGAGACAAAGAGATACAGAGATACAGAAAGAGGAAAAGGATAACACTAGTCACTGAACAGAGACGCAGAGAGAGAGAGAGAGAGAGAGAGAGAGAGAGAGAGAGAGAGAGGAGGAGAGAGAGAGAGAGAGAGAGGGAGAGAGAGAGAGAGAGAGAGAGAGAGAGAGATGAGAGAGAGAGAGAGAGAGAGAGAGAGAGACAGAGACAGAGACAGAGACAGAGACAGAGAGACAGAGACAGAGACAGAGAGAGAGACAGAGACAGAGACAGAGACGGAGAGACAGAGACACAGAGACAGAGACAGACAGACAGACAGACAGACAAACAGAGAGACGGAGATAGAGACTATGAACCAGCTGAATTGTGGCAACATCTTTCTATTATAACTACCCACTTACCATAAAGGGCTTGGCGGTGGAAGTTCACTGGGTTTGACGATGGAAGTGAAGTTTCCAGCTGAGGGCAGTAGTACCAGAGATAGCCCCAGTAGAACTATGTGATCAGCATGACAACCTTGACACTAATGTTAGAGGACTTCTGCTGTCTTAGGAGATTTAGAAGAAGAACCAGGACTGTTTTCCAAAACTTTTGAAGAAGTGTAAGGGAGAGACGGAATCACTAGACCTCCTAGTAATAATAATAATACATGGAATTTATATAGCGCTATATCTTGTAAAAACAAATCAAAGCGCTTGCACTCGACCCTCACAACAAACAACCAATGACAAATAATTCTAGCAAAATCGAAAGCACACACGCGCGCGCGCACGCGCACACACACACACACACACACACACACACACACACACACACACACACACACACCTATAGAGGTTATACATTTTGACAGGGTGAATGGAATTTCAAATGTTGGAGGCAGGGACAAATAGGAGATGAAAACAGAAGGTAAAAATCTTAGGTTTGAAACAAGTGTGTCTTGAGGTTGGATTTAAAAGTGTCATATGTAGGCTTTTGCCGAAGGGATAGAAGAAGAAGCAGCAAGCTATGCACAAGGCCTCAGCATCCTTCACTTCCACCACAGTACCCATCCAATCGCCCCCAATGTCGGCTAACCAATCCAATCTAATCCTGTTGTTTGTAACCCAAAGGAAGTCCGAAAGATCACAGTGGCCATTTATTTCGGGGCTGTCACTTACGCTTTTTTTTACATTTTCAATCAAACCTGTGCCCCTTAATGCAGATTAAAACAATTCATAACCAAATGAACTGTTGGTCCTTGCATTAACGCCCTGGCCAACCAGAAGGGTCAACCCGTGTCCGTTAACACGTGGGGGGAGGAACCTTTCAACAACAGAGATCAATCCAATCCAATGATGCTGCTTAGAGCCCTGCCGACCGCACAGGCCATATCGGGGCTGTCACCTCGTCACATTTTAAAACTTATTAAAACTGTGCAACTATATACAGATTAAAACGGGGATTAAAACCAACTTGACTGTCCTTGCTTGTATTGACGCCCTGGTCAACCACAAGGGTTAGCCCAGGACGGCCATTGCGTTGAACGACAGAGAAAATGAATTGAAACTTAAAATTCCCTTTACAACCTTGTTCTTAGCGACTAGCAATGACCCATTCACTTATATATGACTGAAAAAAATAATGCCCGATTTCTCTCAGAAAGTTTTAAAACTGTTGTCCCGAGGAACATTGCAGAAATGATTCTTTAGGGAGCCTGCAGTAAAAATTCATGTGACATTATTATCCTGGACATCTCGACACTCCAGAAGTAGATGCATGATGGTTATTCGCACATCACAAGTCACACACCATGGGGTTTCAGCTTTCAGGGTGCAGATCAGACAGACAAGACCATTTCCAAATCCACATCTACAGGCCTGGCCACCGAACTAAAGTTTGAAGTCACAGCTTTCTTCGCTTTCCTAGGAAGTTGGGAAATTATTCTACCAAGCATTGTCAATGCCCACAAAGTTGATTTTTTTTCTTCTGCGGCACTGCAAAAACTCATTTAGCACGTTTCCCTTTGGATCTTTTGCAATGGAGTTTTGTTTTTATTGTGGGATTTTTTGGGGTAAAATTATGGGGTTTGGGTTAATAAGTCTTTTTTTGTTTGTTTGTTTTTTTTGGGGGGAGAGGTGGGGCTTTCTGTTGGGGGGTCTACGTTTGGGTTTAGTTTATGTTCTACTTTATTTTTTCCATTTAGTTTTATATTGGTTTCACAGTTTGGTTTTGTATGACTTTACTTGGTTTAGTTTTATTCACGGTTTGGTTCAGTTTAGTACTACACAGTTTAGTTTTAGTAGTTTTTTTTTTTGTTTTAGATTTACTCGGTATGGTTCTGTTCACGGTTTGGTATAGTTAAGTTTTACTTACGGTTTGGTTTTAGTTTTACTTGGTTCGGTTTTTAGTTTTGTTCGGTTGGGTTTTAGGTTTACTTTGTTCGGTTTTAGTTTTATTTACGGTTTTGTTTTGTTTACTGCTTCGTTTTAGTTTTATTTACGGCTTGGTTTTAGTTTTATTTACGGCTTGGTTTTAGTTTTATTTACGGCTTGGTTTTAGTTTTATTTACGGCTTCTTTTTAGTTTTATTTACGGCTTGGTTTTAATTTTATTTACGGCTTCGTTTTAGTTTATTTACGGCTTCGTTTTAGTGTTATTTACGGCTTCGTTTTAGTTTTATTTACGGCTTCGTTTTAGTTTTATTTATGGCTTGGTTTTAGTTTTATTTATGGTTTGGTTTAAGTTCTATTTAGGGCTTGGTTTAAGTTCTATTTACGGCTTGGTTTAAGTTTTATTTACGGCTTGGTTTAAGCTCTATTTATGGCTTGGTTTTAGGTTTACTTACCGTTTGATTTTGTTTACGGCTTGGTTTTATCTACGGCTTGGTTTAAGTTTTATTTACGGCTTGGTTTTATTTACGGCTTGGTTTTATTTACGGCATGGTTTTAGGTTAATTTACGGTTACGTTTAAGTTTTATTTGCGGCTTAGTTTAAGTTTTATTTACGGCTTGGTTTTAGGTTTATTTTAGGTTTATTTACGGTTTGGTTTTATTTACGGCATGGTTTTAGCTTTATTTACGGCTTGGTTTTAGGTTTATTTACGGCATGGTTTTAGGTTTATTTACGGCTTGGTTTTAGGTTTATTTACAGTTTAGTTTTATTTACGGCTTGAGTTTACGGCTTGGTTTAACTTCTATTCATGGTTTGGTTTAAGTTCTATTTACGGCTTGGTTTAAGTTTTATTTACGGCTTGGTTTTAGTTTTATTTACCGTTTGGTTTTATTTACGGCTTGGTTTATCTACGCTTGGTTTAAGTTTTATTTACGGCTTGGTTTTATTTACGGCTTGGTTTTATTCACGGCATGGTTTTAGGTTTATTTACGGCTTGGTTTAAGTTTTATTTACGGCTTGGTTTTAGTTTTATTTACGGCTTCGTTTTAGTTTTATTTAGGGCTTCGTTTTAGGTTTATTTACGGTTTGGTTTTATTTACGGCTTGGTTTAAGTTCTATTTACGGCTTGCTTTAAGTTTTATTTAGGGCTTGGTCTAAGGTTTATTTAGGGCTTGGTTTAAGTTTTAGTTACGGCTTGGTTTAAGTTCTATTTACGGCTTGGTTTTATTTACGGCTTGGTTTAAGTTCTATTTACGGTTTGGTTTAACTTCTATTTATGGCTTGGTTTTAGTTTTATTTACGGCTTGGTTTAAGTTTTAGTTACGGCTTGGTTTCAGTTTATTTATGGCTTGGTCTTACGGTTTTAGTTTTATTTACTGTTTGGTTTTATTTACGCTTGATTTTAGTTTTATTTACGGGTTTGATTTTAGTTTTATTTACGGGTTGGTTTTATTTATGGGTTTGGTTGAAGTTTCATTCAGTTTGGTTTTACGCTCGATTGGGTTTAGTTAAGTGTATTAGGGATAATACATCAACCCTATGTGGTGTCCAGTTATAATTGAAAGGCAAATGACAGTTTGTCCAACACTTATTCATGAAATAGAACTGATGAAGCAAACTTTGACCAGAATAGCAGAACACCTGAAGAGTAGCCTGAATCACCTTCCACCTTTTCAACTCCTTACAAACATCTTCCCCGGTTGGTACTTTTTGAGGAGGTAGCCCGTGAACTGGGCCAGGCGGCAATTGCTGGGCTGCAGTTGTGCAGCTTTATACTTCTATTCAACTCTACCTCCAGCTGCAACCGTTCGCATTAAGTCTCAGCCCCAATGTGGCCTATGTGGTCGGCGGAGCTATAAGCAACATAATTGGATCGCATTAAGTCACTGCTCGTACCGGCTTCTTAAATTGCTCAATTGTGGGGACTCATAATAGTATTATAGGTTTCTTTCGTTTTTCCGATAATGATTGATCGCATTTACTTTGATAAAATCAGGATATTGATGTCTTTTCCCACTTAACACGCTGTAAGTTCTTTGGCTCAACCCCGATACCTCCGAAAAGCCATCTCCTGAAGACTATCTGCGCTGAGTCAGTAAAGTAACTCCCTTTCAACAACAAAGACCAAAGGAACATAATTATGTTTATGTCTCAGAACTACCGCAAAAAGACTCAACATGACCGATTTCCGACTTCCCAGCGTTGTTGAAGCAGCTGTCTGGAACCATTAACTATAGATGCCTACCAATTAAATCATGCTATCACATAGTCTACTGGCACTGTGCCCATGTACTGAAGGCACTGCAACTGTGGTGTCTCTGATAGGAAGGTGCGGTATTGTTGGCCACCTCTGATTCCGACATAATAGAAAGTGTGTCACACGCATTGCACACACGCAAGCAAGTTCGCACGTGCGCGCACACACACACACACACACGTATGGACACACACACAAACGCACACGCGCACGCGCGCGCACGCACACGGACCCACACACACAGACACATACATGGGCATACATACACACACGCACGCGCGCGCGCGCGACAGCCCCCCCCCCCTCCCCTTTAAAAAAAAACAACAACCAAAAATAAAATAGCAAAACAACAAAAACAATAAACACAAACCCCCGAGACCATTTTCCGATGAATTTAACCCCATGAGTTTTCTCTCACCTTCCAAGTCCCTCCATTGTAAACAGTTTCCATCATCAACCGAATTATAAAATATTTTTTATCCACTGCTTTTCTTCATAAAAATATATCAAAAGAAATAACTTCTTTAACTTTCCCAGGAGTTGCTCGGGCGCTGCACTAAACCAAACTGCGTGTCTTGGGCAAACAACCTAGGGATTCTATCCCTTTCTACGTGAGTGTGCATGCTGGGTATGTCTGTTCTGTCCATACTATCGGTCATAGTTGGCATTTCTACAACCACCAAAATGGACAAGCAGCACACGGGACCTCAGTCAACAGTCTCGTGTGAAGGATATATATACACGAGTCCACAGTAAGAACTAGTGTCAACTCCACAGGAAAATTATCAAACGGAGGCCACTGAAAATTCACCAAATGTCGCTCCTTAGTGCTCGATGAGCCAACTGGGCACAAGTCAACGCTTTACAAAACAAGAAAACAAGAGCGTCCGTTATGTCATAATTGTCTATCATTAAAAATTAAAAAAGAGTTGGGGGGGGGGAGGGGGGGCTAGCTTAGTGGTTAGAGGCTTCGCTCATTATCTGACCACCCTGGATTGAGCCACCACAAAGGCGCCCCTTTTGGAAACTTTACGCTGGAGTTAACATCAGTACCAACTCAACTATCCTCGAGTTATCAGTACTGACTCCATTCCCCCAAAAATTACGTGAGACTATAAACAAGCGCAGAATATCTTGCACAAATGTAAAATATCCATTCTGCCTTTTCGAAGTGTTTGACATTTCGCGCTGTTAAGAACAAATAACCTTTTTTAATGCATGCACACAAGTGTGTTTAAGCATCATCCCTGAATTCGAAATATGGCTAATTTGATTGTGGCTAGTACGCAAAATCTCACTGTTGGTGAGCCTGGGAGCTCCAGCTGAGGAAGGGAAAAATCACAAAAGGGGTTGGGGGGGGTGGGGGTTACAATATTTTTCACCATCTATCATAAAGCGGAAAAAGTTCTATTATAGCATAAGAATAAACTAAAGTTTTAACTGCAAAAGAATTAACCAAAATGCTGAATACATAAAAATAACCCTACAGATGTCCGTCTCTAGTACTGATATGTGTTCTCAAATTCAAGAGAGGAGGGGGGGGGGGGGGAATGATGTCACTGTCCTAACTTTTTATTTGCCATGTCTTCCAACTTGTACTTTCCAAATAATTGTTTGCTCCATTAGAATAGCAAGAAAAAATTCGTTTCATTGACAGCAATAACCTACTTTATAAAACGGTAGGTCAAAACTTGGGATCTGCTGTCACTCTTTCAATATGAATGCGTGGGGGAAGGGGGGGGGGGGGGAATTATGGCCAACTTTGGTATCCTTAACCTCTGCATGAATGCACCAGCTTTTAGACAGACATTTCTATTTGGTAGACTTCAGACCGACAGTCATTATTTTAAATACAGCTTCCCCTTAACAAATTGAACTATCTACACCACTTACCATTTCGCTGGGTTGGCCAAGTTCACACACTCGAAGCTTGTGGCAGCGCTTGTGTCTGTGTGCGTCTTCGTCCTGCATCAACTGCGTGTGAACTGTGGGGACCTTTTGACCAATCAGAGACAACATTGATATTCCGCGCGCCCTCTAACCTGCTCGTGATTACCTCTCTTGTTTGTGTAAGAAAGGCGTATGTTCAACCCCTATGATATCCGATCAGGTGTGACGTCACCACAAATACTTAATTTTCTTTATGTGCATACAAAATGGTGACCTCTGTTTAGGTAGAAATATCAAGTTCATGTTTTCAACTCTTTACAAAAAATTGCGTACCATTTCTCCAAAAATAAACCGGTAAATATTGCCAGTGACGTCATACTTAACCCCAACCTGAGGGTGATTGAACATATGCCACAGGCTCAAGCTCTGACCCTTCACAGCCTACATGTCACAGAACAGTGCGTGGTGCACGGAAAAGGCACATGTTTGTTTGTTTTTTTCCCCACCCAGGTACATGTCAGTACACTGGGAGGCTTGGGGTTCCTGACAGTGGCAGTGTGACTGTCAACGTCCTCTGGCAAATGTCATGACCTAATTCTGTAATGATGATGATGATGATGATGATGATAATAATGTAATGATAATAAAATGATAATAATAATGATGACAACAATAATGATAATAATACTATTAATATTAATAATAATAATAATAACAATATATGGAATTTCTATGGCACTATATCTTGCAAAAAAAACGAAAGAAATAATCAAAGCGCTTGCATTCGACCTAAACAACTCACAAGCAGTCAATAACAATGAATAATTGTAGCAAATTCGAATGTGCACAGACACGCACGCGCACACACAAGCACCATTGTACTTTATGGCTACAGTATTGCTCTATATGACTACATTATAGCACTATATGACTACATCATCGCTCTGAATTACGACATCATTGCTCTTTTTGACCACATTATTGGCATATATGAATATATCATCACGATATAATGATAATTAAAAAAAATAAAATAATAATACATGGAATTTGTATAGCACTATATCTTGTAAAAACAAATCAAATGATAATAATCATGATAATAATAATACTGATGATTATCATTAATATTAATAACAATAATGCTACTACTACTACTTATAATAATAATAATAATAATAATAATAATGATTATGATGATAATAATAACAATAATAATAATAATGATGATGAGTAGTAGTAGTAGTAGTAAATTATGTGACTACAGAATTTCATACTCTGTCTACAGCTTTGGCGAGGGAAAGGAAGGGAGAGGGAAGGAGTCAGTTTTTTTGGTCATCTCAAGTCTGCCCTTTTTTCTTGTTGTTGAGTTGACTTTGCTATTTGTGTTGTTGTTGTTGTTTCCTTCTTGTTTCTTTATTTCAGTGTGTTTCTTTTCCCTTCGGATATTTTGTCTTTTTTTTACGCTTTTGTCTGTCTGTCTTTCTGCCTCTTAAGTTATTACAAGCCTCCTCCAAACAACTAATACTCCCTACTTGTATATTGCTCTCTCAAAACATTAAAGTGTTACAAGAAAAATACATCCCCTAAATGCATCACTGACTAACACAGTTAAGCGGTCATTTGTCAGCGGATGATTAATGCCGTCTGGCCGATGTCTATACAATTGTTTGACATGATACGTCCATCTGTGGGGATGGGGACTGTTGTGGGGCCCGTTGTGGAGAGGCGAACAGCTAGGTGTTAATGAGAGAGAAAGTGGCGAGTCCGTGATCTTCTTCCGCAATTCTTCTTGTTTGCATTTGTCTTCCTTGATGAGCTATTGTTGTCCGATATATGAGGGAACTGCTTTGCACTGCCGTTAAGCGCGCCTTGAAAAATCAAGCCCAGCACATCCAACTCTGGTATGGGAAATATATACATAATTGAAAATATATAGGGGAGAAAAACAAGTGCAGGCAACCAAATATATATTCGTTCTCGTCATACAATATATGATTTTCAAAAATTCAATACAAAAATACCAACACTATATCATTAAAGTCTTTAAAGGCGGTATTTAAGGAATTATTGATTAAGAATCATGTTATGGTTCTGATTTGACTTGAGTTTTGGCTTCTAGTTGAGCATGCTTTCTTCTGGGATCCCGGCATTGATAGCAACCTTTTACACCCTCTATGGTAAGAGCAAGACACTTTTTAGAATTCAGAGGTGTCCATTGCAGCCCTAGGAATAGATAAATATTCCTGTGGCCTACCACTGTTGCCAGTAAAAGATGAAAATAGAAAGAGAAAGAAAATATGTTTGGAAAAAATGTTGTAAAAAAAACAACTGAATATAGAATAAAATATGCACCTAGTGAATCTTTGTGCCTTATGTTCGGGGATCCTTTATAAGACAGGATGCAAGGGAGATCATAAAGTTCGTACCCAGCTGATATATATATATATATATATATATATATATATATATATATATATATATATATATATATATATATATATATATATATGTATATATGTATATGTGTGTGTATATGTGTGAACGCGTGCAAGTCTTATTCTAAAATCATTGCCAGGGAAACAATCACGTTAATGATTTAAAGTGTATTATACTGTTGCCATTACTGGCGGTTTTCTTGTTGATATCTGTTCTTGTTGTCCATTTACTTTCTTTTAGCCCTGTTCGAAAGAGGAGGGAAGCTCTAAATAAATCACAAATTATCTCCAAACTTATTTAATACAACACATCACAATTTGACAGCTGCTCTAAAGGGCAACAACTCCCTGTGACGCTAGGGTAGATCACTGTGCAGATAGTTTCAGAATTCCTGAACCTGACGTACAGGGCTAACTGTGGACCGTGGCCATTCATCAGCAAGGGGAAGTGGGGGGAGGCAAGGAAACTCCTCAGCCAGTGGGATGACCTTCACTGGGACCATTATTTTTCTTTTGGCTGCTGAGTGATGGGCTTGTATTTTTTTTTACCAGGATCAATAATTTGTTGAGGAAATGTCAGTGGTGTTGGGGTGGGAAAAACGGAGTACAGAAAAAAGAAATTATTGAAGACACAATGAGCAGGGACATGTTGAAATGAATACTAGTGATGCAGCTGGAGTTATTGTTGAAAATTATGTTTTCGGGTGTATGTTAATCATTGTTGAAAATTATGTTCTCGTGTGTATGTGGAAAGACAAGCGAGAAGAATATTCCAATCTTGTGACTGAGATTAATTATGACATTGAAGTGAATGGGTATCAATGTAAGCAAATAACCCAACAAACAAACAAAAGCAAGGCAGAAAAGAATGGAAAAATATATCTGACAGAGAAAAAAAACTGATATAAGATAATCTGTACTTATAACGCACACTATACGGCCCTACTGTCTAGTGTTGAACAAGCTCTCATCCACATCAAACACACTACCTCTTTGTCACTCCAGTATTGCCACAGGATAAACCCCTTTAGGCAAATCCTGAATCGGGAATCTCTACTGGAACACAAATATAACACTTTAGGTATGTTATTGGAAACAGGATGACCAAAGGCATAAAACGTATCGATGAAGCTTTCTCTTCTTCGTCGAACACTCAAACAAGCAAGTACTGTTGTCTGTTATATGGGCAAAAATGCGTTGCGCTGCCGTTTGAGGGCCTTACAAGTCACGATTGGCACATCTGACTTTTGTGTGGGAGGGAATTATTGTCTTTTGTGACCTCCTGAGAAAAAAAAACGCAGACGAATGGACCAAGAAGGCAAATAACGCACACGATGGGGGTGACAGGAAGAAAAGAAAGAAGGCACAAAGAAAGCGAGGGACAGAAAAGAGAGACTTCCTATTACATAATTTTCTCAAGTTGGGAATGCTTTTTATAGTGACAGCCCCCCCCCCCCCCCCCCCCCCCCCCCCCCCCCCCCCCCCCCATCACTTGGGGATAATGATGAAGCCATTGAAGAGGTTTAACTACCAGGCTCTGTGTGACTGAAAAAAACTACGTCACAGTTTGTTGCTGATAAATGTCCATGAGACATTTGAGAAGCTTAACATTATTGCGGTAAATTTAGTATCTTGCATACCGCATGTTCAGCTGCTGTGGCCGTCATTCCTGGGGCTGCTGCTAATAATGACAACTATGGCAATGATGGTAAGAGATAAGGTATGGGATAAGAAGAGGACACGGAAAGGACTTGCACATAAAATTTATTTATCATTCTGCCCATCTCCCACTTACATCCTTTCTGCATACATTCTCTTCCACCGCTGTCTCTACTATTCTCTTTTTGATCTATAGCCATGCATGAAGAATACATTACTTCCATAATCATTCACCAGCAAAGTACCTTCTCACTGCTTCTCTCTCTTGTGTACACTTTTCCCCTCCAACTAACACTATTCTTCATATTGATCACCTCCCCCCTCCCGAGCCTTCCCTACACATGTTCATTCAGAGGGAAGCAGACAGATTCAAATTGCAAACTCTGTGTAAAGAAAGGAAGGAGGGATTCAGACCCACGCCCTCGTTTCTCTGTGCAGTGTCCTACTTCATCTGAGGCATTGATGGATGGAAGCTGTCAGTTTATCCTGTGGAGTCATCACTGAAGTCAAGCTCCTACCACTTGTTTGTAGTGATTCCCCCACCCCCAACGCAGTTAGGAAAGAAATGATTACCATTGGGAAAGTACAAGACAAAAATGTCGTGTGCTTGGTAGCGTATGGAGGCTTGGGATGTACAAAGTAAATGTTGACTCTTAGAAGAACAGAAATTGTATTTGCATGTATACTGGGTTAAGGTTTTACGTTGAATCCCCCCCCCCCCCCCCCAATCACTGTCTGGCCTACTTTGTCTTGTTTCAGTCTGGTAACACATTTCTATATGAATACAGAATGCGAAGAAGAAGAAGAAGAAGAAGAAGAAGAAGAAGAAGAAGAAGAAGAAGAAGAAGAAGAAGAAGAAAACAACAACAACAAGACCAACAGCAACAACAACAACAACAACAACAAACCATTAAAGTATTCCACTTAAAACACCTGAATCATCTATGGAAGAACTTGTGAATCTCATTTCATTCCTCAACGTCTCTTCCACTATACTTCTATCTAGCTCTTGCAGTGCTCATTACATTTTGCCCACTGCCCCGTCCCCTGCCTTATAACTCACTCCATTCAGACTGAAACAGCTTGCAGAGCTGTAGATCAGACGATCCTGGCCAGATTTATGACAGAAAGACCCGGTCAGAATCATAGCTTGTGTTTAGCCCCGATGCTGGCCAATGCAAATAACTGTCACTGTATCGACAAGTGTCATCGCTGCACTGAGGCTTTTCCAAAGCTGCCTAGAGTGGCTTGCTTCCCTTGTGGTCATAAGAGATTGAAGAGAGGGGAAATTTATTTGATAAGCATGAGAATGACTGTGTTCCTTGTTTAGTGGTATGGAGCACATTTCATGAAATTTGTATATGATGAGTGTGTCAGTAGAGAACATAATAACTGTCACATTGAAATGGTAATAAGCGGCAAATATAACAACGACTGAAGAAGAAGAGGAAAGAGGAGGAGGAAGAGGAGGAGGAGATGATGATGATGAAGAAGAAGAAGAGGAAGAAGAAGAAGAAGAAGAAGAAGAGAAGAAGAAGAAGAAGAAGAAGAAGAAGAAGAAGAAGAAGAACAACAACAACAACAACAAGAAGAAGAACAAGAACAAGAACAAGAACAAGAAGAAAAAGAAAAAGGAAAAGGAAAAGAAGAATAACAAGAAGCAGAACACAAAAGAAAAATAACAAGAAAAAAGAAGAAGAAAGAAGGTAATGATGAGAAATAACACAAAATGTGCACAGACTTGTAAGCAACACCATTAGTATCTGTACAGATTCTGACTGAACAGCTGTAATAGTTAGCATGCATACTCTCAGACTTTATTAGTTTTTTGTTTCTCTTTAAATTTGGTATTTTCCTGCTGGTCTTAGTTTTCCTCCATTCGTCAATATAAAAAGTGACATCTCTCTCTTCTCTCTCTTTCAATAGCTTCCTAACGTTGCACACACCTTCCTAGTCACTTTTCCCTTCTTCACTACATACACATAAATATAATCCAACCAGAGATTACTTTCTCTGCACACATAGTGTCAATCTGACATGACCTCACCCATTTCCTTCCTCTTCCCTCTCCAACGAGGATAATTATATGTCCTCTATTTATACCGCAGCTCCGTTGATAAAAAAACCAACAAAGTTTACTTCGTTCACAACACAGAGAGAAAAAAGTCTACATGTCATTCAGTCAATGTGCAAAGCAAAAATGATGGCGGCAGGGAAAGCGATTCCCTGTGAAGAGTGTTGCTGGTCTGACCCCTGGTGAGGAATGGCCACTGTCCACAGGTCTCCATGTGAGTAAATGTTGGGTTCGGGAACTTCTGACCTATGTGCAGAGTGATTTACCTTGTTGCCATGCAGAGTGGTTACCCTTTAGCGCGATTATCAAAATATGTCAGGATTTGTGAATGTAAGATCGTTGTAACTTATTTAAATGTTTTCTCCAAGCCCCAAAGAAAGGCTGAAAAACCGTAGACAAATACACTTAGCACTTATGAGAGTTAACGTGCACAGAAGGTTGGTAATGACAATTTGTGTACCCTGATGCAAGATGTCTGACCTAATTCTGATTCACACAGGTGGGTGACTATATACTGGACATTCAACGGAACCCACAAACGTATTGGCTCTGCTCTTTATTGCTACATGCTTTTCCTCCTGGCTACTTTGATTTTCATGTTTTTAGGCCTTTATTCCTTTGATAACATTTTGCCTCCGTTCAGACCTTTTGTGGCCACGAAATCCCATTTGCTTTGATTAATGTCAAATTCTGGATGGATAGTTTGGATGTCTCTGCAGTGAAACATGGGCCGCCCTCTTGATCAATGGCTAGGAAAAAGATGTTCTTGTAGTCCTGTGTGAGTAGGAGATCTCCAGACCATCTTAGCTGAGACTGTGTTTGCAGTACATCTGCATTTAAGATCTGGGCTTACAAAATTTTATTTGTGTTTGAGATTCTATTGTGCCGTTTGGTGTTTAAGATAACTTGGAGGCAGTGCTGGTGAAACTGTTCAAGTATTTTAAAGTGCCCACGATAGAGAGTCGGAAACTTGCATCTCTACTGGCCAAACTGCTCTATATGCTGCATACTTCGTCTCCAGGTTGTAGCCCCTTTCAAGTTATACCCACTTGCACAATCTACCATAGGGAGCATTTGCCTAAGCAGTGTGTTTGGATACCTCATCGATGATACTGTATGGAGAGAAAAGACTGCTACTAAGATATAATTATATAAAAGAGCACATTGTCACTGTCACGTTTTGTGTCAGGCCTGTTTGCTGTTTATACCTCTGCCTATTAAAGGAGTACTTCTGTCTTTTTATGCTTATTGTCAGTGCAAAGCGCCCAGTAGCTGCACAGAAAGAAAGTGTATATTATCTGTGAATGTCATCGTCCCAATAGCAAAGTCATCGGTATATACAAGGCGACATCCTAGTGAGTTAGTGTTCAATTCCACAAACACCCAATCAAGCAGGAAATAAATAGGTACCACACACAGAAGTTACACCACTTACAGAATCATAAGTAGCATTAATATAGTACAGATGACGATCTAGTGTTATGTCCCCATAATTGACAACAAACAGACAAATCTACAGTCTAAACCACACACAGGCACATATTTAATTCTAACACACACACACACACACACACACACACACACACACACACACACACACACACACACACACACACACACACGTATCATATCACTGTTTGTCAGTGATGGCTTTAGTGGCTGTGTTTTTTTGTTTGTAACACTTCCTTGTCCAGGAGAGAAATTTACAGTGTAATGTGAAAGACCACTAGATTTCGGAAAGGAAGTAAACGAACCTTGTTCTGTTTTCCTTATAACTGTCAACTTTTTTCAGTTTTTTGGTGTTGTGTTTTATCGTTTCAAACTCTTGCCCACATTTTCATAAAAGAAATTAAGTTTTCCATGGTAGTGGAATAATATTTCAGACTAAACAAAAGACGCTAAAATCAAAACAAAATAGACTAATAGAGCAAACACACCATGAAACACACAAAGTGTTAAATGGAACTATAAATCGGACAACTGAAAGAAGCAATGAACAGTAAAACAAACAAATAAGAATATCAAAGAAAAACTTAAACGAAATAGCAATCTTTTTTTCCCATAAAGGCATGCAACAAATCAATACAGCAGTACACTGCATCACATCAATTAATCAATATCAATCAGAGCACCAATCATTCAAATCCTGAAACACTCGATCAATATCCTCGCTGACCAGCCAAATGACCAACCAAATGACCAGCCCATCAATCTTGACCACATCCCATCATTCACTGCACATAGGCCAAGGGGACAACTCTAATGTGGAAATCAATGCATTCTCTAGTTACCTCCCTGCTTCGTTTCATTGTGCATTCTGTGCTTAGAGTTACTGCCCCCTATGTTTCCTTCCGGAAGCTGATCAGACCGATTGATGTAGAGACCAGTCAGTCTATTAGATTGATGTGATGGACTGAGGAATAATGAAAATAGAGAGAAAAAAAGGATGGAGGGGGGGGGGGGGGGGGGGGGGTAAAAAGGCTGAAACGAAGGAACAAAAGAGAAGGAAAAGAAAGGAGAAAAAATAAAGGAAGAAAGAAAGAGATAGAAAGAAATACAGAAAGGGAACAACAACAGATAGACATATGTATGTATGTATGTGTGTGTGTGTGTGTGAGAGAGAGAGAGAGAGAGAGAGAGAGAGAGAGAGAGAGAGAGAGAGAGAGAGGAGAGAGAGAGAGAGAGAGAGAGAGAGAGAGAGAGAGAGAGGCAAACACAAAGACAGACAGAGAGAAAGAGAGACAGAAAAATAGATACACATAGATCATAATATCAGACATTGAAAGAAGGATGGGCCTAAAAGAAATTGAGATGTGGCACTTTCGCAAATTCCTAGATATCTCATACAGAGTTCATATCACCAATGAAGAAGTGAAAAGAAGAATTTAAAAGAAAACGCCATCGGACCATAAGAAAAGCTCCGACTTTAGTGAAAAAACGCAAACTAATGAGTCCTTCGGATGAGACTTTAAACCGAGGCCCCGTGTGCGAACGCATGCAGAACATCTTGCGCACACGTTAAATCCTGTTCCGCTTTTCGTAAGAGTAGGCCATCGTGTGCCGGTGGGAACAGATGACAATATTTACAAAACTGCATACACACGGGGACCGGATGAAAAAAACACATGATTGCTTATTCTGTTATCCTCGATATAAAAGAATAAATAAATGAAAAATAAATAGATATAACACACACACACACACACACACACACACACGTACACACGTACACACACACACACACACACACACACACACAACACACACACACACACACACACACACACACACACATACACACACACACACACACACACACACACACACACACACACACACACAACATGGAGTAAATACAGCCAAGCAAACAAACAAAACGTCACTTCACGTTTACTAAACATAACTAATTCGCAATTGATATGTTGTGATTAATATGAGAGAAAACAAACACAAAGTAATTTGCAGTTTTCCGCTGATTAAAACGATGGAGATAGCTTTGTATCTATCTATTATAAGTTCGATCATTGCATCATTGAGTGTGAAGTAGGCAAAAATAGCCTGAAGTACTTTAGGATTAAAATCACGATTCTGCCTTTAAAAGGTTACGGTTGTTATTATATAATAGATAGATAAGTCCGTAAAATTATAGACACTTTTTGAAAATGTATCTTCTTCTTCTTCTTCTTCTTCTTCTTCTTCTTCTTCTTCTTCTTCTTCTTCTTCTTCTTCTTCTTCTTGAAGGTGTGATATATATATATATTATATATATATATATATATTATATATTATATATATATATATATATATATATATATATGTGTGTGTGTGTGTGTGTGTGTGTGTGTGTGTGTGTGTGTGTGTGGCGTAAGTGTGTCTGTGTCTGTGTGCGTACGTGTGTGCGTGCGTGCGTGCGTGCGTGTCCGTGTGTGTGCCTGTGTGTCCTTGTCTGAGTGTCTGTGTGTGTGTGTGTGTGTGAACACTATTATTATTCATTGTTCACTTGCTTTCCCGAGCAGCTCTGAAGGCCGGGAGGGCCGAAAGGGAGATGGGATTGTAAAGAAGGAAATGGGGTCTGTCAGCCTGGGGATTTATCTCTCTTTCTCTTTCTTTGTTTTCTTCTTAGTTATTTCTTTCTCTTTCTCTGTTTGTCTGTCTGTACGTCTCTCTGTCTGTATGTTGTATCTGTGAGTGTGTTTTTTTTTTTAGGGGAGGGGGGATCCGTTGTTTTTTGTTGTTGTTTTTTTTTCTGAATACAGCTGCAACGGACCATACTGGTGGTGGTGGTGGTGGTGGTGGTGGTGGTGGTGGTGGTGGTGGTGGTGGTGATGATGATGATTATGATGATGATGATGATGATGATGATGATGATGATGATGATGATGATGATGATGATGATGATGTTGACGAAGACAACGATGATATCGATGGCGAAGACCACAACTAAAATGATGAAAATTACGATAGGCAGTTTAAATGCACTAAACTGTATTATACTCATAGCACTGTACTTAACTGTATCGTACATACTAAGCTCTACTGAACTGAACTGTACTGAGTTGTACTGAACTGTATTGTACAAACTGTACTGTGGAAAACTGTTGTGATTGTTGTTGTAGTTGTCATCGCTCTTTTTGATGTGGCTGCCTCTGCGGCTGCTTCTTCTGTCACAATTTCTTCATTATTTTTTTCCCAGCACTTTTAACCTTTACTGGCTCCTAGGCAAGGAGCCCATGCCTTCCGACCATCGTCATCATCATTTCTGGCAATGTGTATTCTCCTTCATATGAAACAGACATGGGGAAACCCAGCGCCCCAAGGCACCCCTTTGCTGTTGGTATTGTTACTGGAGTTGGGGTTGAGCAATATTTGCTGTACTGTGCGTCAGCCCTGAATTCTGTCCTTCAGCGTCTGGCAGCCCTTGTAAATGGATCGATACTTATTTATTTTATTATTTATTCATTTATATCGATGACAATATAATAAGCACACATGTTTTATTTTTACATCAAGTCCCCGTGTGTATGCAGTTTTGTAAATTTTGTCATCCGTTCTAACTGGCACACAATGGCCTACTCTTACGAAAAACGGAACAGGACTTAGCGCAAGATGTTCTGCGTGCGTTCGCACACAGGGCCTCGGTTTATAATCTCACCCGAAGGACTTTTGGAGAGAGTGGAGTCAGTACTGATTTAACTCCAGGGAAAAAATATCTTGGAAAGGGAATCGAACCCGGATCGTCAGACATACAGACAGGCAGGCAGGCACAGACAAAATAGACAGAAAGCAGTAAAAAACTTGATTCTGATCTAATTGCTACGCTATCAACATACAATGATTACAAAATCATTGAAAATGACTAATCATTCATGTGCATCGTCTCTCTCCAGCCACCACGCATTCAGCACGCATCAAAGCGCTTTGATTTGTTTGCTTGGCAAGATTAAGGGCTATAGGACTTTTCGTATATATTTTTATTCACCTCTACAGCACACAGTTTCTGCACTCTACAGCCCAAAAGCCTACAGGTCATTCAGGGATTTTAAGACGTGTCATGTTGACACTGTGTACACTCCGTCTAGACAGCAGTGATATTCCCCCTGACAAAATTATTAATGGCCTGCTACACTGTAATGGCTGTGTTGGCTTTGTAATACTTTCTGTGTGTCGGGGGAAGAGAAGTTTACAGGATGGAGGATGGGTGGGGGAGTGTAGGGGGGTTTAGTTATTCTGTAGTGGTATGAGGTAAAGTTAAAGGCAAATAGACAGACAGACGAGCAAATAGGCCTACCACAGAGACACACATATTAATAGAAGAGGAAAACATCAAACTAAGAGAGAGGAACAAATCAACAACAACAACAACAACAACACCAATAACAATAAGACCAACAACAACGGCAACAGCAACAAAAACAGCAACAACAAAAACAGCAATATAGAAAGTCAACTCAAGAGCACGAAACTGGTCAGACTGATGAGATTAAACTCCCTCCCTTTCCCTCCTCTTCCTCCCCAGGCCCTAAAACAAACAGTGGAAAACGGTCATTTGAAGCCCATACATCGCTGGCATTGTTGTTGGCTGTTGTTAGGTGTACCCAAATGTAACGGAGGTGAGGGGGGGGAGGGGGGGGGGGAGCTAGTACGTGCATTCTGTCTCACTCATCAAACCACAAAATTTATGACAGATCGTACATAGACCCTGGACCGGGTGTCTGTGTACATTGACTGTTGTCGAATTCCTCACCGATGTTAGTAGCTACATTCCAACTTCAGAGGATCTTTTTCCGTTAATGAAGAATACAGTGTGCTAAGCTAAGTGTTTGACTTTAGTCAAGACAGTTTCATCAAAACATTTCAAACATTTCAAGGTAACATTAAAAAAAAATTCAACAGAACATTTAAAACATTTCAACAGAACTTTTCGAAGGACAACGCTAATTGAACACCAGAGTTTGCGCTTTGTTTACATCATTATAATTAAACAAACAAAGATTATGGCTATGGCAAAATCAGTAGCAAAAAAAACACATGCAAAAAAATCAAGTTGAGATGAAGTTATTGATATTCCTGTTTCTATGTCCATTGGAATGTAAAAACGTTTCCAAATACGCAAAGTTAGAAAAATATATTACGGTTCAACCAAAACTAGTAGATCAGGTTTTTTAACTTTCTGTTCAACAGCTGATTCTTTCAGCTTCCTTTTCATTTTCCTGGCCTTCAGTTTGTCTGCATGTCTATCACTTTCTCTGTCTGTCAGTCTGTCATTTTCTCTGTCTATCATTTTCGCTGTCGTTTTCTCTCCGTGTTTGTCTGTCATTTTTCTCTGTCTGTCTGTCATTTTTTTTCTGTATGTCTGGCTGTCCATCGTTCCCCTTCCGCCTGTGTGATTTGTTTTAGGTGGGGGAGGGGTGGGGGTCTGTTTGTGGTGTCTTTTTCATGTTCATCTCCCTCCCTCTTACACAAGGAAACCCATAGAGTGTGGACCTCCCGATTTCGTTCCATCTCTAATCACTGCACATCCGAAAACAGAACAATCCATACACGGTGCTCTCATCTACTTCCGGACAGGAAGCTCACAAGGGGGGTAACTCACGGGAGGAGAGAACTGCCGTTGAATGGAGATGGCACAGAAGAGTAGGTTGTCTCCTTGACAAAGTCCTTTTCCTTGTGAATTGTGTACGTTTTCTTCTGTGTTCAAGATTGATGGATTGCCTGACGGATTGAGTTATTGATTGACTTTGTAAAAAAAGTTGGACGGGATGGAAGATTGGTTCTGTAATGACTTCTTTCTTTCTTTCTTTTTTGTTTTCTTTTTTCTTCTTCTTTCCTTCTTTCTGTGTTCTTTTCTCTTTCATTATTGGTGGATAGGGTTTTGATGGATTATAACTTTCTGGACTGAAACTGATGGCTTGAGTGAGTATGATGGGGCTGTAGAGAGATAGCGACATGATGAATGAGAACTTTGGTCCCGGAAAAGTAGAGCTCATCTATGTGGGTGGGCATGCTTACATACACACACACACACACCTATGCACCGCACGCACAGACACACATGCGCACACACACACACACACACACACACACATATATGTATAGATATATACATACATACATATATATATATATATATATAAATATATATATATATATATATATATATATATATATATATATATATATATACACCATGCACACACGCACACACACGCGCACGCACACACGCGCACACACGCCAAGCAGGTAGACGTACACACAACCACACACATCCACACACACACTTATATATTTTGTGTGTGTATGTCTGTCTGTCTGTCTGTCTGTCTGTCTGTCTGTCTGTCTGTCTGTCTGTCTGTCTGTCTGTCTGTCTGTATGTATGTATGTATGTATGTATACATATAACTATATATAACTATCTATATATAACTATCGAACTATATAACTATATAACTATATAACTATATAACTATATATAACTATACGTTACTATATATATATATATATATATATATATATATATATATATTATATATATATATATATATATATATATATATATATATATATATTCTCTCTCTCACACACACATACACACACATACACACACACGAACGCACGCACGCACGAGTTATAAAGCGATGGCAGCAATCTGGGTCATCACCATCACTATTATGGACAAAACTGTAAAGACAGTGTAGAGGTGGTTGGGGAGGGTGAGAGAGGGACTTAAAGAACAAAATAGGATATGACAATGGAGGTATGGTTAACTTCCATGTCAAAAAAACAAAAAAAACAAAAACAAACAAACAAACAAACAAACAAACAAAAAAAAAATATATATATATGTTTGTGAAAGTAAATATTAAGTCATTTTACAAATAGAACAAGATTTCGCAAAAAAATATGGATGCAAGAGAAACTGTAGAAAAGAGACAGACAAAGAGACAGACATACAGATAGAGAGGGACAGACAGAGTCAGAGAGAGACAGATAGAGCACGTGCACCCACTCACGTGGATGCATGAACTATCTAAACAGAACACTTGTTTCCCCCCCAAAAAAAAAAAAATATATATATATACAAAATTGGAAAGACAACCATAACATTGACCTATGTCTTTTATTCTTCTTTTTCTTTTTTAACTCAAACATCCTCCAAACAACAAAAAAATAGGGGCAATGACCCTCCACCCCCACCCCCCTGCTAAAGCTAAATCCGCAATACTGTTATAAGGGGAGAGCACTCTGGGCTGGGCATGGAGGATTGACACGTGACAATGGCTTCCATTAGCAAGATGGCGGGCGAGCAAAGCCATTCGTCAGTGTTACGTGGAGCACAAACCTGCCAACGGACACTGCAGTGGCCATGCATCATCATTGCCAGACAGTCTGCACAGCTGGGTCCATTGTGTCCTGTGAGGGGATGCTGGCAGAGGCAACCTGATCAGGGGATGGAGAGGGAACAGAAGGAGGAGAAGGGCAGGAGGGTGAATGAAGGGAGAGGAAGGGATACGATGGCTAGGGTGGGTAATGGTGGTTTTAGGATAGAACGTTATACATATGTGAGGGTAGGGGTGGTGGATAGGGATGGGTGCATGGGTGGATTGGTGGATGGGTGCATTGAGTGGATGGTGCGTAGCTTCAGGTAAGGTTAAGGGGAGAGGTGGAGGAGGAAGATGTTTGGGACTGTTCTTTGCTCCTGTCTCTGTCTCTCTCTCTTTCCCTGATTCTCTGTCTGTGTCTGTCTCCGACTTTTACTGTTTGTCTCTGTTTGTCTTTGCCTATTTCCGTCTTTGTCTGTACGCCTATTTGTATGTATGTATGTATGTATGTATGTATGTATGTATATATATATATATATATATATATAGAGAGAGAGAGAGAGAGAGAGAGAGAGAGAGAGAGAGAGAGAGAGAGAGAGAGAGAGAGAGAGAGAGAGAGAGAGAGAGAGAGAGAGAGAGAGAGAGAGACATACATACATACGTACGTACGTACATACATACATACATACATACATACATACATACATACATACATACATACATACATACATACATACATACATACATACATACATACATACATACATACATACATACATACATATATGAAGAGGAAAGTAAGAAAAAACGAAAGACACAAAGGGAGAAAGACCAGGCGGCAGACAAACAGAAAACAACCTGGCAGGCAGACAGGCAGATAGAGAGAAAAGAAAAGAAGAGAAAGAAAGAAAGAAAAAAAGAAAAAAAAAAGAAAGAGAAAGAAAGGAAGAAAAAAAAAAGAAAAGAAAGAAAGAAAAAGAAAGAAAGAAAGGAAGAAAGAAAAAAAAAGGAAAGAAAGAAAGAAAGAAAAAAAGAGAAAAAAAGACAGAAAAAAGGAAAGAAAAAGACAAACAAACAGACGCACAGAAACTACATCAAATCGAGTATATTTTGCTGTGCACACACTACCGTCCAGATGCTTTGTTGCCGTGTTTTTTTTGCTGTATCATGTGTTATTTTCAATACAGAAAGCAATCATTTCCTGTAGTTTTCTTTGTAGATTCTACATAACTGGCTGTTTGAAGAAAACCGACAATCACGAAAACGAAATCACAATCATGTAATCAATACACAAAGTAGATGAATTATCAGATTGTATACGAATAGACGTAATTCATGAATCAATAAGTAAAGTAGTAGAGAAATAAATGAAGAGAGAAAATAAGTACACATAAAATTATTTAAAAAAAAACAAAAGATAATCCAAAAAAATGGTTGAATAGATAAGTGAATAACTAAATTATGCAGTTTGAAAATGTCAGGAAATTGCATAAAGGTTTTGTTTGCTTGGGTTCTGTTGCTATTACCTGTAGAAAAGAAGTTAAATGTAAAAAAAAAGAAAATAATTATATCCTCAAAATAAGAACAAAATTGGTTTTTAAAAATCAGAAGAAAAAAAAACATACACAAACATCCGCGCACGCGTGCACTCACAGACACACACACACACGCACACGCACACGCACACACACACACCACACACACACACACACACACACACACACATAAATTAACACACGCCCCCCCTCCACCCCCCTACGCATAACAAAACCCTAATCTTACACATAATGCAGGCACACAATATGATCTAACTCCAGTAATCCCCCAGAGCTGATCTGACCGCTCTACAACACGGAACAGAAAACATAGATCCTTCCAGGGAGTTTAGGGGGACTAACCATCAAATACAATACCTCTGTCTGAAAACATGAGAACGCACCACACAAATACACACACACACATTCACACACACACACACACACACACACACACACACACACACACACATACACACACACACACACACACACACACACACACACA
>CM060326.1:41667107-41672107 GCA_030674155.1 Stramonita haemastoma | reverse complement strand
ATTTATTAAAACCAAAATCTAAATGGTACCATAACTACACATTGCATGGACTTGAACAGTTAATTGACAAACCAACGCGAGTAACTAACAACACTGCAACATTGATAGATCATATATATACTAACACGAAACAACATATAGTCGAAGTTTGTGCTCCATCATGTGGGAGTAGCGATCATAATCCAGTTTGTTTTACCTGGCTCAAAAATCGAATAAAAATTCCTAAGGTAGGACATAAAACAATTTATTACAGAAGATTTAAAAACTTTAATGAGAGTGATTTTGTTTCTGACCTGTTAAATTCACCATTAAACCATGTATATCAAATAAGAGATCCCAATGAAGCTGTTGAATTTTGGATTAATACATTTATTTCAGTTTACAATAAACATGCACCCTTCATAAAGAAAAGAGTTAAGGATGTAATAAAACCACCTTGGATAACAAAAGATATTGAATCTGAAATACATTATAGAAACTATTTAAAAACTCATGGGACAAAAGAGCAATATAAACACCAAAGAAATAAAGTTAATTCAATTAAACGCCGATCAAAGCGAAACTACCTTCAAAAGATGTTGGTGTCAGCAAATGATTCTCGCCAAGTCTGGAAAGCTATAAATTTATTAACAAACAAACGTGTATCCAAAAGTCAACATGCCATTAAAGACATATCAGCAGATGAATTAAACTGTCATTTTTCAAATGTTGCAGATAAAGTTATATTACATGACAGATCAAGAGATAACGATCTTCATTATTTAAAACAGTACATGGAGTCAAAACCAATTAACTTTCCTTTCTACCTACCTCCAATGACTATTCTTGATGTACTCGAAAGCTTAGTTCTAAAAAAGAAGTCAAGAACTCGTGATTTAGATGACTTAGATGCGAAAATATTAAATCTTTCAAGCCCGTTGATTTTCGACTCACTTACCTACCTATACAATTTGTGCATTGAAAAAAATTGCTTCCCTTACAAACTGAAGCAAGCTAAAGTTATACCTGTTTACAAGTCAGGTGATTTCTCTTCTCCGTCAAATTACAGACCAATTTCCATTTTGTCTGTCTTATCTAAGCCTGTTGAAAAGCATTTACAAAAATCCATATATTCTTACTTTACTAATAACAAACTTATGAGTGAAAGTCAGTCTGGGTTTAGAAAAAACTATTCCTGTCATACAGCTCTTATCCAACTCACTGACAATGTCTTGCACATATAAATGAAAATAAATTTACTGGTCTTCTTTTTGTTGATTTCGAGAAGGCTTTTGATGTCATTAACCACTCTTTATTATTGCGTAAATTATACTTGTACAAGCTAACACCAGAAATTATTAATCTTCTAGCAAGTTTTTTGTCAGATAGGAAGCAGCTAGTGGTAGTAAATGACCAAACATCAGATTTAGTAGACGTTAAACATGGTATACCACAAGGATCAGTGCTCGGACCCCTACTGTTTTCCATTTATGTAAACGACTTACCCTGCTTTGTAAATTGTCACTGTGAAATGTTTGCTGACGATACATCTCTGTTCTGTAGTGACTCTGATCCCAATACGTTAGGCAACAAACTACAGGATAACATTGACAGACTAATTTCTTGGACACAGTTAAATCATATGTCTTTAAATGCGAAAAAAACAAAATGTATGTATGTTTCAGCTAGACAGAAAAGACAAAAAATGAAATCCAGTTTTAAACCCTTGTTTATTGATAAACGATTAATTGAAGAAGTGGATTCTCATAAAATACTAGGTATCACTATTGACAAGAGCTTGACATGGACAGATCACGTGATGTCTCTGGGAAAACGTCTCTCTAACAGGTTACTTCAGCTATCTAAGATAAAGAACTTTCTCGACAACCATTCCCGTAAACTCTTCTTTTGTGGCCATGTTTTGCCAATTATCGACTATGCATCTACACTATGGGACAAATGCAGTGAAACAAATTTGAAATTTATCCACCGTTTATATAAAAGAGCACTTAAGCTGGTTCTGTTAAAGTCAAGCTCATTGACTGTTTCTGATTACAAGCAATTAAATATACTGACTTTTCATAAAAGACTTTTTTTCAACAAAGCTGTGTGCATGCATAATGTTATAAACGGAAATGCTCCTCCTAAGATTAAAAAATCCTTCAAAATAAATCCGCACAGGCATAATCATTTATTAACGTTCCCAAGACCCAGAAATGACCTTTACAAGTCAAGTTTTCTGTATTCGGGTAGTCATTTATGGAATAATCTCCCAGTAGATCTAAAAAGTACTACAAGCAAAACCCCATTTAAAAAACACTTAAAAAACTATCTCATGAATAACAGTAGTGAAAAAGACTTGTAAGTTTTACCTTATCACCACTGTGTACTTTTGTGCCATTCACTGATATTTTGTTGTTGTTATGATTTTCAATGTAAGTTTGTTGTAATATAATTAAATGACTTCGTGCAGAATAATGCAACGGTGCGCCTACGCGCGCATATGTGTATAATTGTATGTATATATGATGTTTGTATATGCTGTTTGTGCAGTGTGTGTGTGTGTGTGTGTGTGTGTGTGTGTGTGTGTGTGTGTGTGTGTGTGTGTGTGTGGGTGTGGTGGGTGGGTGGGTGGGTTTGGGTTTGGGTGTGGGTGTGTGCGTGTGTGTGTGTGTGTGGTGTGTGTGTTTGTGCATGTGTGTGCATGTGTATGTTTCACATGTGTATCTAACAAATAATAGCAGGCATGGGTGGGTGATTGGTCGATAACAAGTGTTTATTAGTATGTATGCATTTTGAATATTGAAATGTTTAAATATTGATATGCTAAAATTTTGCTTAAGATGTGTGTAGTTGGCTAGTTTTCAGTGATTATCATTTTAGTCCTCTTTATTGCTGTTATTATTGTCGTTGTCATTATTGTCGATATTTTTCTTTTTCATTTTCTTACATACTTTTCTTTGTAGATGGCTTGATGAAAAAAAGCAATTGTTTTGCTTACTCAATGTACCATCTGTAAATAAAAATTTGACTTTGACTTTGACTTTGACACACACAGATCACACACACATACACACACTCATCCTGTACATAATCCACCTACACAATATGATGTAATACCCAAAATAAACCCATAGCCTATCTGGCCTTACTCCACCCCCACCCCCCACCCTCCTCATCTCCCTCAGACACCACCAGGGAGTTCTGGAGAAATGATAGCAAAATGCAACACCCCCACATTAAGAAAAAACAACAACAACAACAACAGTATCACACATAAGATGAAAACAAAACAAATCTATATTCAAGCAAGGAAACAAAGAAAGAAATGCAGAAAATAACACACAGTCTTCTTTTAACACGTCTGTTCTGCTCAGCGAACATCTTATTGTTCTTTAGAGACAATTTCTATAAAAGCCTAAGAAACCAAGAACAATAACAACAAGAACAAACAAAACTAAAGAAATGTTAATTAAAATGAAAGAAAAATAGTTCAAACAGAAAAAAAATATAGCAGAAGAAATGGTTTCCAAGGGAAAAAACCAGTGATTTAATTTTCGTCTCTTTTGTTTGCTACACAAAAGTTCATTCAGTCAGAGTTGATTTTGTGCAGTGGCAAACCATCGTAGGAGACATGTTATACACTATGGAGCAGCATACAAGAATATTAATGTAATAAGTAAAGCAGGCAAATAGAGACATGAATAGATTCATTTACTTATATATGTCCAGCATGCCCAAGTATTATTTTATCATTATCTATTCGTCCATTCATGACTTTTTTTTTTATTCGTTTCTTGATTGAATGCTTGTTTAGTTATGTGTATATTCATGCATCTAACAGATAAAAATGATAAGAATGGAGTGGGTGCGATGGAAAACAGTGTTTTCGTTGTAACTGGTTGTTGTCATTAGTGTGTGATTCTGAAATGGACACACGCGGAAATGAGCCGGGGAAAATAGTACACTGGGAGAGAGAGAGAGAGAGAGAGAGAGAGAGAGAGAGAGAGAGAGAGAGAGAGAGAGAGAGAGAGAGAGAGAGAGAGAACAGACAGACAGACAGACAGACAGACAGAGAATTGCTGAGGGGGGTGGGGGTTGTTTTCTTTCATCGGTTTGAAGTCTAAGTCTCCCGAACAGTGTTAATTTGCGTATTCAACTGTTCTTTGCCACCATTAAGATAGACACAATCCGACTTCTGAGATGAAAACTAAACAAAGCACCAGTGTACATGCTATTTAATTGTGGCAGGGCGGTAATTAGATTACTTCCCTTGCGATCGGAACTGCCAATCGCAGCGTCGTGGGTGTAACGTTTGGATCCACACCTGTGAATTGTGCGATGCTCTGATTCCTTGGGTAGTGGTCGAAAGCCATCCGTTGCATGCACTTTGCCCGTAGCGGTAAAATGTAGTATATATGCAGCCTCTTTTTAGAGGCCACATTCCCACTGTCTGACCGTGCTGTCGTCGCCGAGAAGTTGTGCAGAGTCGCGGCAGATCAAATATCTGCACTCTGTTACAAAGTGGCTCTGCGAGCAGGATGGAAAGAACTTGGGGCTACTGATCTGAGCGTCAAATACGCTGGTCAGTACCTACTGTGCCTCGGGACGCGGCACAAAGTTAGCGGTGGTGGATGTGGCAGGGCGGTAATTAGATTACTTCCCTTGCGATCGGAACTGCCAATCGCAGCGTCGTGGGTGTAACGTTTGGATCCACACCTGTGAATTGTGCGACGTTCTGTATCGTTGGGGGTGGTCGAAAGCCATCCTCTGCATGCACTTTGCCCGTAGCCGTAAAATGTATTATTTATGCAGCCTCTTTTTAGAGGCCATATTCCCACTGTCTGACCGTGATCAAATATCTGCACTCTGTTACATAATATTTACTGTTGTTGTAATCTGTCCGCCTTCCAGCAGTCAATGGCCTACTCCTCTCAAAGTCAGATCGAGGTTTTACGTGTGAGCAAGGTGTTCTACCTGCGTTGCACTCGAGGTCTTATCCGAAGGACTTTTTTTTTTGG
>CM060326.1:41654607-41659607 GCA_030674155.1 Stramonita haemastoma | reverse complement strand
ATAGATAGATAGATAGATAGATAGATAGATAGATAGATAGACAGACAGACAGACAGACAGACAGACAGACAGATAGATAGATAGATAGATAGATAGATAGATAGATAGATAGATAGATAGATAGATAGATAGATAGATAGGTAGTTAGATAGATAGATAGATAGATAGATAGATAGATAGATAGATAGATAGATAGATAGATAGATAGATAGATAGATAGATAGATAGATAGATAGATAGAGTTTTGGTCGATTTGTGTATTCATAACTGAATGAAAAGCAATAATATATGCGTGAACTAGAAATAATATTCCACAATAAAACTGTTACTGATACAATCATCCTCAGTTGATCTCCCTCAGTTGAGAATTAAGTTGATCACGAGTGAAGTGTTCATTGTTCTCTTGCTTGATATAGATTACAAGACTGTTCATTATTCATTATCATCTTTAATGAATAGCATCTCTACCAAGAGTTCTACGATTATGTTGTCTTCCGATCGTTTTCTCTGTCTGCCTCTTCGTCTTCCTCCTTGTACTGTTCTCTGAAGTACAGTCTTGGCTAGTCAATATGTTCGTGTGACGTGCCTGTGCCACTTCAGTTTGCATGCTTTCACTGAAGTCAAGAGCTTTTCACGTGTCCGGGTGGTGTCTTGAATTCTGATTTTCTTTTTCTCGTTGGTTTTTTTTTTTTTTTAATTTATTTATTTATTTATTTATTTATTTATTTATTTATTTTATTCTTTTATATCGAGGATAATGGAATAAGCACTCATGTTTTCTTCCCATCCAGTCCCTATGTGTATACAGTTGTGTAAATATTGTCATCTGTTGCCACCGGCACACAATGGCCTACTCTTACATAATATTGTGGTATGCCTGCCTCGTTTCCTTCTGCCCTCAACCTTACCTTGGAGAACAGTCGTCATTATTAGGCTTCTCTGTGTTTCTGGTGGCATGACTAACATATCTCAGTCTGTGATTATACATTTCAGCCGACGTTTGTCTTTTCACTCAGGATTCATCAAGATTGTTTTATTTGTTCTTATGTTTGACAATTTAAGTCTTAGAAGTTACCTCTAGAACGATATTGTTGCCGGCTTGTGTTTTGTCTCTTTCCAATGTCCGTAGTGTCCAAGCTTCTAATCCATACAGCAATTCAGGGTAGATTAGTGTTTTGACAATTGTAATTTTGAGAATGAAAAGATGGTCAGCTAACTATTGCTGTCCAACAAAATCGAGTTCATAGACATCAGTCCACTGCAATCCATCCGTCCCAATGTTGAGCAGTCGAAGGGATACCCTCCTCCCAACTCTGCGTAATCATCTCTGTATTCATTATTTTACTTTCAAGGTAATGCAGTAAACACTATATGCTGTTTCCCTTACATCCATGCACCGTGTGTATCCGATTTTGAACATTTTGTCATCAGCTTTCATAAGCACACATGGGCTACTCTTCTGAAAATCTGTCCAGGTTTTAACATTTTGTGTGCAAGGTGTTCTGCGTACGTTCGCATACTGGGCCTCCAATAATAGTCTCACCTGAAGGAGGACTTTTGGGAGAGTGAAGTCGGCACTGATGTCAACTCCAAGGAAAAAATCCCTTTGAACGAGCGTTTTGGTTAGTTGCTTCAACCAGTGTTCGAACCCGGGCCATCAGATCTGAGTAGTGCAGTTCTACCACTGGGCCATCCCGTCCTCATCCTCTGTGTGTGTGTGTGTGTGTGTGTGTGTGTGTGTGTGTGTGTGTGTGTGTGTGTGTGTGTGTGTGTGTGTGTGTGTGTGTGTGTGTGTGTATGTGTGTGTGTGTGTATGTATGTTTGTGTATGTGTGTGTTTGTGTGTGTGTGTTTGTGTGTGTTTGCGTATGTGCGTGCTTGCGTGTGTGTTTGTGTGTCTGTGTGTCTGTGTGTGTGTGTGTCTGTGTGAGTAGTCTGTTATTTATTTATTTATTTTATTTATTTATTCTTTTATATCGAGGATAACAGAATAAGCAATCATGTGCTTTTTTTTCATCCGGTCCCCGTGTGTATGCAGTTTTGTAAATATTGTCATCTGTTCCCACCGGCACACGATGGCCTACTCTTACGAAAAGCGGAACAGGATTTAACGTGTGCGCAAGATGTTCTGCGTGCGTTCGCACACGGAGCCTCGGTTTAAAGTCTCATCCGAAGGACTTTTGGGGAGAGTGGAGTCAGCATTGATGTTAACTCCAGGAGAAAAATCTCCTCGAACGGACTCGAACCCGGGTCGTCAAATTGCCAGCGCAATGTTCTGACCACTAGGCTATCCGTCTCCCGTGTGTGCGTGTGTGTTTGAGTCCTACATTTTGTCATGTCTTTAAAATTAGAGAAATTCAATTGACATTCATCCTTGTGAGGTGACAGCTTCATTTCTCGCCCCCAGTCCTGAACTAATGCCTGGAATATCAATGCTTGCTGATTGCTGGCCCACTGCTTTGTTTGAACTTGAGCGCGCGTGCTGGCTAATGAGTGTGTTTGGTTATTTGCTTCCTGTTTGTTTGCACATATATGAATACTAAAGTAGGTGCATGGGCGTTCAACTTTAAGACACACATATAAGTACACACATACCCGCGCGCTCACGCGCTCACACATACAACACATACACATACAGACACACACACACACATACATGCACACACATACACACAGGCACATAAATATACACACACGCACACAAACATACACACATACACACAATGTTCGTGTGGAGGTACACACGCACGCCCATGCACTTATGCGTGCGTGCATACGCACTCAGACACACACACACACATACACTCATACATACCCACATACTCTCTCTCTTTCACACACACATACACACAAACACACACACTCAAATACACAAACACACACACAAACACACATACAAACACACACACAGAGTCTCCCCCCTTCAATATACACACACACGCTCGCGTACGCACAAACATATTCCACCAGCGCGACCACTCTCGCGGCAGTTGCCACACACAATAAGGCTCAGAGAGAGAGAGAGAGAGAGGAGAGAGAGAGAGAGAGAGAGAGAGAGAGAGAGAGAGAGAGAGAGAGAGAGAGAGAGAGAGAGTCTCCAGTGCTAATTTGTTAACATAGTCAATCATCTTTGGCAACCCCTAGTTGTTAAAATCTTTGACTGACAACCTCAAATGATATTTAATACGTTTGTTTTAGTTTTTCTTCGGAGGCTGTTTGGGTGGTGGTGGTGGTGATGGTGGTGGCTGTTTTTGAATTGACAGAGCAATGCTTTGAGTTGGATTTCCGTCTAGTGATAGTTCGGCTTCCCCTAATTCTTGGTGTTTGATTTCTATCAAAGCTATTTGTTTTCGTTTGTTTATTTTCTGCGTGGGTGGCACTAGGAAGGATTTTAACCTGGGCAAACTATGCGACCACTGAAACAAATTTTAAAAGTTTAATGTTGGAACACAAAGAATTATGGATTAATGAATGTGGTAAGGAACACTTCAGTGTGGTGTAGGATGTGGACTTTTGTCAGAGGTAATGGTAAAGAAAAATAGTGAAACATACTTACGTGATGTAATACTGTTGCACTTTGTATGATGTCTATAAGATTGAAATTAGTCGGTGTTTTTTTTTTTTTAAAGCTTAACGGTTATGATTGCGTCAGCTTTCCCTACGTGGCTATTTACAATGAGCTGCCATATTACCACAAAGGAGAAGAAGCCCTTCTAATAGTATATTGATGAGTCATTCCTGTGGTGTTCAATGCTTCTTGTTTGGATTATACGTTTAAAAGAAACACCCGTATCACCCCTGGAGTTTGTAAAGGATAGTACTATTGCAGAAAGGTCTCCCCAAATTCGAAGAGACACTTGTTCAGCTCTTTAATACCGCATCTCCTGTGAGGATGCCGTGGGGCCTACTCAATACAAATAGCATCACCACCTGGAAATATTGTTTTAGGATTTCCCTCTTTTCTATCCCTTTTCTTTCTGCCCTGTCCTTTTCTTTTTGTCACTTCTTTTTTATGATTTGTGCCTTCTTGGTCCATTCTCCGGCTTTTTTTTCTAAGAAAGTCTTAAAATGCACGATTGCATGTATGTGCGCGCGCGCGCTCGTGTGTGTGGTGTGTGTGGGAGAGAGAGAGAGAGGGGAGAGAGAGAGAGAGAGAGAGAGAGAGAGAGAGAGAGAGAGAGAGAGAGAGAGAGAGAGAGAGAGAGAGAGAGAGAGAGAGGAGAGAGAGAGAGAGAGAGAGAGCAGAGGCAGAGCAGAGCAGGCAGGAGGCAGGCAGGCAGGCAGGCAGGCAGGCAGGCAGGCAGGCAGACAGGAGCAGCAGAGAGCAGGACAGACAGCAGGAGACAGAGAGAAGAGAGAGAGAGAAGAGAGAAGAGAGAGAGAGAGAGAGAGAGAGAGAGAGAGAGAGAGAGAGAGAGAGAGAGAGAGAGAGAGATATCGAGAGAGAGAGATTCTCTCTCATGCGATGTCGGATGCGCTGGGTCTGACTTGTCAGGATGTTAACGGCAGCGCAACGCATTTTCGCTGGGATCACAGACAACAATAATAAATTGCTGTCTGACCGTTTGACGACGACGAAGAAGAAAACACTTCACAATGCAGGCAGCCATACTCCGACGTCAGACGATGTTGACTTCCTTGAAAGAGAATATAGGCTGGTATGCTAAGTGTTTGTCATGGCTGAAGTCAGTCACGACATAACATCATTCTCTGTCTCTGCTGAGTTCTACGTTCTCTTGTAGCCCTCCCTGACCACTGACCTCAGTGATGTTGGCAATGTAGGATGTTGGTGGTCCGCCTCCTTTGCTTCTGCTTTTAACATTACCTTTGAGAACTGTCCTTATCAGATTTGTCAGTGTGTTTTTGTTTGCATGACTAACATAGCTTAGTCTGCGCTCATCAATTTCAGCCAACATTTTGCTTTCATTTGTTCTGTGTGACCATTTGGCTCTTAGAAGTCACCTGTAGAACAACCTTTTTGCTGCTCTTATTTTGTTTCTT
>CM060326.1:41645209-41647709 GCA_030674155.1 Stramonita haemastoma | reverse complement strand
AGACACACAGACACACAAACACACACGCAAGCACGCATGTACACAAACACACACAAACACACGCACACACACACACACACACACACACAAACACACGCACACACACAAACAAACACACACACACACACACACACACACACACACACACACACACACACACACACACACACACACACACACAACATGAGACTTTAAACCGAGGCCCCGTGTGTGAACGCACGCAGAACATCTTGCGCATACGTTAAATCCTGTTCTGCTTTTAGTAAGAGTAGGCCATTGTGTGTCGGTGGGAACAGATGACATTTACAAAACTGCACACACACGGGGACTGGACGTACGTAAAAAAGCACAAGAGTGTTTATTCCATTATCCTCGATATAAAAGAATAAATTTAATCAGTCAATCAATAAATCAATGAAAACACACATGCACACACACACACACACACACACACACACACACACACACACACACACACACACACACACACACACACACACACACACACACACACACACACACGAGGACGGGATGGCCCAGTGGTTAAACTGTACTGCTCAGATCTGATGGCCCGGGTTCAAACACCGGTTGAAGCTACCAATCAAATCGCCTGTTTGAGGGGATTTTTCCATGGAGTTAACATCAGTGCCGACTTCACTCTCCCAAAAGTCCTCCTTCAGGTGAGCCTATTATTGGAGGCCCAGTATGTGAACGTACGCAGAACATATTGCACATGTGGTAAAATCTGGTCCGCATTCCAGAAGTGTAGCCCATTTGTGTTTGAGAAGGCAGATGACAAAATGTACAAAAACGGATGCACACACTGTCTGGATGTAAGGGAAACAGCATATAAGTGTTTATTGCATTACCTTGAAAGTAAAATAATGAATACAGAGATGATTACGCAGAGTTGGGAGAGGGTATCCCTTCGACTGCCGAACTTTGGGACGGATGGATTGCAGTGGACTGATGTCTATGAACTCGATTTTGTTGGACAGCAGTAGTTAGCTGACCATCTTTTGATTCTCAAAATAACAATTGTCAAAACACTAATCTACCCTGAATTGCTGTATGGATTAGAAGCTTGGACACTACGGACATTGGAAAGAGACAAAACAAAAGCCGTCAAAAATATTGTTCTATGGGTAGCTTCTAAGACTTTAATGGTCAAACAGAAGAACAAATAAAACATTCTTGATGAATCCTGAATGAACAGACAAACGTTGGCTGAAATATGTAATTACAGACTGATATAATTATGTTAGTCATGCGACCAGAAACACAAAAAAGTCTAATGATGACTGTTCTCCAAGGTAAGGTTGAGGGCAGAAAGAAATGAGGCAGGCATACCACCATCCTATAAATTATTATTGCCAACATTGCCAACATCACTGAGATCAGTGGTCTGCGATGGGGCTAAAAGAGATCTTAGAACTCAGCACAGAGTGAGAGAGAGAGAGAGAGAGAGAGAGAGAGAGAGAGAGAGAGAGAGAGAGAGAGAGAGAGAGAGAGAGAGAGAGAGAGAGAGAGAGAGAGAGAGAGAGAGAGAGAGAGAGAAGAGGAGAGAGAGAGAGAGAGAGAGAGAGAGAGAGAGAGAGAGACAGACAGACAGACAGACAGACAGACAGACAGACAGACAGACAGACAGTCAGACAGTCAGACAGACAGACAGACAGACAGACAGACAGACAGACAGACAGACAGAGACAGACAGACAGACAGACAGATAGACAGACAGAGACAGACCGACAGAGACAGACAAAGACAGACAAAGACATACAAAGACAGAAACAGAGACAGACAGACAGATAGAGACAGAAACAGGGAGAGACAGAGAGAGATGGCGAATCCTGCTAGCATTGTATGGAGCTCCTACCGACAGCAGGGGCAACAGAAACAAGTTGAGTTGAGTTGAATTGAATCGAGTGGATTTGAGTCATTTGGAATGTGTGTTAACTGTCTTAGTTACGGATTTTCAGGTCCACTCTACCTATCCTTCTGCCCATCACTGTATCCATGCGGTGTCCATAGGACACACATTGTACCTGTACCCGCAAATATTCAGTCAAGGTTATTTCAACATGTAGCTTCCAGTTCCTGCAACATCTTACATCTCCCTGACCGTTATTCTAAGTCCTCTTACATAAATTGCCGACAGTTCTGAGTGTTTGTGAAGGAATGACTGTAAGAGGCCGACCAGTTTATTTTTTTTATATTTTTAAAAATTCTTTTATATCGAGGATAATGGGATAAGCACCCATGTGTTTTTTTCATCCAGTCCCCGTGTGTATGCAGTTGTGTTAATATTGTCATCTAATCCCACCGGCACACAATGGCCTACTCTTACAAAATACAGAACAAGATTTAACGTGTGCGCAAGATGTTCTGCGTGCGTTCGCACACGGGGCCTCGGTTTACAGTCTCATCCGAAAGACTTTTGGGGAGAGTGGAGTCAGCACTGATGTTAACTCCAGGGGAAAAATCCCCTTGAACGGGAATC
>CM060326.1:41620209-41625209 GCA_030674155.1 Stramonita haemastoma | reverse complement strand
GTATGTGTGTGTGTGTGTGTGCGCGCGTGTGTGTGTTTACTTAGGTACTTTATCAATAATGATTACATTAAATAACGCTTTATGAGTTGTAACAAATAATTACAAAAATCACAAAAGCTGCATTAAGTTATTCACAAGTTGTTTTAACCTTCACCTCTGGCTCCACCTATCCCGTAGTCCTGAAGACTTTGGGGGCCCCTATGAAGGTATTGTGGCCAGATTCCTCCACTCCCATAGGTCCTCTGCTTTCCGTAGCAGATCGTACCACCCAAGGTCAGTCTACTCTCTGATGTTGTCTTTCCTTTGTTTTTTTCTGTCTGTCCCTTCGTCTCCCTCATTGTACAGTTTCCCTATAGGACAGCCCTGGCCAGTCCAGACGTTCGTTTGACGTGCCATTACGACTGTAGTTTGCCTTTTTTCAATAAAGTCAGGAGCTTTTCTCATGGTCTGATGACGTTTTTTGTTTTTAATTCTGCTTTTCACTTCTTCATTAGTGATGTAAACTCTGTATGAGATACCTAGGAATTTGCAAAGTGCCCCATCTCCATTTTCTGTAGGCCCATCCTTCTTTTAATGTCCGATATTATGTTCCACGTGTATTTCTTTTTCTGTCTGTCTGTCTGTCTGTCTGTCTGTCTGTCTGTCTTTCTCTTTCTCACTCTCATTTGTCCATCTGTTGTTGTTCCCTTTCTATATGTCTTTCTATCTCTTTCTCTTTCTTCCTGTATTTTTTCTCCTTTGTTTTCCTTCTCTTTTCTTCCTTCGTTTCTGCCTTATTACCCCCCCCCCCCCCTCCTTTTTTTCTCTCTATTTTCATTATTGCTCAGTCCATCACATCAATCTAACAGACTGACTGGTCTCCACATCAATCGGTCTGATCAGTTTCCGGAAGGAAACATAAGAGGCAGTAACTCTGAGCGCACAGAATGCAAAATGGAACGAAGCAGGAAGGTAACTGGAGAATGCATTGATTTCCACATTAGAGTTGTCCCCTTGGCCTATGTGCAGTGAATGATGGGATGTGGTCAAGATTGATGGGCTGGTCATTTGGTTGGTCATTTGGCTGGTCAGCGAGAATATTGATCGAGTGTTTCAGGAACTGAACGATTGGTGCATTGATTGATATTGATTTATTGATGTGATGCAGTGTACTGCTGTATTGATCGATTTATTGCATGCCTTTATGGGAAAAAAGAATCCCTGTTTACGTTTCTGTTTTTCTTTGATATCCTTATTTGTTTGTTTGACTGTTTATTGCTTTCTTTGGTTGTAAGATTAAGGGTTCGTTTAATACTTTGTGTGTTTCATGGCTTGTTTGCTCGATTAGTCTATTTTGTTTTGATTTTAGCGTGGTTTTTTAGTCTAAAAATAATATTCCGCTACGATGAAAAAAGTTTCTCCTGAGAAAATAAGAGCAAAAGTTTCAAACGATAAAGTACAACACCAAAAACTACCCAAAAAAATTGACGGTTATGAGGAAAACAGAACAGCGTTCGTTTACCTCCTCTCCGAAATCTAGTGGTCTTTCACATTACACTGTAAATTTCTCTCCTGGACAGCCACTAATGCCATCAATGACTAACAGTAATATGATACGTGTGTGTGTGTGTGTGTGTGTGTGTGTGTGTGTGTGTGTGTGTGTGTGTGTGTGTGTGTGTGTGTGCCTGTGTGTGCCTGTGTGTGCCTGTGTGTGTATGTTTTATTCTTTTTTTTCTTTTATATCGACGATAACAGAATAAGCAATCATGTGCTTTTTTTCATCCGGTCCCCGTGTGTATGCAGTTTTGTAAATATTGTCATCTGTTCCCACCAGCACACGATGGCCTTCTCTTACGAAAAGCGGAACAGGATTTAACGTGTGCGCAAGATGTTCTGCGTGCGTTCGCACACGGGGCCTCGGTTTAAAGTCTCATCCGAAGGACTTTTTGGGGAGAGTGGAGTCAGCACTGATGTTAACTCCAGGAAGAAAATTTCCTCGACCGGACTCGAACCTGGGTCTTCAAATTGCCAGCGCAATGTTCAGACCACTAGTCTATCCGCCTATTATTATGTGTGTCAGTGTGTGTGTATGTGTCAGTGTGTTGTGTGTGTGTGTGTGTGTGTGTGTGTGTGTGTGTGTGTGTGTGTGTGTGTCAGTGTGTGTGTTAGAAATAAATAGGTGCGTGTGTGTGGCTTAGACGTACTGCACACACAGTCTCAGCTAAGATGGTCTGGACGTCTATTACGCATTCAGGACTACAAGAACAGCTTTTCTCCGTTGAACTGACAGAAGGCCATTGACCAAGAAGACGGGCAAAGTTTCACTTCAAAGACATCCAAACAATCCATTGAGATTTTAACATTGATTAAAAGAAGTGGGATCTTGTGGCCGCACAAGGCCTAAACAGAGGCAAAACGTGATCAAAGCATTAGTGGCCTAGAAACATGAAAAGCAAAGTAGCAGAGAGGAAAAACACGTTGCAATAAAGGCCAGAACCAACACTTTTCTGCGTTCCTTTGAATGTCCAGTATATAGTCGCCCGCCTGTGTGAATCGGAATTAGGTCAGACATCTTGCATGGGAGTACAGACATTTTCATTACCAACCCTCTACACACGTTAACTCTCATAAATGCTAGGTATATGTGTCAACGTCGTTTTCAGCCTTTCTTTGGGCCTTGGGGAATATATTTTGATAACTTATATCAATCTTATATGTACCATTTATTATATACTTTGATAGTTGCACTACAAATGGTAACCACTCTGTATGGCAACAAGGTAAATCACTCTGCAGATGGGTCAGGAGTGCCTGAACCCAGTGCTGACTCCCATGGAGAACTGTGGACCGTGGCAATTCCTCACCAGAGGGTCACACTAGCAACACTCTTCACAGGGAGTCCCTTTCCCTGCCGCCATCATTTTTGCTTTAGACATTGCCTGAATGACATGTAGACTTGTTTCTCTTTGTGTGTTAGGAATGAAGTAAACTTTGTTGTTGTTTTTTTTGTAATGGAGCTGCTGTATGAATAGAGGACATAAATCCTCGTTGAAGAGGGAAGAGGAAGGAAATGGGTAAGGTCATGTAGGCCTGACACTATTTGTGCAGAGAAGGTAATTTCTCGTTGGGTTATATTTATGTGTATAAAGAGAGGTAGGGGGAAGTGACTAGAGAGGTGTGTCGAACGGAAGAAAAATACTGATGGAGAAAGAAGAGAAAGAAGTTACTCTTTATATTGAGGAATGGAGGAGAAATAATACCAGTGGGCAAATATCAAATTAAAAGTGAAACAAAAACTGTGTGGTCTAAGAGTATGCAGGCTAGTTATCACAGTTGTTCTGTCAGATTCTGTATCAGTACTACTGATGTTGCCCACACGTCTGTGCACATTTTGTGTACAATTTTCATCATTACCTTCTTTCTTTTTCTTACGTTTTATATTTCTTTTCTGTTTAGCTTCTTGTTCTTGTTCTTCTTGTTCTCGTCCATGTTCTTGTTCTTCTTGTTCTTTTTGTTCTTCTTTTTCTTCTTCTTCTTCTCTTTTTCTTGTCGTTATCATGTCTGCTGCTCAATATACTTTCAACACGATAGTTGTTCGTTCTCTACTTACACACCTATCATATACAAATTCCATGAAATGTGCACCATACCACTAAACGAGGAACACATTCTCATGCTCATCAAATCAATTTTCCCTCTCTTCAATCACTTATGACCACAGGAGAGGCCACTCTAGGCAGCTTTGGAAAAGCCTCAGTGCAGCGATAACACTTGTCGATACAGTGACAGTTATTTGCATTGGCCAGCATCGGGGCTAAACACAAGCTATGATTCTGACCGGGTCTTTCTGTCATAAATCTGGCCAGGATCGTCTGATCTACAGCTCTGCAAGCTGTTTCAGTCTGAATGGAGTGAGTTATAAGGTAGGGGACGGGGCAGTGGGCAAAATTTAATGAGCACTGCAAGAGCTAGATAGAAGTATAGTGGAAGAGACGTTGAGGAATGAAATGAGATTCACAAGTTCTTCCATAGATGATTCAGGTGTTTTAAGTGGAATACTTTAATGGTTTGTTGTTGTTGTTGTTGTTGTTGTTGCTGTTGGTCTTGTTGTTGTTGTTGTTGTTTTCTTCTTCTTCTTCTTCTTCTTCTTCTTCTTCTTCTTCTTCTTCTTCTTCTTCTTCTTCTTCTTCTTCTTCTTCTTCTTCTTCTTCTTCGCATTCTGTATTCATATGGAAATGTGTTACCAGACTGAAACAAGACAAAGTAGGCCAGACAGTGATTGGGGGGGGGGGGGGGGGTGATTCAACGTAAAACCTTAACCCAGTATACATGCAAATACAATTTCTGTTCTTTTAAGAGTCAACACTTACTTTGTACATCCCAAGCCTCCATACGCTACCAAGCACACGACATTTTTGTCTTGTACTTTCCCAATGGTAATCATTTCTTTCCTAACTGCGTTGGGGGTGGGGGAATCACTACAAACAAGTGGTAGGAGCTTGACTTCAGTGATGACTCCACAGGATAAACTGACAGCTTCCATCCATCAATGCCTCAGATGAAGTAGGACACTGCACAGAGAAACGAGGGCGTGGGTCTGAATCCCTCCTTCCTTTCTTTGCACAGAGTTTGCAATTTGAATCTGTCTGCTTCCCTCTGAATGAACATGTGTAGGGAAGGCTCGGGAGGGGGGAGGTGATCAATATGAAGAATAGTGTTAGTTGGAGGGGAAAAGTGTACACAAGAGAGAGAAGCAGTGAGAAGGTACTTTGTTGGTGAATGATTATGGAAGTAATGTATTCTTCATGCATGGTTATCCATCAGAAAGGGAATAGTAGAGACAGCGATGGAAGAGAATGTATGCAGAAAGGATGTAAGTGGGAGATGGGCAGAATGATAAATAAATTTTATGTGCAAGTCCTTTCCGTGTCCTCTTCTTATCCCATACCTTATCTCTTACCATCATTGCCATAGTTGTCATTATTAGCAGCAGCCCCAGGAATGACGGCCACAGCAGCTGA
>CM060326.1:41605209-41615209 GCA_030674155.1 Stramonita haemastoma | reverse complement strand
GCTATAATAGAACTTTTTCCGCTTTATGATAGATGGTGAAAAATATTGTAACCCCCCCAACCGAGCAGCGACATTTGGTGAATTTTCAGTGGCCTCCGTTTGATAATTTTCCTGTGGAGTTGACACTAGTTCTTATCCTTCACACGAGACATTTGACTGAGGTCCCGTGTGCTGCTGCGCTTGTCCATTTTGGTGGTTGTAGAAAGGCCAACTATGACCGATAGTATGGACAGAACAGACATACCCAGCATGCACACTCACGTAGAAAGGGATAGAATCCCTAGGTTGTTTGCCCAAGACACGCAGTTTGGTTTAGTGCAGCGCCCTAGCAACTCCTGCGAAAGTTAAAGAAGTTATTTCTTTTGATATATTTTATGAAGAAAAGCAGTGGATAAAAAATATTTTATAATTCGGTTGATGATGGAAACTGTTTACAATGGAGGGACTTGGAAGGAGAGAGAAAACTCATGGGGTTAAATTCATCGGAAAATGGTCTGGGGGGTTTGTGTTTATTGTTTTTGTTGTTTTGCTATTTTTATTTTTGGTTGTTGTTTTTTTTTAAGGGGGGGGGGGGGGCTGTCGCGCGCGCGCGCGTGCGTGTGTGTATGTATGCCCATGTGTGTGTCTGTGTGTGTGTGGGTCCGTGTGTGTGCGCGCGCGCGCGCGAGTGCGTTTGTGTGTGTGTCCATACGTGTGTGTGTGTGTGCGCGCGCGTGCGAACTTGCTTTGCGTGTGTGCAATGCGTGTGACACACTTTCTATTATATCGGAATCAGATGTGGCCAACAATGCTGTACCTTCCTCTCAGAGACACCACAGCAGCAGTGCCTTCAGTACAGGGGCACAGTGCCAGTAGACTATGTGATAGCATGATTCCATTAGTAGGCCTCTATAGCTAATGGTTCCAGACACGCTTCAACAACGCTGGGAAGTCGGGAATCGGTCATGTGGAGTGTTTTTGCGGTAGTTCTGAGACACCAACATAATTATGTTCCTTTGGTCTTGGTCTTTAGGAGGGAATTATTTTACTGACTCAGCGCAGATAGTCTTCAGGAGATGGCTTTCGGAGGTATCGGGGTTAAGCCAAAGACCTTACAGCGTGTTAAGAGGGAAAAGAGATCAATATCCTGATTTTATCAAAGTAAATGCGATCAATCATTATCGGAAAAACGAAAGAAACCTATAATATCATTATGATTCCCCACAATTGAGCAATTCAAGAAGCCGGTACAAGCAGTGACTTAATGCGATCCAATTATGTTGCTTATAGCTCCACCGACCACATAGGCCATATCGGGGGCTGAGACTTAATGGGAACGGTTGCAGTTGGAGGTAGAGTTGAATAGAAGCATAAAGCTGCACAACTGCAGCCCAGCAATTGCCGCCTGGCCCAGTTCACGGGCTACCTTCTCGAAAGGTACCAACCGGGGAAGATGTTTGTAAGGAGTTGAAAAGGTGGAAGGGGATTCAGGCTACTCTTCAGGTGTTCTGCTATTGTGGTCAAAGTTTGCTTCATCAGTTTTTTTTTCATGAATAAGTGTTGGACAGTCAGTCAGTTGCCTTTCAATTATAACTGGACACCACATAGGGTTGATGTATTATCCCTAATACACATACTAAACCCAATCGAGCGTAAAACCAAAATGAGTAAAACTTCAACCAAACCCATAAATAAAACCAACCCGTAAAGAAAACTAACACCAAACCCGTAAATAAACCTAAAACCAAGCATAAATAACACTAAAACCAAGCCGTAAATAAAACTAAAACCAAGCCGTAAATAAAACTTAAACCTAACCGTAAATAAACCTAAAACCATGCCGTGAATAAAACCAAGCCGTAAATAAAACTTAAACCAAGTAGATAAAACCAAGCCGTAAATAAAACTTAAACCAAACCGTAAATAAACCTAAAACGAAGCCGAAAATAAACCTAAAACGAAGCCGTGAATAAAACTTAAACCAAGCCGTAAATAAAACTTAAACCAAGCCGTAAATAAAACTTAAACTTTACCCTAAATAAACCAAAAACCTTGCCGTAAATAAAACTAAGCCGTAAATAACTTAAACCAAGCCGTAAATAAAACCAAACGGTAAATAAACCTAAAACCAAGCCGTAAATAAAACTTAAACCAAGCCGTAAATAGAACTTAAACCAAGCCATAAATAGAACTTAAACCAAGCCGTAAATAAAACCAAGCCGTAAATAAAACTAAACTGTAAATAAACCTAAAACCAAGCCGTAAATAAACCTAAAACCAAGCCGTAAATAAAACTTAAATCAAACCGTAAATAAAACTTAAACCAAGCCGTAAATAAGACTAAGCCGTAAATAAAACTAAAACCAAGCCGTAAATAGAACTTAAACCAAGCCGTAAATAAAACCAAACCGTAAATAAACCTAAAAACAAGCCGTAAATAAACCTAAAACGAAGCCGTAAATAAAACTTAAACCAAGCCGTAAATAAAACTTAAACCAAGCCGTAAATAAAACTTAAACCAAGCCGTAAATAAGACTTAAACTTTACCCTAAATAAACCTAAAACCAAGCCGTAAATAAAACCAAGCCGTAAATAAAACTTAAACCAAGCCGTAGATAAAACCAAGCTGTAAATAAAACCAAACGGTAAAAAAAACTAAAACTAAGCCGTAAATAAAACTTAAAACAAGCCGTAAATAAAACTAAAACGAAGCCGTAAACAAAACAAAACCGTAAATAAAACTAAAACCGAACAAAGTAAAACTAAAACCCAACCGAACAAAACTAAAACCGAACCAAATAAAACTAAAACCAAACCGTAAATAAAACTTAACTATACCAAACCGTGAACACAACTAAACCGAGTAAAACTAAAACCAAAATAAAACTAAAACTAAACTGTGTAGTACTAAACTGAACCAAACAGTGAATAAAACTAAACCAAGTAAAATCGTACAAAACCAAACTGTGAAACCAATATAAAACTAAATGGAAAAAATAAAAAAGTAGAAACTAAACTAAACCCAAGCGTAGACCCCCAGCAGAAAGCCCCCCCCCCCAAAAAGAAAAAAGCACTCTGTACATAAGCCAAACCCCATTTACAAAAAATCCCACAATAAAAACAAAACTCTTATGCTAGAGATCCAAAGGGAAATGTTCTAAATGACAGTGATTTTTGCAGTGTCCCAGAGGGGAAAAAATCATCTTTGAGGGCATTGACAATGCTTGGTTGAATAATTTCCCAATTTCCTAGGAAAGCGAAGAAAGCTGTGACTTCAAAATTCAATTTCGGTGGTAAGGTCTGTAGTTGCGGATTTGGAAACGGTTTTGTCCGTCTGAGCCCTACCCTGAAAGCTGGAACCCCATGGTGTGTGACTTGGGATGTGTGAATAACCATCATGCATCTGCTTCTGGGGTGTCGTGATGTCCATCGATCCAGGATATATAAGCCACACGTTTTACTGCAGGCTCCCTGAAGAATCATTTCTGCAATGTTCCTCGGGACAACAGTTTTAAAACATTCTGAGAAAAATTGGGCAAGAAAAATTGGGCATTATTTTTTTTTTCAGTCAGATGTAAGTGAAGGTGTCATTGCTAGTCACAAAGAACAAATTTGTTTTAGGGAATTTAAAGTTTTCTTTCATTTTCTCTGTCGTTAGACGCGGTGGCCGTCCTGGGCTGACCCTTGTGGTTGACCAGGGTGTCAATACAAGCAAGGACAGTCAAGTTGGTTTTAATCCCCGTTTTAATCTGTATATAGTTGCACAGTTTTAATGAGTTTCAAAATGTGACGAGGTGATAGCCCCGATATGGCCTGTGCGGTCGGCAGGGCTCTAAGCAACATCATTGGATTGGACTGGTCTCTGTCGTTGAAAGGTTACTCCCCCCCCCCCCCCCCACGTGGTAATTGACAGGGGTTGACCATTATGGTTAGCCATGGCGTTGATGCAAGGATCAAGAGCTCATTTGGTTATATATAAATTGTGTTTTAATCTGCATTAGGTAGCACATGTTTGATTAAAAATAAAATTAAAAGGCAAAGGTGACGGTCCCGAAATGGCCACTGTGATCTTTCCGACTTCCTTTGGGTTATAAACACGATTATATTGAATAGGCTAGGCCGCATTGTGGACGTGTGGATGGGTACTGTGGTAGAAGTGAAGGTATCTCAGGCCTTGAATAAAGCTTGCTTCTTGGAGGAGGAGGACTAGGGATTCTGTCAGCCCCTCGCACTGTTTCAGAAGTTTCGCAAATTATGGTTCTTCTAAATCTTCTAGTCAGCAGAAGTCCTCTAACATTAGTGTCAAGGTTGCCATGCTGATCACATAGTTCTACTGGGGCTGTCTCTGGTACTACTGCCATCAGCTGAAAACTTCACTTCCATCATCAAACCCTGTGAACTTCCACCGCCAAGCCCTTTCTGGTAAGTGGGTAGTTATAATAGAAATATGTTGCCACAATTCAGCTGGTTCATAGTCTCTGTCTCTCAGTCTCTTCCTCTTCTCTCTTCTCTCTCCTCCTCTCTCTCTCTCTCTCTTCTCTCTCTCTCTCTCTTTTCTTTTCCCTCCTCCCTCTCTCTCTCTCTCTCTCCTCCTCTCCTCTCTCTCTCTCTCTCTCTCTCTCTCTCTCTCTCTCTCTCTCTCTTCTTTCTTCTCTCTTTCCTCCCTCCTCTCTCTCTCTCTCTCCTCTCTCTCTCTCTCTTCTCTCTCTCGTATCTCTCGTTCTCTTTCTCACTCTCTCTTCCTCCTCTTCTCTTCTCTCTCCACTCTTTCTCTCTCTCTCTCACTGCCTCTCTGTCTCTCTCTTCTCTCTCTGTCTCTCTCTCTCTCTCTTCCTCTCTCTCCTCTCTCTCTCTCTCTCTCTCTCTCTCTCTCTCCTCTTCTCTCTCTCTCTCTCTCCTTCTCTGTTCAGTTCTCACCTCTATCTCTTTTCCTCTCTCTCTGTTTCTGTACTCTCTCTCCCATCTTCTCTTCGATCTTCTCTCTTCATCCGTTTTCGTCTCTATCTCTCTTCTCTCTCTCTCTCTCTCTCTCTCTCTCTCTCTCTCTCATCTCTCTCTCTCTCTCTCTCTCTCTCTCTCTCTCCTCTCTCCTCTCTCTCGCCCAGTGTTAATACTCTCTCCTTCTCATCGTCTTTTTCTTTCTCTTCTCTCTGGTTCAGTGTTATACCTCTCTCTCCCGCTCCTCTCTGTATCTCTGTCCCTCTCTCCTCTCTCTCCTCCTCTCTCTCTCTCCTCTCTCTCTCTCTCCTCTCTCACTCTCTCTCTCTCTCTCTCCCTCTCTCTCCAGAGTTAAATGCTCTCTTTTTCTCATCTCTTGTCTCTCTCTCTCTCTATCTCTGTGTTCAAGTTCTCTCTCTCCCCTCCTCCTTACTCTGGTATCTGTATCCATTGTACCCTCTCTCACTACACTCTCTCTCTTTTTCTGGGATTGATAGAACACTAACACCTTTTCTTTATTTGTCACCAGCCCGAAAGCAACATGGCGATGCATGACAGCAACAAAAAACAACAGTGCTCAGCTCAACAATAAACAGCAGTGCACCACGACAACAGGAAGACAGCAAACAGCAGCAACAGGAAGACAGCGAAACAGCAGGAAGATAGCAAACAGCAGCAACAGGAAGACAGCAAACAGCAGCAACAAAAAGACAGTGTGAAAAAAGCAGCAACAAAAGGACAGTGTGAAGGAAGTAGTAAGAAGACATTTTAGAAAAAAAAATCAAGATTAAGAAGACATTCATAAAAACGTAGCAAGAAGAATACTTTTTTTGTAGAAGGCAACAGAGCGACATAACAGCAGCAACAGAATATTATACAGCAGCAACATAATGACATTACACAGCAGCATCAGGGGGGACATACGGGGGTCCAGCAAGAAGACATTGTGCAACTGATGAGGTAAGATCTCGCCATGAGCTTGCACACTACAGCCTTGTGCAGCAATAGCCATGACCTTATGCTCCAGATCTGAAGAATTTCACGGAGTAAATTGCTAGAACTGTGTAGCTATGAAGCTAGGCCCCCCTGAGACAGTCGTGAAAACGAATAAGTTCGCCTACCATGATCAGTTTATTTTGTTTACACCTTGAATGGTTTCATTGTGTTAAAAAGAATCTTGAAACGAAAGCACTCGGTAAAAAGGAAGACATAAGCCAGTTTTTCGGGTTTTTTTTTTTTTTTTTTTTTTTTTGGGGGGGGGTATCCGTATTTAAAAATCCTTTGAGATTTCCAGTAATTGTGTTGCACTGAAGTATGTATAAAACACATGGAAAATTTACAATAATTATGTTACCAACGCAACAAATAACATATAATTAATGAAACAAGCCTGTCTTTATGTGCAAATATGATTTGTAATACAAGGAGGAAAATGCAAACGAAATTAGATTGATTTTTGATGATTTGATTTTTGATGCATTGACTTTTGTCAAACCTGTGATGGTCTCTAATGGTAGACCTTTTCATACAGAGCCTCGCCTGGCCTACTCTATTGTACAGAAAATAAGCTGGACTAGGTAGATGCACATTTTACATTCAAGAGATAAGTATTGAATGACAGCAAGGATTTATACATCCTTCAGAGAGGTGACCTGTAAAGAGTAGTTAGTTAGGTGTGTGTCAAAGTCAGTCAAAATTTCATTTTCAGATGGTATATTAAGCTTCGATTTGCTTTTTTTCATCAAGCCATCTATCTAAAGAAAAAGCAACGCCTCGGACAGAGTTGAGGGAGGTGCAGGTATTTAAGAAGAAAATGTTTATAGGAAGCGGTGGTTAAAGAGAACAGCATGGGGAGGGTACTGACAGGTACTGTCCGGTGGGTGGTTAGGAAGATGTGTTTAGGAGGGAGTGGTATTGAGGGTAGGGGTTTCAGGTATTGTTAAAGGAGATGGTCAAGAGCAATGGGTGTTAAGAAAGGATGTAGCGTAAAGTATTAGCGTAGGTGATGGGCAAAGGGTGTTTGGCATAGGAGAGCACTAAGGGGGGAGGGAGGAATGTTTGTGGGGTAGGTATGAAATCGCAGAACATCTTGCACACACGTTAAATCGTGTTCCGCTTTTCGTAAGAGTAGGCCATCGTGTGCCGGTGGGAACAGATATTTACAAAACTGCATACACACGGTGACTGGATGTAAAAAAACAACAACACGAGCGCTTATCCCATTATCCTCGATATAAAAGAATAAAATAAAATAAATAAATAAATAAATAAATGAGGAAGGGGTACTTAGGACAAGGGAGTGGTATTTGAGTGGAGGTAATCACAGGTATTGTTAGGTAGGCACTATAGGAAGAGTATTAAAAAGAAGATAAAGCATAGATGTATTATTGTACGAGGCATCGGTGTCGAGAAGTGAGACGTGTGCGGACGCACGCAGAACATCTTGCGTGCACAATAAATTTTTGTTCCGCTTTTCGTAAGAGTAGGCCATTGTGTGCCGGTGGGAACAGATAAGATTTACAAAACTGCAAACACAAGGGGACTGGATGTAAAAAAAAACAAAGCACATGAGTGTTTTATACCATTATCTTCGATATAAAAGAAAACAGTTGTTTTGGGTAGAGGTGGTGGTGTTATGGGAGGTGGTTTGCAGGTCTATTCAGGGTAGGTATGAAGGAAGGGTGTTGGGAATAAGAGGGCAGTACTTACGGGTAGGCGTCAGGAAGAGATGTTCTAGACAAGGAGAGAGAATGCATATTCAGTAAAACGGGAAAGAAAAAGACAGCTTACTATCAGAGAAAATAATTATTCTCACATTTTTAATTTTGAAAAAAAAAGTGGGGTGCAAATCCGTGAAACGGGTCCAACAGATTTAAAGATTAAAAAAAAACGGGATCTTAAAATGAGATAGAACAAAAGAAATTGAAGCAGTGAAAAAAATCTTTGTAGTTGTAAATTTGTAAGAAGTACTCTTTACCAACGTGTCTATATTCCAGTGTGTCCACATGCTTTTAAAGTAACTACTTCATGCAACACACACACACAACACTAAATTACTACTAAATTCTAACCCCAACCCTTGTACTAAACCCTTTTTTTAAACCTTGCATGAAACACAAAAGCAGGTGGACACAACGGTATATGAACACAGTGGTAGATAACTCATATCTCGGAAATGTTTGGGGGGGGGGGGGGGGGGGGGGGGTTGCGCATTTTAGGAAATGCAGAGTTGCTAGGATGGGTGAAACGGGGGGGTGGGGGATGGAGGAAGGAAAAATGATTAAAAGTGTAAATACAGGGGAGCAAGGCAGTCCGAATATTTTGATGTGATAGGGGTAGAACACACGAGAAAAGTAGAAGTTACGGGGGGTGGAAATAGAAAAAGGTGTTTGTTTAAGATTTGAAAGAAATAAGGGTAGAAAACACTAAACATGAGGGTTAGGGGGTGAAAAATGGGATAGTGGGGCGGTTGAAATTATATTAATCATATTCTGTTATATCGAGGATAATGTAATAAGCACTCATTTTTTTTACATCTAGTCCCCGTGTGTATGCAGTTTTGAAAATCTTGTCAACTGTTCTCATCGGCACACGATGGCCTACTCTTACTAAAAGCAGAACAGGATTTAACGTGTGCGTAAAATGTCTGCGCGCGTTCGCACACGGGCCTCAAAGGATTTTTGTGGAGAATAGATTCAGCACTGATGTGAACTCCAGGGGGAAAATCTCCTCGACCGGAATCGAACCCGGATCGTCAAATTGCGAGCGCAATGTTCCGACCACTAGGCTACCCCGTCTCCCTATGTATGATGTAGGGAGAGGGAACTGAAGCATTCGGCAAGGTTTTCTTACAATGCGACAATTTGAAAGAGGGTATCTTTGGAAATGGGGGAAGTTAGGGGCTGGGTATTATTTTATATTATTACTATTATTATTATTATTATTATTATTATTATTATTATTATTATTATTATTATTATTATATCGAGGATAATGGGATAAGCACTCTTGTGCTTTTTTTTTTACATCCAGTCCCCGTGTGTATGCAGTTTTGTAAATGTCATCTGTTCCCACCGACACACGATGGCATACTCTTACGAAAAGCGGAACAGGATTTAACGTGGGCGCAAGGGTATAAGGGGACTGTTAGCTAAAGGGGTGTGGAATTGGGGAGTACTAGGGCCGATATGTTTTTTGTGTTAGAATGTATATGCAGTAGAGACATTTTCGAAAACAAAGGTACTTAAGTGTGTACAAAGGAAGGTATGGGTGCATCAGTTCGAGGAAGAGTGAAAAACAATTTTGATGATACAGAGAAAAATCGTTTAGGTATCAAAAAGAGGCAACAGTGATGTGACAACAGTGGTATAGGAGTGATAGTTTATAATTCTAGATAAAGGGAGAGGTACACATTAACAGGTAAGAGATGTTGACGAGGCGAGGGGGGGGGGAGGGGCAGAGGGGGGGAGGGGGGTATGAGTGACTTTTAAGGTCATTGGCGATGGGGGAAAGGTGGTGGACTGTGTATGGTATAGCAGTAGAAGGCAGAATATAGATGGCGCCGTATTTTTTTCCCCCGAAAAGCCCCTAACTGCTGATTTGTGGATGCATGTGGCAGGGGAATTGTCACCATAGGTAGGACTGTGCGCAGGTCTATCATTGGAATATCTTCACAGATTTGACGGCAGTCAGTAGTATATGATGATGCTGATCCTACACAAAAGGTATATTGCCTATATTTATGCTATGTGTAGCAGAAAATGAATATGATTTTTTTGGGGAAAAAAAAGTAGAGACTAGCAAGTTTGATCAAAGTAGTGTTTACATCCATGAGAATGGGGAAAGCGGGAATATCTGAATTTTTCGAGTGGTGTTTAGATTAATCGGTTACAATATGTATCCAAAAACTGCAGCACTAAATACGTAATGTGCTGTGAATAGGCTGGCATGTTGTAAATAGAACCCCCCCCCCCCCCCCCCCCCCAAACAACGAAAAAAAAAGGTGGTGGTGATAATTGTTTTAATCATAATTTGTCTTTAGCAATGTGTATGGGATTTTATTTAGAACATTGTGGTATTTTAT
>CM060326.1:41590381-41595381 GCA_030674155.1 Stramonita haemastoma | reverse complement strand
CAGGAAGGGGGTTTTATTGAAGAAAAGCACAATGAAAACAAAACATGTGAAAAATTCATGTGGAATGAAGCATATAGAGACGAATTTGTCAAATCATGGGAGAGCAAAGATATTCAAAATAGAATGTTGATAGCTGTGAAAGATTTAGAGAGAGATGTAGACAGTGCCCTTGAAATGTTTGTACATTGCCTGAAAGATGCCAGCAGATGTATGGTAAAGCAAGCTGGTTTTAACAAAAAGAAAAAATCAGCATGGTTTGATGGTGAGTGTAAAAACATGAAAAAAGAAACCAGGAAAAAAACTTAATCATTTTCGACTGACTAAGAAGGAAGAAGATAGAATTATGTATGTTGAAGCTAGAAAGAAATATAAACAGTTGCTAAAAGCCAAGAAACTCACTTACAGCAGGCAACAAACTGAAAGGCTAGCAAACGAGGCTAACAGTTCCTCTAGTTTTTGGAAGGAGTTAAGACGGTTAGGTCTTGGAAATAAGAAAAGAATAACAAACAACATTACAACAGATGACTGGTTTAACCATTTTAGAAAAGTCTTCCAGGGTATAACTGATGAATGTTTTGATGAATGTACTGATGAATGTGATATTGTAATTGATTTATCTGAGGAAACAGATCACGTGTTTAAATAAAAAGATAGCAGAAGAAGAAGTTTATTTATGCCATCAGAAAGCTGAAAAACAACAAAGCATGTGGTATTGATGAAATTTCTGCAGAAATGCTAAAAATGGTGGTACAAAGGTCATTGTATTTCTAGTAAAGTTATTCAATGTGATTTTTGATCAAGGCATTTACCCACAAGAATGGTCAAAAGCCATAATTATTCCTCTGTATAAGAAGGGAGATCCCGAGGATGTTGACAACTATAGAGGAGTGTCTCTTTTAAGCATAGTCTCTAAATGTTACACTACAATACTGAATGCTCGATTGTATGACTGGTTAGAAAACAATAACGTTATCTCGGATTGTCAAGCAGGTTTTCGTCAAAAGTACTCCACAATTGATCATATATTTACATTGTATGCCACTATTCAGAATTATATGTCTAAAAAAGGAAGAAAATTGTACGTTGCCTTTGTAGATTTCAAAAAGGCTTTTGACTCAGTTGAACATGATAGGTTATTACGTTATATCAAAGGCCAAGGTGTAAAAGGTAAGTTTTTTGCATCACTTAGAGCTATGTACAATTCATTATCAGCATGTATACGAGCAAATTTTGAATTAACTGATATGTTTCAAACACCAGTGGGAGTAAGACAGGGTTGTGTTCTAAGCCCCACATTGTTTTCTATGTTTATTAATCAGTTAGCAAATCTTATGACTGAAAAAGGTAAGCATGGGGCTCAGATGTTTCCAGATATTTTTGAGTTGTTTATTTTGTTATTTGCTGATGACGTGGCATTAATGTCAACTACACCTTCAGGCTTACAAAATCAATTAAGGGTTTTAGAAACTTGCTGTGAAAATATGAAATTAAATGTAAACATAGACAAAACTAAGATTATGGTATTTAGAAAAGGGGGGTACTTAGGAAAACATGAAAAATGTTTTTTTCATAATAAAAAACTAGATGTAGTGAACAATTATTGTTATTTGGGATTTAACTTTACACCTATGATTAGCGCAAAGAGAGGTACATCGCATTTAGTTACTAAAGGCAAAAAGCAGTTATACAGCTTAACAAAGTTTTCCAGAGGTGCAAGGAAATGACAGTTTAGTCATTCTTTAAAATTTTTGATACTAAAATCCAACCAATATTGTTATATTCAGCTGAAATTTGGGGGCTGCATAGATTAGAACATATAGAAAAAGTACATTTAATTGCTTGTAAAAGGTTTTTAGGTGTGCCTGCCAGGACACCAAATAAGATGGTTTATGGAGATCTTGGCAGGTACCCACTGTATGTAAATACATATGTTGCATGCATAAGATTTTGGCTTAAACTACTACACATGAATTCTGAAAGATTACCATATAAAGCTTATCATATGTTGTTAGAATTAGATAAAAAAGGTAAACAATGTTGGGTCTCTAAAATCAGGGAAATATTATGTATTACTGTTCTTGCGTGCCTTTAAACAAAGACTTGTAGATTGGTTTGCTCAGGAATGGGTAGGCACCATTAGAGACCGTGAGCGATATGATGGTTATAGAAACTTTAAAACTATTTTTGAAAAAGAAAAGTATATAACCGAAATGGATACATATTGTTTTCGAGTTGCAGTTACGCAAGTTCGATTTAATGTTCTACCATTGAACAATAATACACAGCGGTATAGTAGTTTAAACGAAGTTAAGCAATGCCCTGTTTGTAAAGATCAAATAGAAAATGAAGAACACTTTATACTGAATTGCCCTATCTATGAAGACTTAAGAACTAAGTTTCTTAAAGATTCCAAAGGACTTCCTTTCTATGTACTACTCAAAGCCACTGTACCTACTGATAGATACAATTTATCACGTTTTATCTTTCATGCAACCAATAGAAGAAATAGGATAACTTTCTAGAAATTGATATTTGTATTGATGAATAATACATCTACAACAGTGTCGTTTACGATACGTGTGAATTGTTCCGTAATTAACGGTTAAGAAATGGCTTATATAACTTTCTTGCTTTATTATCACTCATACAATATTTCTTATACATACACGTTGATGGTGATATGTTTATAACACCTATGTCATATGCACACACTCTATGCCCACCACTCTTTTGTATTGTGGCCTAAGGCCGATGTACATTAAACAATTTCAGTCTTCAGTGTTCAGTGTTCAGTGTTCAGTGTTCTCTCTCTCTCTCCTCTCTCTCTCCTCTCTCCTCTCTCTCTCTCTCTCTCTCTCTCTCTCTCTCTCTCTCTCTCTCTCTCTCTCTCTCTCTCTCTCTCTCTCTCCCCCCCCCTCTCTCTCCCTGTCTGTCTGTCTGTCTGTCTGTCTGTCTGTCTGACTGTCTGTCTGTCTGTCTGTCTGTCTGTCTGTCTATCTGTCTGTGTCTCTCCTTTCCTTTCCTTTCCATCTTCCACCTTTATATATGCTACCATAGACTTATTATGGAGAGGAGTGTTTGGTTCTTATGTCGGATTGAAATTGTATTCATACCATTTAAATATGGAGAAATGTTTTTATGTAGCTTTTTGTGTTTAAAGGGTTTTTCATATTGTTGTTTTTTTAACGTGTGTACTCTTTTCCTTTTATGCCTACTATGTTTATTCCCCCCCCCCCTCTCTCTCTCTCTCTCTCTCTCTCTCTCTCTCTCTCTCTCTCTCTCTCACACACACACACACACTCACCCACATCTATCTATCTATCTATCTATCTATCTATCTATCTATCTATCTATCTATCTATCTATCTATCTATCTATCTATCTATCTGTCTGTCTGTCTGTCTGTCTGTCTGTCTGTCTGTCTGTCTGTCTATCTATCTATCTATCTATCTATCTATCTATCTATCTATGTGTACATATATATATTTGTATTATATGGGATATATATATATATATATACATATATATATATTATATATATATATATATATATATATATATATATATATATATATATTAGCCTAGTCTTTGGACTTTGGACTTACTTATCCATATATACTTGAACACGATTTGAAAATGTTATACTTAGGTACCTTATTCCATTATCATGTCGATTTTTTTTTGTTTTTGTTTTCAAAATTCTTTGATTGTTGTTGATTTTCTTGGTTGTTGTGTGCTTTTCTCTTCTTTAGTTTTTCTCCTCTCACTTAATATACTTGATTTACGTAAATATATTCAGTGCATCTGTCTAGATAATATTCGAGTCAGCTGTGGACTATGTATTTGCGAATACATTTTTTTTTCTTTTGTTTAAAGACCACAACAACACACACTTAACTTCATTCGGCGTGTATTCCGAGTTCAGCCTATTCTTAAATTGTACGTTCTCGAGTTGTTTTTAATTTGCTTTGCTCAGCCTACGTGTTGACGACTATTACCTGGGAAACTTCAGCACATTCTGGTCTTGGGAATAACTTGCATGTTTACAAAGCTTGCATGAAAACAAGCAAGAAATCGAATTGTGTTCTTAGTACAAGAGATGTGAAAAATGACCAACACGACGGAATCGTTTTGAATTGGTTTTGGAGAAGTTTACTTAGCTACTTTCAGTTTCCAGTCGACACGTTGGCTACAGTGACTTCAGTACTCCAGTAAGTAGCGCAACTTGAAGTATAGAAAGTCGGACACAAACTCATTTGACTGACTCAGCATGTATTGGTTTTAAATAGTTTCAAAGAAGATGAGGTCACAAAAACTGTGTTGCGATCATGCTTTTGGGTGTGGACTTTATATTGTAATCTGTTTTAGCCAAGGCCTATTAGTATTACTGATTTAACTATTTGACTTTTTTGTATTTTAAATAATTTAATTCATTCACTCCTTCATTTATATATAAATCCTTCCTCCATTGATGCCTTCATTCCCTCCCTCCCTCCCTTCTTCCTTCCTCCCTTCCTTCCTTCCCTCCTTCCTTCCTTCCCTCCTTCCTTCCTTCATTCAATCATTCATTGTGGGACTTGCCATAGTGGTAATAATACTAACACTAGTAACAGTAGGGTTATGGGTTTGTTGCAGACTCATATGGTTGAAGGGACAAGTTTCTCTTTGGCAGTCAAATTAGTGCTGACTTCTTTTTTGCTACAATTACTGAATTAGTATAAATCTTCAGGTGTGACTAGAGTAAACTGAAATCCCATGAGCAAACACTTGTTCTTGTGCATGATGTACAATGCATTCAGTTCATGTACATTGTTTTTGTTTCCTTTAAGCCTGTTCACTAATTTGCACACGCACCCTCACTCTGATCTAGTGATCTCTCTCTCTCTCTCTCTCTCTTCTCTCTCTCTCTCTCTCTCTCTCTCTCTCTCTCTCTCTCCTCTCCCTCTCTCCTCTCTCTCTCTCTCTCTCTCTCTCTCTCTCTCCTCTCTCTCTCTCTCTCT
>CM060326.1:41570831-41582781 GCA_030674155.1 Stramonita haemastoma | reverse complement strand
GTCAGTCTGTAGGTCATCATTTTACCAGCTTGTCTGCTTGTCAGTCTGTAGGTCATCATTTTACCAGCTTGTCTGCTTGCAAATTTGTAGGTCAGCATTTTACAGGCTTGTCTGCTTGTCAGTATGTAGATCAGCATTTTACCAGCTTGTCTGTCTGCTTGTCAGTCTGTAGATCAGCATTTTACAGGCTTGTCTGCTTGTTAGTCTGTAGCTTGTCTGCTCGTCAGTGAGTAGGTCAGCATTTGACCAGCTTGTCTGCTTGGTGAACAACCCTGCAACACAGTCCAAACAAAAATTATCTGAATGATCTTGTAGAGCAACAGATTAATATTATAATGAGAAAGATGGTCAGTATGTGAACAATGATGATAATGATAAAAATGATGATGGTGGTGATGATGATGAGGTGATGATGATGATAAGGATGATAAGGATGATGATAATGATAACAATGGTGATGATAATGAAAATATAGTATGTAATATATACAGCGCTACTTCTCGTAAAGCAAACAAATCAAAAGGTTTGAATGCGAAAATCAAAGCGAATGAAAGGCACCGGCAGTTTACTTCTCATAATTTGCAAGTGTTACCTTAACTTGAAATGAAAAGCAAAACTTTGTCAACAGAGTGTGAATGATTGAAAATATAGAGGTATAGAATGTAGGCCTATATGCTCTGGGCAATTTCTTCTTTAATGTTGGCCAACATAGATTGTAAGCATTCGTATGCAAACACACAAGTGAAAAGATGTTAAATTGACGAAAAAATAAACGAACATACGTACACAGGCATGTGTACATTCACTCACTCACTTACTCACTCACTCACTCACTCACTCACTCATTCACTCACTCACTCACACACACAAACACGCACACACACACACATCCATCACACACACACACACACACACACACACACACACACACACACACACACACACACACACACACACACGCCCCCCCCCCCCCCACACACACACATACACACACTGAAATTCCCCCCCTCATCCTCCCCCTCCCCCCCCCCCCCACCACACCCACACACTCACTGCCCAAACAGACTTAAATAATATCTTACATGTTGCAGGCGGCAGGACAAAGCGGGGCTAGAACCCCGGCACTGGAGGCGGCGGCAGTGGTACAGGCACCGCTACACTGCTCCACACCCATGGACTTCACGAAGGGGAACAGCTTGCAGGCCAGGTCCCGGGCAGTGTGGATGCCAGCTGCAACACACACCAAGCCTTTATATTAAAAAAAAAGAAGTTATACCACGTTATGTCACAGCAGATTTTTCTGCGTGAAATTCGGGCTGCCCTACCCGGGGAGAGCGCGTCGCCACAAATGCAGCGCCTACCCATTATATTTTTTTCCCCTCAGGGATGGTGTCTAAACACGACACATGTGTGCATGCTGGGTTTTTTTTTTATCTTCTTCTGGAAATAACATCAGTGCTGACTCCACTCTTTCCAAAAGTCCTCTGTGTCTTATGTGGTTGGGCATTCCCCAACGAAACAAACCTGGGTGGGTCACTTAGAATATCTATGTTGCTACGATGTTGGAATGCAGTTACTTTTATGGTGGGTGAAAATGCCTGCTTACGTAAAATCTCATCATTGGTGAACCTCAAAGGTCTGGCTGATAACTTAAATAAAAGAAACTATGTGCTCTTGTCCCACTTATTTCTGCTGGGAATCTCTGTTACACCATACGAACGAACTTGATAAAATTAATGTGTGCGTGGATAAATTTTTTTTTCAAGTACCTTGTCATGTAGGTAGCCATACTTCGACTTCAGAAGATTTATGTAGTTATGCTGAGAGCTTGTCATAGGTGAAGACAATTGCAACGTTTTGAAGATAGCCCTTGACACTAAAAAAATGTAGTTTATGTTAATAGCTGGCAATGAATTAGTACTTTACATGACTTTTGACATCTCTCTAAATTCCTTGCCTTGAGGAGTAATTGAGGCATTCATTAAACATAGGCTACTATACCACACAAGCTTATCCGTCTTTCGTCTTTCGTAGAAGACAAAATAGGACAGTTATGGGTGGTGACACAGATGACAAAAACATACCCAGACACTGATAGGACAGCTATGGGTGGTGACACAGATCATACAAACATACCCAGACACGATAGGACAGTTATGGGTGGTGACACAGATGACAAAACATACCCAGACACGATAGGACAGCTATGGGTGGTGACACAGATCATACAAACATACCCAGACACGATAGGACAGCTATGGGTGGTGACACAGATCATACAAACATACCCAGACACGATAGGACAGTTATGGGTGGTGACACAGATGACAAAAACATACCCAGACACGATAGGACAGCTATGGGTGGTGACACAGATCATACAAACATACCCAGACACGATAGGACAGCTATGGGTGGTGACACAGATCATACAAACATACCCAGACACGATAGGACAGCTATGGGTGGTGACATAGATCATACAAACATACCCAGACACGATAGGACAGCTATGGGTGGTGACACAGATGACAAAAGCATATCCAGCATACACCAGGCTACTCAGGAGAGATAGACTCCGCTAGGTCCAAAGTGCCCCCAAGAGGGAAGGCAGTTTGAGTGCATTTGACGGGAGTGATGGCATGTCCTGTTGCAAATGTTCCCCCCCCCCCCCCCGCCCCCAACATCCACTCCCAAAAGCTGGCTGCAGATGAGCAAAATCTTCAAGTTTGAATCTGAAAGCTTGGAACTAGTCTTCAGATGAGATGATGATCCTGGCAGGTCACTAGCATTATATTCAAGAATTGCTCTATCAAACATTGAACTGGAAACCCAAAGCAGCCTGGTAAGATACTGAAGTTGGACTTGGCAAAAGTTTAAGGAGGAAAACTTATTTTTATTGACCAAGAAATTTACATATGCTGGATAGGAACAAACTTAATAAACAAACACGTCAACAAAATTAATAAGAAATTATAATCAATGTATGCATGCTTACAAGACCTCCCCTACCTTTTATGATCAACAAAAATGGGAGCAGAAAACGAGAGTACCATACTACAACATAACACCATATCCTTAGCATACTATATGCAGAGAAAATCTAGTAATACAGTACAATAATAATACAATATAGTGTAATACATGCAATGAACTACATTGCAATACAATGTAAATACATAAGAATCCAACTGATACAGAACAGTGCAATGCAATGCAATCCAACTGATACAACACATACCTGTACAATGCAATACACAACGTTGTAATACGTTAAAGAACAATATAATAATATGATGCGACAAAGCACATCACAATCCATCATAACACAAGGCTAAAGTATACAGAAAAAAAAGAACCCCCCCCCCCCCACACACACACACAACAACAACAACAACAACAACAACAACAACAACAACAACAACAACAACAACAAACAAACAGACTCACTGATGTGTTCCAGTTCATGACCCAGGTGGTTGACCCCATGCTCTATCTCATGACCCACGTGATGGGCGCCATTTTCTATCTCATGACCCACGTGATGGGCGCCATGTTCGATCTCATGACCAATATGATGGAGGCCATGTTCGATCTGGTGAATGGAGATGAAGCGTTTGGAGGGCTTGGCCGTCACCATGACAACCATAACACACAGCCCCGCTACTGCCGCTGTCAGTTTCATTGTGGATGAAGATAACCGTCAATCACTCTGAAATCAACACGCTGGGTGTCACTGACAGATGATGTCGACGCAAGGATGTGTTTAATTTATCTATGCCAATGTTAGGTTACGTCTCTGTCCCCCTCTGCCTGTCTCTCTGTTCCCCCTTCTCTCTCACTCTCTGTCTCTATCTGTCTGTCTGTCTCTCTCTCATCTGTGTCTGTGCCTGCGTCTGTCTGTCTGTCTGTCTTAAATTTTCTGTCTTGATGCTTTTGATTGGGTGACATGTAAATTTTGTGGATATGAGATTATGTGTGGTAGGTATCATTTAGGTGTGTCTCATATGTTTATCTGTACATTCGATTCTCTATTATATATATATATATATATATATATATATATATATATATATATATATATATATATAATTTTTACTTTTTTTTAATTTATTTAATTTTTATTTTATATTTATGATTGTTTAATCTCCTCCTTGAGGCCCCTAGTGTAAAGAAGCCTCTGGCATATCCAATAACCCTCACTGATTATTCGTGTTCTCTCATTATTAGTTTTGTTTCATGCCAATGTTTTCCAATGTTGAGATTTTGCGTTTGCAACCATCTTTGCCCACCATGAAGGTAGCCGCGTTCCGTCTTTGGAATCTCACTACTATGACATCAATGACTTTGCTGGGTAGGGCATACTTAGTCGAATAGCCGATAGTATTGCAAAATGAGGATCAGTAAGAGACTTCCCAGAATATAACTTAACAATGATTGTCGTAAATTGATTCCGTTACTGGGAAATCAAGTACATAAAAGTTTTGTTTTTTTTATGGGAAACTTGAAATACTCTGCTATTCAATACAAAATTTTTAACGTCATCTATCAGTTGCGATTAAATTCTTGTAAGACTAAATATTTGCAATATGTGACTTGCTCCTGTTCTGAGACACACACACACACACACACACACACACACACACACGCACACGCGCACGCACACACACGGGCACGCACACACACACACACACACACACACACACACACACACACACACACACACACACACACACACACACACACACACGCACCCGCGCTCAAGCACACCACCACCACAACAACCAAGTACTGAGCACCATAACCACAATGATCTTCAACAGCAGCAACAACGGCAGCAGCAGCAACAGCAGCAACAACAACAACAACACAAAAAACAACGACACTTTGCCAACTGTGACAACAACAACAACAAAAAGTCCAGTCACCTCAATGACGGTATCAACAACAACAACAACAACAAAACACTGACAACAATGACAAGTCATAACAGCAAGCAAACTGCCACGAACACCACACAGTCATACTCACAGATGCAGTGTCAACAATGCTGTCTCTGTTTGCGAAAGTACTACGAGGATGACCACTAATACAAGCAGTAGTAGCAGCAGCAGAAGCAGGAGTCTCAGTAGCAGCAGCAGCATTAGCAGACTTCTTTATAGCCAACAGTCACTGACCTACATCATCAGGGAATACGTCATTGTCACTTTTATCTCCTCAGAGAAAACTACAATCTGTCCGACCTCATTTTTCTAGTCCTTTGTTTTATAAAAAAGAAAACTACACACATAGGCTACACACACACACACACACACACACACACACACACACACACACACACACACCACACACACACACACATACACATGCACGCACGCACGCACACACACACACTTATTTCTGATGACTATTGCTTTTGTTGCTGTTGTAAAGTGCATAACATGAAAGGTCATAATTATAATCCTCTTTCACCTCTCATCACCAGGGAAAATATAGGACTTGACATCTGTTCCCCTTTTCGAAAGAGTAGGCCACTGTGTGCCGGTGGCAACAGATGACAAAATTCACAAAACCGCATGCACACGGGGATTGGATAAAAACATTTGCCAACGACAGTGCTCTTTTGTCTGTCTTGTTTGGATCAGTTCTAGACCATGACCAAACCCTCATTGAGTCCGTACAGTGTATCTGGAGCTGAATGCTTCTGATAATATTATTATTATTCACAATCAAGAAGTTGAAAACGTCTCCCACTATATGTATTTGGAAATCATTTTTGACTACAAGTTGAACTCTGACACTGACGCTCTTAGCAAAAAGGGGCAACAACGTGTGTATTTTCTAAGAAAGATTAACTAAATTTTTTGTCGACAAAAATATTCTTTCCTTGTTCTGCAAGTCTTACATAGAGAGTTTTATAAATCTGGCTTTAATATGTTTGTACAACAGCATTAGTATTAAGAACAAGAATGGTCATCAGAAAATTGTGAGAAATCGCTCAAAAATAACTAAAGAAGAACAAAAAGATCTCAAGTCGTTTTGTAATCCGCAGCTTGTACGCAAAGCGACTGCCATTTTGCTAATCCCTCCCACACTTTGTTTCCAGAATTTCAATTGTTGCCTTAAGGACGCCATTAACAGCAAAACAAACCGGAAAAAATCTTTTGTGACAGGTATCTATTAGAATGCTAAATTCACAATAACACGGATTACCTAGATTTGACATTTCTCTGAAGTACTTGCCTGATCGTCATCGTTATGACGGTAGTAGGGCCTAAATATATATATATATACGTGCACGCGTGCGTGTGTGTAATCAGATGAAGGCACGTAGATGAATGTGCATGTGAGTGTATATGTACTGTGGGTAGGTGGATGGGTGTGGGTATGGGTTCGTGATCCTGAGCTGCCTTCATGTTATAGAGAGAAAAGTCTTGTGTTTGCATTTATTTTCCCTCACTAACCTTAATATGCATAATTATATCGACTTCAAGGAACTTTCTCTGCATCCGTGTGTGTGTGTGTGTGTGTGTGTGTGTGTGTGTGTGTGTGTGTGTGTGTGTGTGTGTGGTGTGAGTGTCTGGGGTGTGTGTGTGTGTGTGTGTGTGGGGTTGTGTGTGTGTGTGTGTAGTGAGAGAGAGAGGGGGGATGACGTATGTGTCCACATGCACGTTTGCTCATGAATTAAGTATATCTTGTTTTCGCGTAATTGATTTTTCCTTGTCGATGGTCTTATGTTATTGCAGGCTTATTCGTTGGTGTGTGTGTGTGTGTGTGTGTGTGTTGTGTGTGTGTGTGTGTGTGTGTGTGTGTGTGTGTGTGTGTGTGGATCCATCCAGGAGTGGAGGAAGCTGGTTGCAGAATCTTCAGTGGTGCCCCCACGGTCCAGGGGACTATGGGACAGGTAAATATGAAGGAAAGTATATTGTAAGTGAATTGATTACATTTGAATGTAAAGAACCGGGAGAGAGTGAGATACTAGAGAGGGGTAGAGAGAGACAGAGACAGAGAGACAGAGAGACAGACAGAGAGAGAGAGAGAGAGAGAGAGAGAGAGAGAGAGAGAGAGAGAGAGAGAGAGAGAGGGGGTGGGGTTGTATATGCACCTAAAATCTGGTTTGCATACTCTACATAGTCATTCATGCAAGGACCTCTAAACAAAGACCTTGATCAATTTGTTTTTATTTATGATCATTTTTATAATACTTTTTATCAACTTATGACAATGCTTTTCTAATGGAATAGAGAGTTTTTTCAGTGATGGTAACACACATTGAAAATTAACAGCATGTTCATTCAAATACTTATCTCAGAAATTCAGGCGGGTTACAAGCTATACATAACAGAAAGCATGTAAATATTTCATGGATACATACAACACGGGCTCTGAACATCAGCATGCACCCATCACAATATAAAAAGTGTCCAAAAAATCAGCAATACCTTAGCCAGTTATAAACTCACCCAAGTAAAATCACAAAATCTAGTGCGCACCAGTATGCCCACGCATTCACACACGGCTCACTCACTCACTCACTCACTCACTCACTCACTCACTCACTCACTCACTCACTCACACACACACACACACACACACACACACACACACACACACACACACACACACACACACACACACACACCACACACACCACATACACGCACACACACGCACACGCACACACACACAGATGGGAACAGATGACAATATGTACAAAACTGCATACACACGGGGACTGGATGAAAAAAAGTACACGAGTGCTTATTCCATTATCCTCGATATAAAGAATAAATAAAATATATAGATAAATAAACACACACAGAGGAAATATTTGCACACATAACATATACGATAAGACATATCAATAAAATCAATACTCTATTGAGATATTAAACAGTCTTTCACACACACACGCACGCACGCACGCACGCACGCACGCACGCACGCGTGGATCGGTGATCTAGAAGTAACGTGCCTCCCTAGAGAGCGAAATGTCCGAGTTGGTGTGTGCAGTGGTTTAAATCCCGTAAGGACCCAAAACTGTCCCCACCATCCATTAGACCATGAGTGGTGGTCTGGGTGGTAGTCTTTCGAATGAAATGATAAACCGAAGTCCCGCGTGTAACATATTTAGCGCACGTAAAAGAACCCACGGCAGCAAGAGGGTTGTCCCGGCAAAATTATGTAGAAAAAAGCCACTCTGGTAGGGAAACAATACAGTTGCAGACAGGAAAAAGAAAAAAATAATGGGTGGTGCTGCACTTATGGCGACGCGCTCTCCCTGTGGAAAGCAGCCCGAATTTCTCGCAGACAAATCTGCTGTGACATAAAGTGGTATAAAATAGAAATATAAAAACACATACACGCGTGCACGCATTTTTCTGACATAAACCAAACTGTTGTAACATGTTTGATTAAATAAATATCAATAAAATTAAATACTTTGTCCATTAAAATATTGAACACAGATTAAAATGATAAAAGGTAGCCTTTTGTGTCATAGCAAGTTTTTCATTTTGCTATATTTCAGCTGCGAGCCGGCTACCCAACCCTACTCCATCCTTTTTTTTTTGGCTGAAGGGGGAGGTAGGCTTTTCCCAATGCTCTGACCAGCAGTGACAATGACTGACCAACTGACTTTTGAATTCTGAAATCTTTTGAAACAGTTCAGACTACATTGTGTTCAATCCAATAGGCCTATGCTTCTAAAACGTAGAAGTGACAAAAATATAAACTCCAGCCTTGTTATCTTTACAGCCAGAAAGTACAGACACCCCAAGTAAGTAGGTGCAAAATATCAGCTTGTAAGCTGTGCAAACCTTGTATTTTTCTCAGTAAAAAAGTCAGTTGGGTAGTCAAGTGCCAGTGGTGTGTGCTCACCACCTAACCATCAGGCACACAGTTTTGTACAAGGCTGCCATGACATACATTAAAAATGGAAACAATACTGGCTACAGGAAGCATTTTTGTTGATCTTCTTTAGGGAATAGGCAATGTTTTCTCCACTCATTTAAAAGCAAAACAAACAAGTACATGCCACTGGCAAATGGGTTTCCAGTTCACCTTTCATGGGAGTAAACTCAACTGGAAATCAGCTTTAAATCTATATTTCAAAATAATGCACATAAGATTAATTTCGACCCTGAAGTAATAAAATAAGGGGAGGGGGTGGCAAACAAATTGGAAGATATTGACTAAGGTTTTTTTTTAACATGTCTACAAGATATAATTCAAACTACTAAGAACTGCACTCAAAAAAGATAGTTTAAAAACATGGCTAAGCCTCAACCTTCAGGTCGTTATAAAAACAAAGACATGAAACAGGCAACAATCTATACACAAACAACATCCATCATCTGAAGGTTAACAATAATATAGACAATGCTTGGAATGGTTACATGTAACTTAACCAATTACACAACTGCCCAGATAAAGACCAAAAATAATAAAACCTCCAAATCAAACACTGAAACATCAAATACCAAAAAACCACCATTACTGAAAAAACATGTACATGCAAAAGCACCGTGTGGCTCATTCAAGAAAGGAAAATGTTATGCTTGGAAGAAGAGAGATTTTTACTGGGTCACGTTTACTGTTACTATGCTTGCTGTTCATGCAGGAAATAAATATGAAAAGTAACCTACTTGTGGAAGAGAAACCACACAACAAACTCGTGTCCCTTACAGCTGAGAAACAGATAAGCCCAATACAGGCAAATGCTTCGGGAGCAAGGTCATGAAATTACAAAAGCTATTAATTTCGGGCTATGTTGGAATTTTATTTTTATAAGTAAAGGTGGTTACACTGCCATTAATAGTCACATTCTACCAGATACAATTAAAAGTAAAAGGGCATCAGCAATAAATTACCTCACTTTGTACTCAGTACTTCAAATTGACTAATGAGTTGGAACATGGGCTTTTCATAATCCAAGTCCAAAAAAGTTATAGTAAATGTTTCCATACGAAATGTCAAATTATGTGATGGAAAAAGGAGATAAATGGAAAGAGCAAGAACTTTAAATGCAAGACTGTCCACCAGCATTCCTTGCTGAAATACATTAAAAAAAAATCAAAGTTTAAAGCACACCAAAAACCCCAACCAGTCATACAGTTAAGTGTTTCATATAATTGCTTATTTACAGTTTACGACCAGCCACTTAAATCCATACATGCTCATTTTTCTAGTTTCACACAATACGGGATTTTACAAAAACAACAACAACAACAACAACAACAACAAACAAACAAACGCCAAACAAAAAATCCCCCCCCCCCCCCACATAAAAGTTAGCGGGAAGGGCTGAACAAAAACAAAATCATGAAACCCACAACCTCCTCCACACTGCATTATCAGTAATCTGCTAGAATACATTAACAAAATTTGATACACTGGTATTTGGAAATATACACGTTTGAAGTGGAGTTTGATACTTGTAGCAAAACATGTACAGAACAGATACAGTAGAAAAAACTGGACGAATCCAAAAAGGCCTACGAGCAATCATGCAGCAATTAGGGATGATTGATGTGAAATCTGTCATTTTAGTCTTACCAATGCAACCTGTTTTATGTGGAACCTTCAACCTCTTTTCCCCATTTTATTTTTTAAAATTATTTTTTTGTTTTCATCTCTTTCTGTTTGTCTCCATTAATCAAAGTTTACATTGGGCCTCTAAACTTTCTATCTCCCATTTTATTTCCGTTTCAGATTTAACTGAACAAAAGCAAACCAAAAAAGGCTGCTATTAATACATTTGCACTGACAAATGAAAATCAAAGACTGATGGGACAGATGCAGATGGAATAGTCTATCAATGGGCTGGGAGAGCTACGACCTAAGTAACAGTAACGAGCATGTCCCTGAGCTATAGCAAAGCAAAAGACAAGGAAATCAGGGAACAGGTAATATCAACCTACGTATAATATTAAAGGCAAACATTTATCATACCACGCTTTGTAGAATAAAAGGTAAAGGTAAAAGTGTTTCCATAACCTATCTGGTATTGGGGAGGGAAGTAACAGACATTAGCTTCTCTAGGGCCAGTGTATGTATCGAGGGCGGTGCCCATTTCTTCTCCCTCGCTGCTTTGTCCTGTCACTTAAGAGGGCACGTACCCATTTACAGCCAAGACCCCAAATGATTACTCATCTGCTTGAAAAACAACCCCAAAGCTGCTTAACATTAGCTTGGGTAAAGTGACTGTTCTGATCACCGAGCTATTCCCTACCCCAATGACTAAAGGGAAAAAATAACTCAAGGGTTAAGATATATGTTGATTTACTTTTCAGAAATCAAAATTCTGCCGTTTCTTTCTTAATGTCACATTCCAATACTTCATACACCCCCATCCTTTAAAAATGCAATGGCTAGTTTTTAAAGTTAGTGTTGGTTACAGAAACAAAACCAGCTGTTTCTTTAAACTACACAGACATACAGAGTTTTAACTTCATGTTATTTGGGTAACTGCTATTCTCCGCTTAACTCCACCCCCAAAATATCAAACACCACACACACACACACACACACACACACACACACACACACACACACAGGGGTGCAACTTTTGGGTAGGCTGCACAATGTAGCATACACTGGTGATGAATACCTGAGGTAGACCATTCTGTACATAACCCCGTCACACATATCCTACCAAAAAAGCACAAACACACAGACGGACAGACGGACAGACAGACAGACAGACATCTGAACAGACTATCTACCCCTGCTTTTTAATAACACCCCATTTCTCTGTTTATCACAGTTTCCCAGCCCCTTCCCCCAATGATTATTCATTCATGCATTCTAAAACCAGCGCCTCCTGCTTCTGTTTTTAGATAAACATGTCTAAAAGCACACCCTTCAACTGATTATTTTCCCCATGCATTCTAAAACCAACATCCCCTGCTTCTTTTTTTTTAGGTATACTTTTTTTTTTTAAAAGGCT
>CM060326.1:41537326-41570731 GCA_030674155.1 Stramonita haemastoma | reverse complement strand
TTTTAAACTGAAGAAAAAGAATTCAAAAAATAATAAAAAGCAAACAACCCTACCTCCCCCAAAAGTTAGGAAAGAAAGATTTAGAAATGAAATAAAACTAAAAATGTAGCAAAATAAAACAAAAACTTAACTAAACTAAACCATTAAAGATTAAATAATTAGTTAAACCAAAATAGAGTAAAACCTAAAACCAAAAAAGGGGGAAAGGGGGGTTGAGAGGAGAGCAATCCTGGTACCAGTGATCTTGGTGTCTCCATCTACAAAGGTTTTGGTACAGTGGTCATGAGGGGCTGCACTGTTACCCCATTCTTAAATCATCGGTCATGTGGCCCTCCGATTCTTGTCACTCCATTCTTACATCATTGCAGTGGTCATGAGGGGCTGGGATCGTGTCACTCTATTCTTACATCATTACAGTGGTCATGAGGGGCTGGGACTCGTGTCACTCTATTCTTACATCATTACAGTGGTCATGAGGGGCTGGGACTCTTGTCACTCTATTCTTACATCATTACAGTGGTCATGAGGGGCTGGGACTCTTGTCACTCTATTCTTACATCATTACAGTGGTCATGAGGGGCTGGGACTCTTGTCACTCTATTCTTACATCATTACAGTGGTCATGAGGGGCTGGGACTCTTGTCACTCTATTCTTACATCATTACAGTGGTCATGAGGGGCTGGGACTCTTGTCACTCTATTCTTACATCATTACAGTGGTCATGAGGGGCTGGGACTCTTGTCACTCTATTCTTACATCATTACAGTGGTCATGAGGGGCTGGGACTCTTGTCACTCTATTCTTACATCATTACAGTGGTCATTGAGGGGCTGGGACTCTTGTCACTCTATTCTTGCATCATTACAGTGGTCATGAGGGGCTGGGACTCTTGTCACTCTATTCTTACATTGTTTCAGCAGTCTCGAGGAGCTGTAACTCCCATCTTACATGATTTCAGTTATCATTAGATACTGTGACATTTGTCACTCCATGTTTGGATCATTTCCAGTGGTCATTAGGGGATATGACCTTGTCACTCCATTTGCACATAACTGGTTACTAGAGGCTGTAACTCTTGCCACTCCCTTCTTCCCTGGGACAGATCCATTCTCCTCCTTATCCTTTGATACATGGGTCCTAACGGGGTGGTTAAAGTCATGTGGATCATTCGTGCCTGGGACCTGACAAGTGTGAGCTCAGCCATCAGGACCTGTCTTATCTAGTGCCTGTGACCCGACAAGTGTGAGAGCAGCCATCAGGACCTGCCTTATCAAGTGCCTCTGACCTGACCTGACAAGTTCTCACAGTCATCAGGACCTGCGCATTCCGAAAGAAAGGTAAAGCATTTTACAATTTCGTGTCCATCTATTTTTGGTTTGTTTTTTTCTGACGTTTTTTTTCTGTCCAAAATGTTTTTGTCTTTGTGAGTCACTTGTCCATTGTTTCCATCCATGGTAGTTTTTTTTCAGCTCCTTAAAGTTCAAGAGGTTTATTGTTTCAGACTTGCCAATTTTCCACTTTTTAAAAGACTTTATTCTACTCGTTTTTCCTTTCTTACCTCTCTTCTTACTCAAAAACTTCTCTCCTTAATAACCTTTTTCCTGATCTAGTCTTTATTTCCGTTTATTTCAATAACCTATTTTTCTGCCCTCTGTTTCCTCTTTTCGTTGATCATTTTCCTATCATTCACGTTGTGATGTACATCTGTTGTACCAGGTACCTTGTGAACCGGGAGAGTGCCACCGAAGTCGACAATCGCCAGGCACTGTTCCATGTTCATTCAGAGAAAAGAACCGAGCAGTAGTGCAGATGTTCCCAGGACCTGCATTTCCTTTGGGAACAGACAACAGTGCTGTGTGGAAGAATCGGACATCAGTTTCTTGCTATAACTGATGCTACAACTGCGTGCGTGAGGGGGAAGCCAAGACATTCTTCTGACACAATTTCGGTGAGAATACCGCCGTTTTCATACTCGACTTTTTTTTTTTTAAATGTCATTTATGCAGTCTGAAAATAAACAGCCTGTTCTGTTGAAATACTTAAAGTTGTTGGTTGAGAAATAAATATTCTGAGTGTGAAGATAATTTTGGTGACTGGTGTATTGAAAGAGAATTGCTTAAAAGTCAGTTACGGGCAACTTGTTTTAAAACCAAGTAATAGAAAAGAATTGCGACAGTGTCACGAGAATGATTATAAATTTTCATCTTTAAAGGCAATGAAATCAAATTACATACTTCAGCTTAAAGAAAGTTGTTGTTTTTTAAAGTATGAGAGGGAAGTTATACTTTCCTTCTAAGTGTAATGTTCAAATGAGTCATTTTTTAGATAAAAAATATTAGATATCCAGTAGTGTTGATCACAGAAATGAGTGTTCTGTTGTTTAGTGGAAATCCATCTTTTATTATAGTTTTTTTTAAGATTGGTCTTAGCTTGAGAAAACTTCTCTCTCTCTCTCTCTCTCTCTCTCTCTCTCTCTCTCTCTCTCTCTCTCTCTCTCTCTCTCTCTCTCTCTCTCTCTCTCTCTCTCTCTCTCTCTCTCTTGCTTCTGTTCTTTGGCTGTCTCTCTCTCCTCTCTCGCTTGTCTTTCTTTTTTGTCTTTCTCTTTTGTCTTTGTTCTCTTGTTCTCCCTCTTCTTTTTTCTTGTCTCTGCTCTCTCTCTCTCTCTCTCTCTCTCTCTTCTCTCTCTCTCTCTCTCTCTCTCTCTCTCTCTCTCTCTCTCTCTCTCTCCTCTCCAATCAATGTCATCTTTGTCCCCCCCCCCTTCCCCCACTCTCTTCCCATGTCCCTCTACCCCACAGACCCCTGCCTCATTTTTCTCCTTTTTCCCATCTCGTCTGTTAACTGCTTTCAGGGCTTTGGAGACTGAAGACCTATCAAGTACAGTGGAGGCTGCTGGAGTCCTGCTAAAGACGTATCATAAACATTTTGGATCAAAAGTGTGGTCTCCTGCTTCAGTGTTTCTTTTACCGCGGCTGAAATATTTTAATAGCCATTGTAGGTTTGTTTGTTTTACAAACTGAATTATGTGATCATGATGTCGATTCAACACTTCAAATTGACATTGAACTGCATGCATCATACTCTACACCAACATACTCCTTTCCTGATGTCTACCACTACGTGACGAGGTTTTTTTTTTGTTGGAGTCATCCTATCCCTGGTATTTTTTTTAAAACAATTCCATAGTACTGATATCAATAGTTTAGTGATGTGTTTTACAACATTCCAGCAGAAATGTGTGCCATCATTTTAAAAAGTTTTTGGTTTGGGCTTCGTAAATACCATCTATTTATGAGCCTAGGGAGATACCTAATAAGTAAAGCAATATTTGAATTTAAAAAAAAAAAAACTATCAAAGCATTTCTGAATCTAAGATTTCTCAGACACAAGACTCGGTTGATTTATGTGATGTAAACGTTGTTGTGTTGTTTTTTTCTCACAGTAACTCTGTGTGTTGGGCTTGTATAGTTCTGGAAAGTTTCGAAGAAGTGAAAAAGCGATCTGTTGTGAATTAAGACAGGATGCAGTGATTTATTGATACAATTCAAGACTTTCGTAAGTTGGCTAAAACTCCTATAAAGAAGCTTCGAAAAACTTGCTACCATTTCTTTTATGCAAACTTACTGTGATAGTTGATATTGAAAATTCATGTTCAATTACTTGGTATATTTGTCTCATGCATGTCATATACAAATACAAAAATGGTGTGTCGTTTTGAACCAGGCGTACTTGACATTCTCCTAGTGAGTGAGCTCTGGGTTTTTTTTCGATTTTTTGTTTTAAGTGTTAGGTGTGGCTAGTTTTTTAAACAAAGTTTAGCATTAAGCTCAAGATTTCTTCTATAGCAGAACACTTCCAAACTTGAGCATATTTTATTAAGTCTGCTTTCACGAGTTGTGCAGACAGATTAAAAAAAAAACTGGTCTACTATTGTTTTGTAACATCACTGTAGAAAAGCTAAATCGATTTGAAGAATATAATCAGATGCATCAAAAGAGTATTTCATACTTTCTGTTCTCTCAAGATCTATGAAAAAACATATGACCCTAGAAGATTGGTGAATATTAGTCCTATGATTTTTTTTAGCAGATGAATTATCTACATAGTTTAATAGAGACCGTCTTGCATTGTTTTTCTGGTAATGATGAAACTTTATATTGTACAAAAAATTCATTTCAGTAAATAATCTAATATCCTCTGTGCAAGTTTATCCCAAAACAGTGCCTTTAGATTTTCATTATTTTGAGTGCATCTAGCTTATCAAAAAAAATCCAGACAAACCAAAAGCTTGGTGTTGTAGATAGTTCGTAAAAATGTATATGTATTCTTGAAAAGAATGATACAAAAATTCTTAAATCAATTTAAACTATTTAAGTCGGAACAGAAGTATAATACATTGGAATTTATGTTTATTAAAATTTATACATTGTTTTTATGAGTATATGTTATAGATATTTAGCTACTTTTTATGATACGATTCACACGGTAACCTATTTGGTAAAAATATGCTTCCTTTTGGGGAAAAATTGACTTTTCTATAACTTAGATTACTCTTAAGAGACCTTTAACATCCACCCCCACCCACCCTCAGTGTGGCAAGGGGGCTAAAGAGTAGCCGACCAATGCCTATTGGAAATGTGCTTACTGGGGGGGGGTTTTCAAGGAGAGAGTCTACAAAGTACCACCGAAGGAGGATGGCAAAATTAGACAAAATAGTAAACTTTGATCTTTTTAAAAATGGCAATAAAAAAATTTCTGTCAATGTCTCTTTATGCTCATGGCTCAAATGCTATTTGGTAATGTCTTTATAAGATTTAATGAGATTTTTTTTGTTTTTAGAAAATTGGTAAATGTGTTCCATAACCTAAGTGGTCGTTGGGAAGTGAAGTGTCAGAAACATCAAAAAAGGAATTGGGAAATAGGCAATCAAGTAGAGTTTGATTTTTGCTGAAGTAGACATACTTGCTCAAAAATCTTTTTTTGGGGGGAGGGGGGGATAACCTAGTCATCAGGACTATTCATTGTTGTTGTGAAATCTGTACGTTCTCCATCACTAAGGTATGGTAGCATTTCAGAATTTTTTGTGGGTAGAATTGGCAACAAGTTTTGTAGTATTGTGAACAAATCTGCGTGCGTGCGTGCGTATGCGTGCGTCGTGCGTGCGTACTGCGTGCGTGCGTGCGTGCGTGCGTGCGTGCGTGCGTGCGTGCGTGCGTGTGTGTGTGTGTGTTGTACATTCGAATTTGTTGAAACTGTAAATTGTTATTGATTGCTTGTGTGTTGTATAGGTCGAATGCAAGTGCTTTGATTTGTTGTTACAAGATATAGTAGCGCTATACAAATTCCATGTATTATTATTATTATATTAATGATTTGCCAGGAGTAGGCTATACCATTCCTGTGTGGTATCAAGTACATCAGTCGGATTTTACAGTAGTTGTAGGATTTTTTATATCTTATTTTACAAAACATCAAGTGTTGTATAGTTTTAAGAGAGACAGTGTGTGTGTGTGTGTGTGTGTGTGTGTGTGTGTGTTTGTGTGTGTGTGTGTGTGTGTGTGTGTGTGTGTGTGTGTGAAGGCGTAGTTGTGTGGGAGGAGACACTACGTTGCATGGATAAGGGAGGGAAAGGGGTGTTTAGTAAGGGTTCGATACACATTTAGAGTAGTGGGGACACAAAAAGAGGGCTGGCTGGTAGACTTTGTTCTTACATTATTTTTTCTTTGGAGGGGGGGGGGGGAGCTAATATTTTAATAGATTCAAAAATGCCTGAGGCCTGAAATATTTTGACAGCTAAAGTGGAAATCTGCGGATTTCTGTCCAATGTTCAGCGTTGGCTTTGATAGAACGGATTCCGATTTAAGGCTTCATGCTTTTTGCCAGTCAGACCATTTATTCATTTATAATCTAAACTTTTACTTCTAGGATTATGGAATAAGTGCTCGCATGGTTGTTTTTACATCCAGTCTTTGTGTGCGCGAGGTTATCCATTCCCACCTGCACACGATAGCTTACTAGTCTGAAACGGGGTCCAGGGTTTTAATATATGTATGCATGACATTGTATCTTGAGCTACATACCAGTTGTCGACCTGCTATTGTGTCCACATGAATTCTAACATTCAGACAGACCATCTGACAGACAACCCATATCCCTATTAACTTTTTAACACTAACCCTAACCTCAACACTAACCCAGGCCCTACGTGTGGACACTAAAAGCAGGTGGATAATGGTATATATGCCGTCACAGTGGCTTAAAAAAAAAATGTCCGGGTCGGTAGGAGGGGCGCGAGAATTTTTCAAAAAAGATACTAAGAAAAGGGAGTGGTGTTACAATGTTCTGGTTTACAGTGATGGGGAAAGAGGTTGAAACACTGAGGATGGGGATAGGGGACAGGCAAACTTTGATTAGCTTCAGGGGTGGGTGGGGGTGGGGAGCCTTTTAGAAAAAAAAGTATACCTAAAAACAGAAGCGGGAGGATGTTGGATTTAGAATGCATGATGAAATAATCAGTTGAAGGGTGTGCTTTTAGACATGTTTATCTAAAAACAGAAGCAGGAGGCGCTGGTTTTTGAATGCAGGAATGAATAATCATTGGGGGGAAGGCGCTGGGAAACTGTGATAATGCATTACAGAAATGGGTTGAGGGTTGTTTAGATGTGTGTGTGTGTGTGTGTGTGTGTTGTGTGTGTGTGTGTGTGTGTGTGTGTGTGTGTGTGTGCTTGTTTGGTAGGATGTGTGTGATGGGTTATCTACAGAATGGTTTACCTCGGTATTTATCATCACCAGTGTATGCTACATAGTGCAGCCTACCCAAAAGTTGCACACCCATGTGTGTGTGGTTTTATATTTGGGGGTGGAGGTATAATGGAGACTAGCAGTTACCCAAATAGCAAAGGCTGTATGTCTGTAGTTTACAGAAACAGCTGGCTTTGCTTCTGTAAGGGCGCTGATATAAAAACTCGCCATTGCTTATTTAAAGGCTGGAGGTGTAGAAAGTATTGGAATTTCACATTAAGAAAGAAATTGCCGTATGTTATGTTAAAAAAAACCTCGGCATATATCTTGAACTTTGAGTTATTTTTATCCCTTTACTTATTGGGGTAGGGTAATACCTCAATGATCAGAACAGTCACTTTACCCAAGCTAAGGTTAAGCAGCATTGAGGGTTTTTTTCCCCAAGCAGATGAGTAATCATTTGGGCATCTTGGTTGCAAATGGGTACTACCATCTTTAGGGACATACAGATAAAAGAGTGAGGGAGAAGCGATGGGCGCCGCCCTCAATACACTGGCCCCTAGAGAAGCTGAGGTATCTGTTACCTCCTTCCCCAACGACCACATAGGCTATGGAAACACTTTTACCTTTACCTTTTATTCTACAAAGTGTGGTATGAAAAATGTTTGCCTTTAATGTTATACGTAGATTGATATGAATGCAGGTATGTTATTGATGTGTCCTGTTCCTGGGGTTTTTTGTCTTTTGCTTTGCTGTAGCTCAGGGACATGCTCGTTACCCAGGTCATAGCACTCCCAGCCCATTGATAGACTACTCCATCTGCATCTCTCCCAGAAGCCTTTGATTTCCATTTGTAAGCACAAATGTATTAATCACGGCCTTTTGTGTGTTTTTTTTGTTCAGTGAAATCTGAAAAGGAACTAAAATGGAGAAAGTTTAAAGGCCCAATGTAATTTTTCTAGTATGGAGACAGAGAGAGAGAGACATGAAAACAAAAAAAGAAAATATAAAATCCCGAAAAGAGGTTGAAGGCCCCACACAAAACTGGTTGTATTGGCAAAAGTAAAATGACAGATTTCACATCAATCAGGGCTAATTGTCAATCGCTGCATGATTTCTTGTATGACTTTGGATTGGTCCAGTTTTTCTACTGTATGTGTTCTGAATATGTTTTGCTACAAGTATCAAACTCTACTTCAAACGTGTATATTCCAAAATACCAGTGTACCAAATGTTGTTAGATACTGTATTCGAGCAGATTACTAATAATGCAATGTGGAAGAGGTTATGGGTTTCATGATTTTTTTGTGTGCATCCCTTTCGGCTAACTTTGTGTGTGTGTGGTTTTTTTGTTTGTTTGATGTTGGTTGGGTTTTTTTTTATAAAACCTGGATTGTGTGAAACTAGAAAAATGAGCATTTGTGGATTTGTTTTAGTTGCTGGTCGTAAACTGTAAACAAGCAATTATGTGAAACACTTAGCCGTGTGACTGGTTAGGGTTTTTTGTGTGGTTTAAACTTTGGTTTTAAAAAATGCATTTCAGCAAGGAATGCTGGTGGACAGTCTTGCATTTAAAGTTCTTGCTCTTTCCATTTATCTCCTTTTTCCATCACATATTTTGACATTTCGTATGGAAACATTTACTATAACTTTTTTGGACTTGGATTATGAAAAGCCCATGTTCCAACTCATTAGTCAATTTGAAGTACTGAGTACAAAGTGAGGTAATTTATTGCTGATGCCCTTTTACTTTTAATTTTATCTGGTAGAATGTGGGTATTAATGGCAGTGTAACCACCTTTACTTATAAAAATAAAATTCCAACATAGCCCGAAATTAATAGCTTTTTTAATTTCATGACCTTGCTCCCGAAACATTTGCCTATATTGGGCTTATCTGTTTTTCGGCTGTAAGAGACACGAGTTTGTTGTGTGGTTTCTCTTCCACAAGTAGGTTACTTTTCACATCTAATTTTATTTCCTGCATGAACAGCAAGCATAGTAACTGTAAACGTGACCCAGTAAAAATCTTCTTTCTTCCAAGCATAACATTGTCCTTTCTTGAATGAGCCATAGGGTGATTTTGCATGTACATGTTTTTTTCAGTAATGGTGGTTTTGGGGTATTTGATGTTTCAGTGTTTGATTTGGAGGTTTTGTTGTGGTTTTTTTTTGTCTTTATCTGGGCAGTTGTGTAATTGGTTTAGTTACATGTAACCATTCCAAGCATTGTCTATATTGTTAACCTTCAGATGATGGATGGTGTTTGTGTGTAGAATGTTGCCTGTTTCAAGTCATTGCTTTTATAACAACCTGAAGGTTGAGGCTTAGCCATGTTTTAAAACTATCTTTTTTGTGTGCAGTTCTTAGTAGTTTAAATTATATCTTGTAGACATGTTTAAAAAAACCCTAGTCAATATCTTCCAATTTGTTTGCCACCCCCTCCCCTTATTTTATTACTTCAGGGTCGAAATTAATTTTATGTGCATTATTTTGAAATATAGATTTAAAGCTGATTTCCAGTTGAGTTTACTCCCATGAAAGGTGAACTGGAAACCCATTTGCCAGTGGTATGAACTTGTTTGTTTTGCTTTTAAATGAGTGGAGAAATCATTGGTGTTCCCTTTAGAAGATCAACAAAAATGTTTCCTGTAGCCAGTATTGTTTCCATTTTTAATGTATGTCATGGCAGCCTTGTACAAAATTGTGTGCCTGAAGAAAAGGTTAGGTGGTGAGCACACACCACTGGCACGGACTACCCAACTGACTTGTTTTTTACTGAGAAAAACACAAGGTTTGCACAACTTACACTAATATTTTGCACCTACTTACTTGGGGTGTCTGTGCTTTCTGGCTGTAAAGATAGCACGGTTGGAGTTTAGATTTTTGTCACTTCTACGTTTTAGAAGCATATTGGATTGAACACAATGTAGTCTGAACTATTTCAAAAGATATCAGAATTCAAAAGTCAGTTGGTCGGTCATTGTCACTGCTGGTCAGAGCATTGAGAAAAGCCTACCTCCCCGGCCCCCCTTCAGCCAAAAAAAAAAAGGATGGAGTAGGGTTGGGTAGCCGGCTCGCAGCTGAAATATGACAAAATGAAAAACTTGCTATGACTCCAAAGGCTACATTTTATCATTTTAATCTGTGTTCAATATTTTAATGGACAAAGTATTTAATTTTATTGATATTTGTTTAATCAAACATGTTACAACAGTTTGGTTTATGTCATAAAAATGCGTGCACGCGTGTATGTGTTTTTATATTTCTATTTTATACCACTTTATGTCACAGCAGATTTTTCTGCATGAAATTCGGGCTGCTCTCCCCAGGGAGAGAGCGTCGCCATATGTGCAGCACCACCCATTATGTCTTTTTCTTTTTCCTGTCTGCAACTGTATTGTTTCCCTACCAGGGTGGCTTTTTTCTACATAATTTTGCCAGGGACAACCCTCTTGCTGCCGTGGGTTCTTTTACATGCGCTAAATATGTTACACGCGGGACTTCGCTTTATCATTTCATTCGAAAGACTACCACCCAGACCACCACTCATGGTCTAATGGATGGTGGGGAAAGTTTTGGGTCCACACGGGATTCAAACCACTGCACACACCGACTCGGACATTTCGCTCTCCAGGGAGGCACGTTACTTCTAGACCACCGATCCACGCGTGCGTGCGTGCGTGCGTGAATGCGTGCGTGCGTGCGTGCGTGCGTGCGTGCGTGCGTGCGTGCGTGCGTGCGTGCGTGCGTGCGTGTGTGTGTGTGTGTGTGTGTGTGTGTTAAAGACTGTTTAATATCTCAATAGAGTATTGATTTTATTGATATGTCTTATCGTATATGTTATGTGTGCAAATATTTCCTCTGTGTGTGTTTATTTATCTATGTATATATATATATATATATATATATATATATATATATATATATATATATATATATAATATATATATATATATATATATATATATATATTTATCTATTTATTTATTTATTTATTCTTTATATCGAGGATAATGGAATAAGTCCCCGTATGTATGTAGTTTTGTACATATTGTCATCTGTTCCTATCTGTGTGTGTGCTGTTGTGCGGTGTGCGCGTGTGTGCGTGTATGTGGTGTGTGTGTGTGTGTGTGTGTGTGTGTGTTGTGTGTGTGTGTGTGTGTGTGTGTGTGTGTGTGTGTGTGTGAGCCGTGTGTGAATGCGTGGGCATACTGGTGCGCACTAGAATTTGTGATGTTACTCTGGTGAGTTTATAAATGGCTAAGGTATTGCTGATTTTTGGACGCTTTTTATATTGTGATAAGTGCGTGCTGATGTTCAGAGCCCGTGTTGTATGTATCCATGAAATATTTACATGCTTTCTGTTATGTATAGCTTGTAACTCGCCTGAATTTCTGAGATAAGTATTTGTATGAACATGCTGCTTATTTTCAATGTGTGTTACCATCACTGAAAAAACTCTATTCCATTAGAAAAGCATTGTTATAAGTTGATAAAAAGTATTATAAAAATGATCATAAATAAAAACAAATTGACCAAGGTCTTTGTTTAGAAGTCCTTGCATGAATGACTATGTAGAGTATGCAAACAAGATTTTAGGTGCATATACAACCCCCCCCCCCCCCTCTCTCTCTCTCTCTCTCTCTCTCTCTCTCTCTCTCCCTCTCTAGTATCTCACTCTCTCCCGGTTCTTTACATTCAAATGTAATCAATTCACTTACAATATACTTTCCTTCATATTTACCTGTCCCGTAGTCCCCTGGACCGTGGGGGCACCACTGAAGATTCTGCAACCAGCTTCCTCCACTCCTGGATGGATCCACACACACATCACGCGCACCACACGCACCACACGCACCACACACACACACACACACACACACACACACACACACACACACACACACACACACACACACACACACACACACCAACGAATAAGCCTGCAATAACATAAGACCATCGACAAGGAAAAATCAATTACGCGAAAACAAGATACACTTAATTCATGAGCAAACGTGCATGTGGACACATACGTCATCCCCCCTCTCTCACTCACACACACACACACACACGCACACACACACACACACACACACACACACACACACACACACACACACACACACACACACGCGCGCGCGCGCGCGCGCGCGCGCAGAGAAAGTTCCTTGAAGTCGATATATGCATATTAAGGTTAGTGAGGGAAAATAAATGCAAACACAAGTCTTTTCTCTCTATAGCATGAAGGCAGCTCAGGATCACGAACCCATACCCACACCCATCCACTTACCCACAGTACATATACACTCACATGCACATTCATCTACGTGCCTTCATCTGATTACACACACGCACGCGTGCACGTATATATATTTAGACCCTACTACCGTCATAACGATGACGATCAGGCAAGTACTTCAGAGAAATGTCAAATCTAGGTAATCCGTGTTATTGTGAATTTAGCATTTTAATAGATACCTGTCACAAAAGATTTTTTCCGGTTTGTTTTGCTGTTAATGGCGTCCTTAAGGCAACAATTGAAATTCTGGAAACAAAGTGTGGGAGGGATTAGCAAAATGGCAGTCGCTTTGCGTACAAGCTGCGGATTACAAAACGACTTGAGATCTCTTTGTTCTTCTCTAGTTATTTTTGAGCGATTTCTCACAATTTTCTGATGACCATTCTTGTTCTTAATACTAATGCTATTGTACCAACATATGAAAGAAAAACTTAGAGTACTCTTTATGCAAGACATGTAGAACAAGGACAGAATCTTTTAATCGACAAAAAATTTAGTTAATCTTCCTTACAAAATAGGCTACATATGTTGTTGCCCCTTTTTGCTAAGAGTGTCAGAGTTTACCTTGTAGTCAAAAACAATTCCCAGATATATAAATATAGTTGGAGACGTTTTCAACTTCTTGATTATAAATAATAATATTATCAGAAGTGTGCTCCGATCTTCTAAACTCGATTGGAAGGTTTTTAGTTTTAGAAACATTCAGCTCCAGATAGACGTCTATGCCTCTTTACACCAATGTCCGAACTCAATGAGGGTTTGGTCATGGTCTAGGACTGATCCTGATAAGAGGGACAAAAGAGCACTGTCGTTGGCAAATGTTTTTATCCAATCCCGTGTGCATGCGGTTTTGTGAATTTTATCATCCTTCCCACCGGTACACAGTGGCCTACTCTTTCGAAAAGGGGGACAGATGACTGATCATATATTTTCCCTGGTGATGAGAGGTCAAAGAGGATTATAATTATGACCTTTCATGTTATGCACTTTACAACAGCAACAAAAGCAATAGTCATCAGAAATAAGTGTGTGTGCGTGCGTGCGTGCGTGAATGCGTGCGTGCGTGTGTGCGTGTATGTGTGCGTGCGTGCGTGCGTGAGCGCGTGTGTGCGTGTGTGTGTGTGTGTGTGTGTGTGTGTGTGTGTGTGTGTGTGTGTGTGTGTGTGTGTAGCCTATGTGTGTGGTTTTCTTTTTTATAAAACAAAGGACTAGAAAAATGAGGTCGGACAGATTGTAGTTTTCTCTGAGGAGATAAAAGTGACAATGACGTATTCCCTGATGATGTAGGTCAGTGACTGTTGGCTATAAAGAAGTCTGCTAATGCTGCTGCTGCTACTGAGACTCCTGCTTCTGTGCTGCTACTATGCTTGTATTAGTGGTCATCCTCGTAGTACTTTCGCAAACAGAGACAGCATTGTTGACACTGCATCTGTGAGTATGACTGTGTGGTGTTCGTGGCAGTTTGCTTGCTGTTATGACTTGTCATTGTTGTCAGTGTTTTTGTTGTTGTTGTTGTTGTTGATACCGTCATTGAGGTGACTGGCTTTTTGTTGTTGTTGTTGTCACAGTTGGCAAAGTGTCGTTGTTTTTTGTGTTGTTGTTGTTGTTGCTGCTGTTGCTGCTGCTGCCGTTGTTGCTGCTGTTGAAGATCATTGTGGTTATGGTGCTCAGTACTTGGTTGTTGTGTGGTGGTGGTGTGCTTGAGCGCGGGTGCGGTGTGTGTGTGTGTGTGTGTGTGGTGTGTGTGTGTGTTGTGTGTGTTGTGTGTTTGTGTGCGCGCGCGCGCCCGTGTGTGTGCGTGCGCGTGCGTGTGCGTGGTGGTGTGTGTGTGTGTGTGTGTGTGTCTCAGAACAGGAGCAAGTCACATATTGCAAATATTTAGTCTTACAAGAATTTAATCGCAACTGATAAATGACGTTAAAAATTTTGTATTGAATAGCAGAGTATTTCAAGTTTCCCATAAAAAAAAACTTTTATGTACTTGATTTCCCAGTAAGGGAATCATTTTACGACAATCATTGTTAAGTTATATTCTGGGAAGTCTTTTACTGATCCTCATTTTGCAATACTATCGGCTATTCGACTAAGTATGCCCTACCCAGCAAAGTCATTGATGTCATATGTAGTGAGATTCCAAAGACGGAACGCGGCTACCTTCATGGTGGGCAAAGATGGTTGCAAACGCAAAATCTCAAACATTGGAAAACATTGGCATGAAACAAAACTAATAATGAGGAACACGAATAATTCAGTGAGGGTTATTGGATATGCCAGAGGCTTCTTTACACTAGGGGCCTCAAGGAGATGAAACAATCATAATTTATTTTTATATATATAATATTTTTTATATATATATATATATTATATATATATATATATATATATATATATATATATATATATATATATATATAATAGAGAATCGAATGTACAGATAAACATATGAGACACACCTAAATGATACCTACCACACATAATCTCATATCCACAAAATTTACATGTCACCCAATCAAAAGCATCAAGACAGAAAATTTAAGACAGACAGACAGACAGACGCAGGCACAGACACAGATGAGAGAGAGACATACAGACAGATAGAGACAGAGAGTGAGAGAGAAGGGGGAACAGAGAGACAGGCAGAGGGGGACAGAGACGTAACCTAACATTGGCATAGATAAATTAAACACATCCTTGCGTTGACATCATCTGTCAGTGACACCCAGCGTGTTGATTTCAGAGTGATTGACGGTTATCTTCATCCACAATGAAACTGACAGCGGCAGTAGCGGGGCTGTGTGTTATGGTTGTCATGGTGACGGCCAAGCCCTCCAAACGCTTCATCTCCATTCACCAGATCGAACATGGCCTCCATCATATTGGTCATGAGATCGAACATGGCGCCCATCACGTGGGTCATGAGATAGAAAATGGCGCCCATCACGTGGGTCATGAGATAGAGCATGGGGTCAACCACCTGGGTCATGAACTGGAACACATCAGTGAGTCTGTTTGTTTGTTGGGTTTGTGTGTGTGTGTGTGTGTGTGTGTGTGTGTGTGTGTGTGTGTGTGTGTGTGTGTGTGTGTGGTGTGTGTGTGTTTTATATCGAGGATAATGGGATAAGCACTCCTGTGTTTTTTTACATCAAGTCCCCGTGTGTATACAGTTTTGTAAATGTCATCTGTTCTCACCGGCACATGATGGCCTACTCTTACGAAAAGCGGAACAGGATTTAATGATGATGATGATGATGATGATGATGATATATGGAATTTATATTAGGGCTAAATCTTGTAAAGCAAACAAATCGAAGTGCTTTAACCTGTGCCCAAGATGTTCTGCGTGCGTTTGCACACGGGACCTCGGTTTTAAAGTCTCATCCGAAGGACTTTTGGGGAGAGTGGAGTCAGCATGATGTTAACTCCAAGAGAAAAATTTCTTCGACCGGACTCGAACCCGGGTTTTCAAATTGTCAGCGCAATGTTCTGACCACTAGGCTATCTGTCCCCCTGTGTGTGTGTGTGTGTGTGTGTGTGTGTGTGTGTGTGTGTGTGTGTGTGTGTGTGTGTGTGTGTGTGTGTGTGTGTGTGTGTGTGTGTGTGTTTACTGTATTCTCTAGCAATTGTGTTATGGATGTATTGTGATGTGCTTTTGTCGCATCATATCATATTGTTCTCTAAATATTACAAACGTATTATATTGCATTGTATTCCTATGTGTTGTATCAGTTGGATTACATTGCATGGACTGTTCTGTATCAGTTGAATTCTATTGTATGTACATTGTATTGTATTGTAGTCAATTGTAGGTATTACACTATATTGTATTATATTGTACTGTTATAACCAGATTTTCTCTACATAGAGTATGCTATCTAAGGCTATGGTGTTTTGTTGTAGTATGGCATTCTCGTTTTCTACTCCCATTTTTTATTATCATAAAAGTTTTGTTGTTGTTTTTAAAAAAAAAGGGGGGGGGGGGGGCTTGTAAGTATGATGCATTAATTTCTTATTTGTTGATGTATTTGTTGATTATGTTTATTCCTGTCAGCATATGAACATTTCTTGGTCGGTAAAAATAAGTTTTCCTCTGTGAAACTTTTGCCAGGTTCAACTTTAGTATCGGACTACTCTGCTATGGGTCTCCAGTTCAATGTTTTATAGAATAGTTCTTGAATAGAGTGCTAGTGACCTACCAGGATTATCGTCTCATTTTAAGGCTAGCTTCCAAGCTTTCAGATTCAAACGAAGATTTTGCTCATCCTTTTGTGAGTGGATGTTTTTTTTTGGGGGGGAGGGAGAGGGAAGCATTTGCAACAGGACATGCCACCACTCCCGTCAAACGCACTCAAACTGCCTTCCCTCTTGGGGGCACTTTGAACCCAGGGGAGTCCATCTCTCCCCTGAGTAGCTTAGTGTATGCTAGATATACTTTGTCATCTGAGTCACCACCCACAGTTGTCGCGTTTTGTCTGGGCATACTTGTGTTTTCTGTGCCACCACCCATAGCTGTACCTGTTTTTGTCCGGGTATGCTTGTGTCACCTTTGTCACCACCCATAGCCGTCCTATTTTGTCTTCTACAAAAAAGGGATGAGCTTGTGTAGTAGCCTATAGTAGGCTATGTTCATTGAGTGCCCCAGTCACTCCTCAAGGCAAGGAGTTTAGAGAGAGATGTCGAAGGCATGTAGCCTACAGCTACTGATTCATTGCAGCTATTGATGTAAACTAGAAATTTTTTAATGTCAAGGGCTATCTTCAAAACGTTGCAATTGTGTTCCCTATGACAACTCTCAGATAACTACCTAAATCTTCTGAAGTCGAAGTATGGTACCTAGATGACGCGTACTTGAAAAAGAAAAAGTTATTCCGCACACATATTTCATCAAGTAAGTACGTATTGTTTAACAGTAATTCCCAGTGAAATAAGTGGGAGAAGAGCACATAGTGGGGGTTTTCTTTAATAAATTCCTCGTCCAAATCTTTGAAGTTCACCAATGGTGAGAGTTTGGCATGCAGGCATTTTCACCCACCTTAAAAGTAACTGCATTCCAACATCGTAGCAACATAGATATTTAGGTGACCCCACCCAGGTTGTTTCGTTGGGGAATGCCCAACCACAACAGACACAGAGGACTTTTGGGAAGAGTGGAGTCAGACTGATGTTATTTCCAGAAGAAGAAGAAAAAAAAAACAGCATGCACACATGTTTCGTGCTTGACACCATCCCTGACGGGAAAAAAATTATAATGGATAGACACTGCATTTGTGGCGACGCGCTCTTCACAGGGAGGGCAGCCCGAATTTCACGCAGAAAAATCTGCTGTGACATAACGTGGTATAACATATTTTTTTTTTAATATAAAGGCTTGGTGTGTGTTGAGCTGGCATCCACACTGCCCGGGACCTGGCCTGCAAGCTGTTCCCCTTTGTGAAGTCCATGGGCGTGGAGCAGTGTAGCGGTGCCTGTACCACTGCCGCCTGCCTCCAGTGCGGGGTTCTAGCCCCGCTTTGCCCTGCCGCCTGCAACATGTAAGATATTATTTAAGTCTGTTGGTCGGTGTGTGTTTGGGGGGGGGGGGGGGGGGGTTGGAGTGCGTGTGTATGTGTGTAGGAGGGGGGGGGATGGGTGGGTGGGGAAGTTCAGTGTGTGTATGTGTGTAGGGGGGGGGGGGGGTGCGTGTGTGTGTGTGTGTGTGTGTGTTGTGTTGTGTTGTGTGTGTGTGTGTGTGTGTGTGTTGTGTGTGTGTGTGTGTGGTGTGTGAGTGTGAGTGAGTGAGTGAGTGAGAGTGAGTGTGAGGTGAGTGAGAGAGTGAGTGAGTGTACACATGCTGTGTACGTATGTTCGTTTATTTTTTCGTCAATTTAACATCTTTCACTTGTGTGTTTGCATACGAATGCTTAAATCTATGTTGGCCAACATTAAAGAAGAAATTGCCCAGAACAATATACATTCTAACCTCTATATTTTCAATCATTCACACTCTGTTGAAGAAGTTTTGCTTTTCATTTCAAGTTAAGGTAACACTTGCAAATTATGAGAAGTAAACTGCCGTGCCTTTCATTCGCTTTGATTTTCGCATTCAAGCCTTTTGATTTGTTTGCTTTACAATATGTAGCACTGTATAGATTAGCCTACATACGTTATCATCATCAATCATCTCATCATCATATCATCATCATCATCATCATCATCATTCCAATACTGACCATCTAAGTACAATGTTAAAATGTTGCTCGACAGATCATTTCAGATAATTTTCTATTTGTACTGTGTTGCAGGGTTGTTCACCAAGTGACAAGCTGGTAAAAATGCTGATCTATAGACTGACAAGCAGACAGACAAGCTGGTAAAATGCTGATCTACATACTGACAAGCAGACAAACCTGTAAAATGTGACCTACAAACTTGCAAGCAGACACGCTGGTAAAATGATGACCTACAGACTGCCCAAACAGACAAGTGGTGAAAAAGTGACCACAAACTGACAAGAGACAGTGGTAAAATGATGACCTACAGTGACAAGCAGACAGGCTGGTAAAATGATGACCTACAGACTGACAAGAGACAGGTGGTAAAATGATGACCTACAGACTGACAAGCAGACAGACAAGCTGATAAAAGACCTACAGACTGACGTCAGTGCATCAGGACATCAAGCAAGACACGAAAAGGAAGGATGTCCTGCTCCGTTGAGAATCTTATTGCTTTGTTAAATCCGAAAGCAGTGATTCAGTGTTGTTGTTGTTGATGTGGATGATGATGATGCTGCTGTTGGCGTTGCGTTGATGTGGGGTTGTTGTTGCTGTTGTGGATGATATTGTCTCTAGGTCTCATTTAACCGAAGTAAAACATTTTACATGATTTTCAGTAATTGTGTGTGTATGTGTGTGTTTTTATTTTACAGTTATATATCCTGATATTTCTGGACTAGCTCAGTGTGTGTGTGTGTGTGTGTGTGTGTGTGTTGTGTGTGTGTGTGTGTGTGTGTGTGTGTGTGTGTGTGTGTGTGTGGTGTGTGCAGGCATTCAAAATGTGTGGTGCGTGCGTGCGTGCGTGTGTGTATGCATGTGTGAGCGGGGAGAGAGACAGACAGGGAGAGGGGAGAGAGAGTGAGTGAGTGTGTGTGTGTGTGTGTGTGTGTGTGTGTGTGTGTGTGTGTGTGTGTGTGTGGTGTGTGCGTGCGTGGCGTGCGTGTGTGTGTGTGTTGAATGGGCTGGGCTTCCCCTTGTAGATGCTGGGGACCTCTCAGTGTGACTCGCATCCCCGCAATCTGGAAATTCTGTGCTGGGAATGAGCTCTTTTCTATCCCTCTCTTTGTCTCTGCCTTGCAGCACTTTTTCTTCCTGTCTCCTCCTTCTGGTCCTTCTTTTGGAATCTTCGTCCATTCTCCTGCATACCTTTTTTTCCAGAAAGACTTCACTTGAAAAATAATTTGTTCCCACATTGAAGTCGGATACGCTGGGCCCGACTTGTCAGCCGCTTAGTGGCATACCGGCAGTGCAACCAATTTTTGCCTATAATTATGACAGACATTTGTAATTGTTGCTGTCTGAGAGTTCACCGAAGAAGAAGAAGAAGAAGAAGGAAGAAGAAGAGGAAGAAGAAGAAGAAGAAGAAGAAGAAGAAGAAGAAGAAAGAAGAAGAAGAAGAAGAAGAAGAAGAAGAATGGGCTCAGCCAGGTTAAAACTTGCCCAAGAGACACAGACTAAAAAAAATCGAGTGCAGTGTCACAGTGCAGTGACTTCCTAAAGCGATGGGGGAGAAGAGAGCGGAAGAGATAGTTATTCTTTTTAAGGTCACACTAGTAGGCACTCATCAGTCTCAGAAGACTATGGAGTTGCGCTCTAGTCTTTAGAGCGCAAAGCCTGGGCAAGTATGTATGGAGGGCAAGCTGTTACCCATGCAGCAGACCCCCCCCTCTCCACGGCACTGGAATGATCCATTGGAAGGGCATTGACCGATACGAATGGTTCCAGTACCGTCGCAGGAGCCACCAGAACGTTGCCATATTACCTACAGCCCCGAGCCGCTTGGGACTCCAACTCCCCGATTTTTCTCAGGGATGGTGTTTAAACACGACACCTGTAGGTCACACTACTGTAACTAAAAAGAGAGGAGATAAATCAAAACTTGAGAAGGACACTATACTGTAACAGAAAGAGAGAAGAAGATAAAGCAAAACTAACGAAGGTCCTCACCTAGGCTAAAACCTGTACCAGTTATTGATGTCAGCTAATTGCCAAGGCCTAAACTAAAATGTTGTTACGTTGTAAAATGTTGTGTTGAGATTGTTTTCAGCCAACATAACAACCTGTACTCTCCTTTAAAGGAGAAAACATCCTCTGAAGTCGGAGTACATAAGAAGGTCACGATACTGTAACACAAAGAGCTACACTGTCTCAAGAAGTTCACAATAGCTGTAAAACAAAGAGCTATACTGTCTTAGGAATACTGTAACATAAAGAGCTATACTGTTTTATGGATATTCTAATGGAAAGAGCAATACCATCTTACAAAATAATATTCTAAAAGAAAGAGCTATACTGCCTTATGAATACTCTTAACAGAAACAGCTATACTGTCTTATGAACGCAAACAGAAACAGCTATACTGTCTTATGAACACTCTAACAGAAACTGCTATACTGTCTTATGAACACTCTAACAGAAACAGCTATACTGTCTCATGAACACTCTAACAGAAACAGCTATACTGTCTAATGAATACTGTAACAGAAACAGCTATACTGTCTCATGAACACTCTACAGAAACAGCTATACTGTTTTATGAACACTCTAACAGAAAGAACTAAACTGTCTAATGAAAGTCACGACACTGCAACAGAGAGAGCTACACTGTCTAATGAAAATCATGGTGCTGTAACTAAGTGGTTTGTAGTGTTTGATTTGGATGCTCTGGGTCCATGAAGTTGTGAGTTTGAGTCTCGGCAGCAGTGACAGGCAAAGAAGGGGTGGAAGTTTTTTGCAATCTCCTGGGTCAGCATATAATGCAGACCTGCCAATGCCTTAATTTCTTCCATGTACATACACATGCAGAATATCAAATATGCATGTTTTAGATCCCATAACTTGTGTCAGCATTCAGTGGGTTACAGAAACAGGAACATACCCAGCATGCATTCTGTGCCTGCAGAGAGATGAGCTCTGCCAGGTTTAACTTGCCCAAGAGATATTTTCTGCCTGCAAAATTTAGAGCATGCCTTGCCTCAGAGAATCCTCAACCAGGACGCAAATGGAAAAGAGTGTGACCCTCTACCACATAGTCACATTGTACTGGATGTCGAAAAAAAAAATGAACTAAATGTCAAAGTCATTTGGATGAGACTATAAACCGAGGCCCTGTGTGCAAACGCATGCAGAACATCTTGTGCACACGTTAAAACCCCATTCCGCCTTTCGGAAGATCAGGCCATCGTGTGCCGGTAGGAGCGTATGACAAAATTTTTTAAATATTTTTTTAAAAAAACACCATGCACACAGGTGTCGTGTTTAGACACCATCCCTGAGGGGAAAAAAAATAATGGGTAGGCGCTGCACTTGTGGCAACGCGCTCTCCTGGGGAGAGCAGCCAAATTTCACACAGAGAAATCTGCTGTGACATAAAGTGGTCTTAAATATTTTTTTAAAATATAAAATAACAAATGTCAACTTTTCATTGTTCACAGGTTATCTATCTGCAAAAAAAAAAACCCAAAACTTTCCCATAAAAAAAAACAACAACAAAACAACCTGACTGAAAATCAGTCATTTCCTCAAAAAGTTATTACAAACTGAAATGCATGACTCATGGAAGTGACAAATTGAGAAATTAACAAATTTTGTAATGCACTGGGAGGTCAGGATAAGAGGAGCTTTTAAAAGTGTTTTTAAAGGTGTTTTTTAAAGGAAAAGGAACCAAAACTGTGTGTTAATAATTTTACAATCAATTCAAGTCTCAAAATCGACATCCAGGGTCCCATCTGCCTAAACTTGCTCCTAGCAGAAAAGCAAGTCAGGTGACATGCGCACAATTTACTTTGTGTTGAAGGGCTACATATAACAACTGTGATGAACGTATGAAAGGAGAAAGCATAGCAGACAACAAACAGCACACGGTACACAGAGGTCCAGCCTTTATTGTCACAGAAACATGTACAGATAAAATGCCATTCGGAAAATGCCATCACATTCAAAAGCAGTTAAAATAGATGTGGAGCAGTCAATTTTGCTTATAGATATCGGTATAAGATTCTGAGAAACCTTTTTTTTTAACACTTTGGCTGTCACACTACATAAACATGTGGACATTTATGCACACACACACACACACACACACACACGACAACACACACACACACACACACACACACACACACTCACACCACACACACATACACATACACACACACAACACACACACACCACACACACACACACACACACACACACACACCACACACACACACTACCTAGCTCCTCCAGGTCACATAGCAAAATCAACAGATGAGGATGGCTGTGTATATTATTTTATATATATATATATTATATATATATATATATATATATATATTATATATATATATATAATATATATATATATATATATATATATAATACATAATAAAACCTGTATTACTAAACAAGCTCCAGCAGCCCCATCATTGATCAGTACAATTTCCTGTTTTTCAATAACACATGATTATAATAATCCATATTTTGATGGTGCATTAGTCTTTAGACTGACAGTGACACTTCTAGAATGCAGCAAATTTCCAACACACTGCATATTTGCTGACATGGACATTACAAAAAAATAAAACAAAATAACTGATATAAAATCAGGGTATGAACTACACCAATAATATAAGCCTTTTTTGACTAGACTTTCCTCTTGTAGTGATACACAACTATCTCTTGCTTGTGGGAATTGGGGGGGGGGGTCATTGTTTTTTTTTGCTTTTGTTTTGTTTTGGGGTTTCTTATGTTTGTTTGTTGTTGTTGTTTTTCAAGGGGGGGGGGGGGGGATGCTCTGAATAAGTGAACGATTAAACTTGATTACCTCCCTTCCCTGTAAACATACTGCTACACTGTATACAGTTTCAGATTCTTGTTTATACTGCAGCTTGATCTACAGGTCATTTTTCTGATGACTTGATTCAAAATATAATTATATCCTGACCTCAGAGAATCACAAAAAAGGTATTCTATATCTTAGCTTGCCTACCTTTCCATAGCAGCAAATGTACATGTATGTTATACACCCAAGTTTCCAAACAACAGAAAGCATGCAATGAACTTACATTTAGTCTTATACTTGTTTCGTGTGTATTACCATACGTAACACTCCACAACATAATGAGTCGCACTGCACCAGAGGTAATTTTTTTGCTATTTTTTTTATTTGACACAGCAGTAAATTTTGCAGTAAATAGGTTATTCACTGCAATGACAACAAAAAAAACAGATTGAAAATCAAACAATTCTATGAAAAGTTATTACAAATTGAAATGATACACTGCAAAATGATAAACTGACAAGTTTATCATTGTAATAAGTGGTCAGAATGAGGGCTTGGATAATTCTAAAGCATGTTTAAAAGCAGAAGTAAATGAAATTATGCCTTGCTATTTCATTACAAGGTAGAATAATGGCTGTAGTCATATAATCAATCAAAACCTCAAAATCGATAACCTGACCCCCCACCTACCTAAAATGGTCCTAGCAGAAAAGTGGGTCAGGTGCTAAGCAACTCACTTTGTGGAGGAGCGTCACATATTTGTTATCTGAAATGCTTTGTGCTACCTCTTCATAGGGAAGGAAAGCACTTTAGAAGAATCCTTTTATTATATTTCCGAGCATACATAGTGAATGCACTGGTTTGGGTTGTCAACTACCAGTTGGAAAAATTCAGAGGTAGTATGGAGGTAAAGACAGGAAATGCAACAATTGCCCACCTACTCATGACTGACTTCATCCACAAGAAGAATGAACATGCACTGGTTTTGGTTGTCAACTACCAGTTGGAAAAATTCAGAGGTAGTATGGAGGTAAAGACAGGAAATGCAATAATTGCCCACCTACTTATGACTGACTTCCTCCACAAGAAAAATGAACATGCACTGGTTTTGGTTGTCAACTACCAGTTGGAAAAATTCAGAGGTAGTATGGAGGTAAAGACAGGAAATGCAACAATTGCCCACTACTTATGACTGACTTCATCCACAAGAAAAATGAACATGCACTGGTTTTGGTTGTCAACTACCAGTTGGAAAAATTCAGAGGTAGTATGGAGGTAAAGACAGGAAATGCAATAATTGCCCACCTACTTATGACTGACTTCATCCACAAGAAGAATGAACAAAGTTTAAAACAAACAATAGGGAAAAAATAGAAAATGCTCCCTTCAGGGTAAAATATCAAAATTTAAAAATCAGTTCAAATGGGGCTAATTTTGTATTATAATCATATGCAAATATATTGTAACACTGTATCGATAAAACCAATACCTTCACACATGCTTACATAAAGGCAGACACTCACACATAGCCAGACAAAATTTCACATTTACCCCTCTAATGCATGCTACCACACACTCCAATATCTATACACACACACACACCACACACACACACACACACACACACACACACATTTTCACCTCACCCAAACTCACTCTCTCTCTCTCTCTCTCTCTCTTCTCTCTCTCTCTCTCTCTCTCTCTCTCTCTCTCTCTCTCTCTCTTCTCTCTCTCTCACACACACAACACACACACACACACACACACACTAAACCCACTCACACTCACACTCACACACACACACCATACACACACACACTTTCACTCTCCCAAAACCCTATCTCTCACACACACACATAAACACACACAAACACCCACCCACAAACACCCACAACCACCCCACCCCCACACACCCCCCACCCCCAAACACCCCCCACCTCCCCCACCCACACCACCCACACCCACCCACCACCCACCACCCCCACACACACAAACACTTTCACCCCATCCCCCCCCAAAAAAAAAAACTCTTAGTCATCAATCTCCAGCACTTTTCCCCTCCACGCCAAAGTAGAGGGGGAAGATGTGGGCACAGCCATGCTGCTGCAAGAAGAGACGGAACTTGCCCAGGTCCATGTGGTAGCTCCTCCCCTTGCCCTCCACCACCTCCAGCTCCAGTTCCTGCAGGGCTCCGAACCGGCACAGCTCCCCCACCTCCCTCCCCCCAGCCTCTCCGTCTCCTGCTCCTTGATCATCAGGCGTTTCCAGTTGAGCGCCTGATCCGGTACCAGAACTCGTCCACAGAGCCTGACAGCCCCTCCACGCAAATGACTCCTGGAGAAAGACGCATGTGTGTGTGTGAAGGGTAGGGTAGGGTTAAGTTTCCACAGTCATTCATCTAAGGTAAAAAAAAAAAAGGTAAAGGTGTTACATAACCTAGTTAGTCGTAGGGGAGTGAGGCATCAGAGGCCTCAGCTTCTCTAGGGGTCAGCATATTGAAGGCAGCGCCCATCTCCTCTCCCTCACTGCTTTACTTTCCCTGACCCTAAAGAGGGCAGGTACCCATTTACAGCTGGGTGAAATGGGGGACTGTACTGAAGCCAAGGCACGCAAACAGTCACCCATCCAACTGGTAACAAGGCTCAACGCTGCTTAACTTGACTTGGGGAAAGTGAGTGCTCTGACTACTTAGCTATTCCACCCCCTGTCATTCATCTACCTACAGTAAAAAAAAAAAATATATATATATATATAATGATAAAGAACAAGTAAGGATTATGTCAGATTATTTCAAACCTTCTATGAGGAAATGACTGGATACTTACCCATGACTCACTTCAAGTTACACCAGACATTCATCATGAACAGTGAAGAATTATAACAACACAAATACCTGAATAACAGCATACTAAATTCAAATATGGGACAGGATAGCTCAGAGGTCAGAGCACTCGCTTTTCCCAAGCTAAAGTTAACCAAGTAGTATCGAGCATGGTTACCAAGTAGATGGGTGATGTTTGATTGTTTTGGCTTCAGTACAGTCCCCCACTTCACCCAGCTGTAAATGAGTACTTGCCCTCTTGAGGTACTAAAATAACCTATAATATGTTCATGAAAGGAACTGGAAAACAAAATTAATACCAAACTTTCTTTAAAAAAAATATGAATTCTGAAACTCATTTCCTTCTATTATCTACACACAGCAGCAAAAACAAAAAACAAAAACTAACACTCCAAAAAGAACCCAAAAGAAAACAAAATGTTTAGACAAAAATAAGCTTCACTCAAACCTGAGTTGGCTGTTTTCATTTCTAACATGCTAAACATGATTTTTTTAAACAAATAACTGCAGCACATCTTCCTGACTGACCTGACTAACTTCTCCATTCACTGTAATGTGTCTTAGGGAGGACCACTCTGGTGGAGCTCATTTCTCTCAACATCACAGATTGCATGCAGGGTATGTTTGCATCATCCATGCCCAAATACACTTGCATGCAGGAAAAAAAAAAAAAGGGTAGGTGCTGCACTTGTGGCAACGCGCTCTCCCCGGGGACAGCAGCCCGAATGTCACGCAGAGAAATCTGCTGTGACATAAAGTGGTACAAAATACAAAATACAAAAATGCCAACTGCCACAGCTGGTCTACTCTTAGAAAAGATGGATAGGGTTTTAACAGGTGCCTAAGGTGACATGCATGCCTGACAAAAGAACTCTCCATGAACAGTCTCATCCAAAGGTTGTGCAGGTGCATGGAGTTTGAACTGATGTGAACACTAAGGGAGCATAATCCTCCAAAAGACAACTCAGCCACCAGATCAATGCTTTAACCACAATTTTGTTTTATCCAACTTCTGTGTATGGTTTTTAACATCCATGATAGAAAGACATGCTTTATCATAGATAGCGCACTTCTTCTTCACTGATGTATCTTTATTTTTCATATATCATACCTGATGAAGAACACTGCTAATCTCTTTTTTTTATGTATTTTAGAGTAAATTATGCCAGAATCCCACAATGGAGAATCAGCAGTGTGATCATAATGCACTTCACTTTATACCTGTCTATATCAAAAACAAAAAAAAAATTTTAAAAGAACTCCACTCACCTGGTTTCCCAGGCAAACTGAACCCTTTCAAGTCCAGCTCGGTGGACCAGTCCAGGATGTTCTGCCGCTTGACCTTGCTGTAGATGTGATGGCTGTAGATCCACAGGCGCATGAACTCGTCCTCTTTCTTACTGCTCTTCCGAGAGCTACTCTCTTCAGCGTTGGTTTCAGTGTCTTTTGACAAGTAGATGTGAGCGTTCTGCTGTAGCCATTCCACTAACGAGCCAACAAGGATGTTGCCAGTTCCCAGAGAGACTAGGTACTCATTCAAGTCTTCCGTCAGGCTACTGTGACTCTTGCGATCAATGGCTGAAGCCCGAAGAAAGACTTCTGGGTGAACGGTCGGGTATTCATGAGGAAAGAAGCAGCTCAGCTCACTTCACAGGCCTGTGGTAACAGAAAACATGCTGATATATTAATTATCAAAGTCATCAATCCAAGAGTGATTGCCTGCTTCTTCTTCTCCCTTTATAGAAAAATGTGCTGATGTGTATTTTAAAGTCCTGCAGGGAGTGTATACTTGTGTGTGTGTGTGTGTGTGTGTGTGTGTGTGTGTGTGTGTGTGTGTGTGTGTGTGTGTGTTTACGTGTATCTCAGTTACTATCTGTGTGAACTGTGTAAGAAAATAATGTGTTCTCAAAGTCAGTGTGTGAATGTGAATTTACAGTATCAGTACTATCACACATACATACACACACACATAGTGACATCAACAGTCACACACACACCACACAACACACACACACACACACACACACACACACACACACACACACACACACACACACACACACACACACACACACACACACACACACACACACACACACACACACACACACACACACCACACACACACACACACACACACACACACACACCACACACACACAACAGCACAACACACACACACACACACACACACACACACACACACACACACACACACACACACACACACACACACACACACACACACACAACACACACACACACACATGCACACACACGCACATACACACACATTATCACTTTCAGTATATGGTAAACCTGAAAGACCTTGATAAGATTTTCAAGATTTCCTTAAACCTTAAAGACCTGAAACTAGTGAAAGAGACTAACTAAGTTTTTTCCCCAGCCTTGTCACTCAACCAACTCACCGGTGACGACGACGTCACGATCTTGATGGTGAAGCCCACCCTGCTCTCCACGGCATCGTAATCGAGGGTGCCATCCACAAAGGCCTGCAACTCCTCCAGCACCAGCTGGCTGTCCAGAGTGAACTCCCCAGGGTTGGCAAACATGCTCTGGAGCATCTCCACCTCCACCAGTTGCAGCTGGATCGTGTCCCTGACGTCTGGGCTGTCCTCGCTGTCACTCATTGCCTCCCGGCCTGCCTGTCACAGTGTCAGGTGTCAGTCACACCACCACCAACAGCAGTAGTAGGTAACAGTGCAATCAAACATATTATCAAGGATTTTGATACTAATTAATATGATTTTTTATCATCAATAATTTATAATTTACTTTTTTTTCAAAAAATTGTTCCCTTGCCTACTACAGTACTAGCTCTCACAGTTCGGTCAGTACGGTCTCCTATAATTAGCACCAGCTGGGATGAGATGGAGAGCAACTGAGGAGCTGAAAATGGGGGAAAATGATAGCTGTGCTCTGGCATTCACCAAAAACGAGATTTTTGCATACAAATATATTATATATATATATATATATATATATATATATATATATATATATATATATATATATATATATATATATATATATATTGGGGGGGATGTTTTATATATATATATATATATATATATATATATATAATATATAAGTAAACATATAAAATTTAAAACACATGCAGTGATGCACTCCAGTATCATATTCACCATCCTCGAAGCTGGAATGTGGTTACCTAAATGATGGTGGTAAAAAAACATCCCCCCCCCCCCCCCATATATTATATAATAATTATATTATATAATAATTATAATAATATATGGGGGGGGGGGGGGATGTTTTTTTACCACCATCATTTAGGTAACCACATTCCAGCTTCGAGGATGGTGAATATGATACTGGAGTGCATCACTGCATGTGTTTTAAATTTTTGCCATTCATTCTTACACTAGGCATGATCTGGCCTATTCTTCCAAAAGACGGAACCTGTTTTTAACATGTGTACAAGATGTTCTGCATGCATTTGCACGGATGGGGCTTCAGTTTATGGGGTCATCTAAAAGACTTTGACATGCATTCAGTTTGATGTTCTCATCAGACTGGGAAGAAAGGGCAAGGCTGGGAATCAAACTCAGAACCTCAAGGTTTACTTGTTAGACAAGTGAATATCTTAAGTAACCATCCTGCCATCTTCCTTCTTATTATAAATATATGAGATTTAATAGTAATCACAAATCAGTATAAAAAGAAAACATGCCATGCCCATAGGTTAATGAGATTTATAAACAATTCAGGTTGTGTGTGTGTGTGTGTGAGTGAGTGAGTGAGTGAGTGAGTGATGTGAGTGTGTGTGTGTGTGTGTGTGGGGGGGGGGGGTGACTGTGTGTGTGTGTGTGTGTGTGTGTGTGTGTGTGTGTGTGTGTGTGTGTGTGTGTGTGTGTGTTAACTTAAGACTTTTTTTTTTTGAATGAATGAATTATCTTTATTTTTCAAGGGTAACAAGAGTAAGCATCATGTACATTTTTTTTTATCTGGCCCTAGCCCTGACTGTCCAGAAAAAAAAGAACCCTACCAAAACAGGAGAAAAGTCAAAAAGCAAAGATAAAGCAAAAAGCAAAAACAAGGAGAACATCACTATTACCAAGATTGTAAAAAAGATATATATATATATATACATCAACAAATGCATAATTCCCATTGGCATTAGATACATTAATACTTAAGACAATTTTTTTTAATGAGTGTGTGTGTGTGTGTGTGTTGTGTGTGTGTGTGTGTGTGTGGTGTGTGTGTGTGAGTGTGAGGAGAGAGAAGAGAGAGAGAGAGAGAGAGAGAGAGAGAGAGAGAGAGAGAGAGAGAGAGAGAGAGAGAGAGAGAGAGGGGAGAGGAGAGAGGGAGAGAGAGAAACAGACAGACAGACAGACAGACAGACAGACAGACAGACAGACAGAGAGAGAGAGGGAGAGGGAGGGAGGGAGGGAGAGAGAGAAACAGACAGACAGACAGACAGACAGACAGACAGACAGACAGACAGACAGACAGACGAGAGAGAGAGAGAGAGAGAGAGAGAGAGAGAGAGAGAGAGAGAGAGAGATCACTAGATCAGAGTGAGGGTGTGTTGTTGCAAATTAGTGAACAGGCTTAAAGGAAACAAAAACAATGTACATGAACTGAATGCATTGTACATCATGCACAAGAACAAGTGTTTGCTCATGGGATTTCAGTTTACTCTAGTCACACCTGAAGATTTATACTAATTCAGTAATTGTAGCAAAAAAGAAGTCAGCACTAATTTGACTGCCAAAGGGAAACTTGTCCCTTCAACCATATGAGTCTGCAACAAACCCATAACCCTACTGTTACTAGTGTTAGTATTATTACCACTATGGCAAGTCCCACAATGAATGATTGAATGAAGGAAGGAAGGAGGGAAGGAAGGAAGGGAGGAAGGAAGGAAGAAGGGAGGGAGAGAGGGAATGAAGGCATCAATGGAGGAAGGATTTATATATAAATGAAGGAGTGAATGAATTAAATTATTTAAAATACAAAAAAGTCAAATAGTTAAATCAGTAATAGGCCTTGGCTAAATCAGATTACAATAAAAGTCCACACCCAAAAGCATGATGGCAACACACAGTTTTTGTGACCTCATCTTCTTTGAAACTATTTAAAACCAATGCATGCTGAGTCAGTCAAATGAGTTTGTGTGCGACTTTTTCATACTTCAGTTGCGCTACTTACTCGAGTACAGAAGTCACTGTAGCCAACGTGTCGACTGGAAACTGAAAGTAGCTAAGTAAACTTCTCCAAAACCAATGGCCATTCAAAACTATTTCGTCGTGTTGGTCATTTTTCACATCTCTCGTACTGAGAATACAAATCGATTTATTGCTTGTTTTCATGCAAGCTTTGTAAGCACACAACTAAGTTATTCCCAAGACCAGAATGTGCTGAAGTTTCCCAGGTAATAATCGTGAACACGTAGGCTGATCAAAGCAAATTAAAAACATCTTGAGAACGTACATTTAAGAATAAGGTAAACTCGGAATACACGCCGAATGGAGTTAAGTGTGTGTTGTGGTCTTTAAACAAAAGAAAAAAAATATGTGTTCGCAAATACATAGTCCACAGCTGACTCGAATATTATCTAGACAGATGCACTGAATATATTTACGTAAATCAAATACATTAAGTGAGAGGAGAAAAACTAAAGAAGAAAAAAACACACAACAACACAAGAAGATCAACAATCAAAGAATTTTGAAAACAAAACAAATTGACATGATTTTATTTATTTATTTATTATTTCATATCCAGGATAATGGAATAAGCACTCTTGTACTTTTTACATCCAGTCCCCGTGTGTATGCAGTTTTGTAAATGTCATCTGTTCCCACCGGCACACGATGGCCTACTCTTACGAAAAACGGAACAGGATTTAACGTGTGCGCAAGATGTTCTGCGTGCATTCGCACACGGGGCCTCGGTTTAAAGTCTCATCCGAAGGATGATTGTGGAATAAGGTATTTAAGTATAACATTTTCAAATCGTCTTCCAGTATATATGGATAAGTAAGTCCAAAATCCAAAGACTAGGCTAATATGTATGTATGTATGTATGTATGTATGTATGTATGTATGTATGTATGTATGTATGTATGTATGTATGTATGTATGTATGTATGTATGTATGTATAGATAGATAGATAATAGATAGATAGATAGATAGATAGATAGATAGATAGATAGATAGATAGATAGATAGATAGATAGATAGATAGACAAGGCAAGGCAAGGCAAGGCAAGGCAAGCAAGGCAAGGCAAGGCAAAATTCTTTTATTCGAGGATAATAGATAAGCACTCATGTGCTTTTTTACATCCAGTCCCCGCCCTTTTCAGGGATAACATCAAGATAAAAAAGATAGCCTCAACTAAACAAGAACAATTATAATGATCCAATTACCAAGAGCAAAAATCCTTACCAAGTATCAAACAACAGGTAAGAAATAGACAGAGATACAATATTAAGGTAATGTTATAAAAAAAAAAAGGGGGGGGCACTCATTCAGAAACGATAAAAAAGAAGTAAGAATAAATGATGATTTTGATTTGAATAAAAACGAATAAACAAACAAACAAACAAACATTGAAAACAAAACAAAAAACCCCAGCAAAAACAAAACAAAACGAAACAAAACAAAAAAGGCGCAATAATTAAAGATCAAACATGAGAATATGATGGTTAGATGACTCAAAACATCAATCCACCACCTTCTATCATCAAAATAAGTCCCTTAAAACATAAGATTTTGATAAAAGGTGGGAAAGAACATCAACAACAGGTAAGAAATAAGACAGAGATGCAATATTAAAGTAATGTTATAAAAAGGCACTCATTCAGAAACGAAAATATGAAGTAAGAATCAATGGAGATTTTGATTTGAAGTTTAAAAAAAAAAAAAAAAAAAAAAAAAAAAAAAAAAAAGGGCGCTATAATTAAAGAGCAAAAATGAGAATATGATGAGGTTAGATGACTGAAGACATCAATCCACTACCATCTATCATCAAAATAAGTCCCATAAAGCATAAGTTTTTGAACAAAAAAGCCCCCAGCTCACACACACACACAAACACACACACACACACACACACACCACACACACACACACACACACACACACACACACACACACACACACACACACACACCACACGCACGCAACGCCACGCACGCACAAACACACACATACACACACACCTCACTTAGTCTCATGATTGAAGGTCATAAGATCATCATAATCAGAGAGAAATAGGAGGGGAGGGCAGATAGTTTGAGAGGGGAGAAGTGTGGTTTGCTATTTTTGATGCATCAAGTGGATTAGAAGGTGATTTTTGAAGGTTGTTAATGATTGATGCTGTTTAATTGAGTCAAGAGGGAGTTCCATAGCGTAGGGCCTGAGTATAGTAAACTAGTTTTGAACAAGTCTATTCTTGGGATTGGGCACTTGGCTTTACCGTATTTCTGGAATGATTCAATTGGGAATT
>CM060326.1:41534321-41537226 GCA_030674155.1 Stramonita haemastoma | reverse complement strand
AAAAAAGAACCCTACCAAAACAGGAGAAAAGTCAAAAAGCAAAGATAAAGCAAAAAGCAAAAACAAGGAGAACATCACTATTACCAAGATTGTAAAAAAGATATATATATATATATACATCAACAAATGCATAATTCCCATTGGCATTAGATACATTAATACTTAAGACAATTTTTTTTAATGAGTGTGTGTGTGTGTGTGTGTGTGTGTGTGTGTGTGTGTGTGTGTGTGTGTGTGTGTGTGTGTGAGAGAGAGAGAGAGAGAGAGAAGTAGAGAGAGAAGAGAGAAGAGAGAGGAGAGAGAGAGATGATGAGAGAGACGAGAGAGAGGGAGAGGGAGAGAGGAAGAGGAGAGAGAGAGAAAACAGACAGACAGACAGACAGACAGACAAGACAGACAGACAGACAGAGAGAGAGAGAGGGAGAGGGAGGGAGGGAGGGAGAGAGAGAAAGACAGACAGACAGACAGACAGACAGACAGACAGACAGACAGACAGACAGACAGACAGAGAGAGAGAGAGAGAGAGAGAGAGAGAGAGAGAGAGAGAGAGAGAGAGAGAGATCACTAGATCAGAGTGAGGGTGTGTGTGCAAATTAGTGAACAGGCTTAAAGGAAACAAAAACAATGTACATGAACTGAATGCATTGTACATCATGCACAAGAACAAGTGTTTGCTCATGGGATTTCAGTTTACTCTAGTCACACCTGAAGATTTATACTAATTCAGTAATTGTAGCAAAAAAGAAGTCAGCACTAATTTGACTGCCAAAGGAAACTTGTCCCTTCAACCATATGAGTCTGCAACAAACCCATAACCCTACTGTTACTAGTGTTAGTATTATTACCACTATGGCAAGTCCCACAATGAATGATTGAATGAAGGAAGGAAGGAGGGAAGGAAGGAAGGGAGGAAGGAAGGAAGAAGGGAGGGAGAGAGGGAATGAAGGCATCAATGGAGGAAGGATTTATATATAAATGAAGGAGTGAATGAATTAAATTATTTAAAATACAAAAAAGTCAAATAGTTAAATCAGTAATAGGCCTTGGCTAAATCAGATTACAATAAAAGTCCACACCCAAAAGCATGATGGCAACACACAGTTTTTGTGACCTCATCTTCTTTGAAACTATTTAAAACCAATGCATGCTGAGTCAGTCAAATGAGTTTGTGTGCGACTTTTTCATACTTCAGTTGCGCTACTTACTCGAGTACAGAAGTCACTGTAGCCAACGTGTCGACTGGAAACTGAAAGTAGCTAAGTAAACTTCTCCAAAACCAATGGCCATTCAAAACTATTTCGTCGTGTTGGTCATTTTTCACATCTCTCGTACTGAGAATACAAATCGATTTATTGCTTGTTTTCATGCAAGCTTTGTAAGCACACAACTAAGTTATTCCCAAGACCAGAATGTGCTGAAGTTTCCCAGGTAATAATCGTGAACACGTAGGCTGATCAAAGCAAATTAAAAACATCTTGAGAACGTACAATTTAAGAATAAGGTAAACTCGGAATACACGCCGAATGGAGTTAAGTGTGTGTTGTGGTCTTTAAACAAAAGAAAAAAATATGTGTTCGCAAATACATAGTCCACAGCTGACTCGAATATTATCTAGACAGATGCACTGAATATATTTACGTAAATCAAATACATTAAGTGAGAGGAGAAAAACTAAAGAAGAAAAAAACACACAACAACCAAGAAGATCAACAATCAAAGAATTTTGAAAACAAAACAAATTGACATGATTTTATTTATTTATTTATTATTTCATATCCAGGATAATGGAATAAGCACTCTTGTACTTTTTACATCCAGTCCCCGTGTGTATGCAGTTTTGTAAATGTCATCTGTTCCCACCGGCACACGATGGCCTACTCTTACGAAAAACGGAACAGGATTTAACGTGTGCGCAAGATGTTCTGCGTGCATTCGCACACGGGGCCTCGGTTTAAAGTCTCATCCGAAGGATGATTGTGGAATAAGGTATTTAAGTATAACATTTTCAAATCGTCTTCCAGTATATATGGATAAGTAAGTCCAAAATCCAAAGACTAGGCTAATATGTATGTATGTATGTATGTATGTATGTATGTATGTATGTATGTATGTATGTATGTATGTATGTATGTATGTATGTATGTATGTATGTATGTATAGATAGATAGATAGATAGATAGATAGATAGATAGATAGATAGATAGATAGATAGATAGATAGATAGATAGATAGATAGATAGATAGACAAGGCAAGGCAAGGCAAGGCAAGGCAAGGCAAGGCAAGGCAAGGCAAAATTCTTTTATTCGAGGATAATAGATAAGCACTCATGTGCTTTTTTACATCCAGTCCCCGCCCTTTTCAGGGATAACATCAAGATAAAAAGATAGCCTCAACTAAACAAGAACAATTATAATGATCCAATTACCAAGAGCAAAAATCCTTACCAAGTATCAAACAACAGGTAAGAAATAGACAGAGATACAATATTAAGGTAATGTTATAAAAAAAAAAAAGGGGGGGCACTCATTCAGAAACGATAAAAAAGAAGTAAGAATAAATGATGATTTTGATTTGAATAAAAACGAATAAACAAACAAACAAACAAACATTGAAAACAAAACAAAAACCCCAGCAAAAACAAAACAAAACGAAACAAAACAAAAAAGGCGCAATAATTAAAGATCAAACATGAGAATATGATGGTTAGATGACTCAAAACATCAATCCACCACCTTCTATCATCAAAATAAGTCCCTTAAAACATAAGATTTTGATAAAAGGTGGGAAAGAACATCAACAACAGGTAAGAAATAAGACAGAGATGCAATATTAAAGTAATGTTATAAAAAGGCACTCATTCAGAAACGAAAATATGAAGTAAGAATCAATGGAGATTTTGATTTG
>CM060326.1:41514321-41531821 GCA_030674155.1 Stramonita haemastoma | reverse complement strand
CCCCCCCCCCCAAAAAAAAAACAAAAAAAAACCAAAAAAAACAACTATATTTTAAAAAATAATAATAATAACAACGAAACAACGTTTAAAGTTATACAAACCGGTTTTAAATTAAAATCAATGTATTAAAAAAATAATATCTATACTAATGAAAAAGGATTGGGAAATTGCAATTATTTAAGACGATTATACACAAGGCATCACTAATCTATATACCAAAGCATTCATGTAAAAAAAATACATTCCGTGTGTGTGTTGTGTGTGTGTGTGTGTGTGTGTGTGTGTGTGTGTGTGTGTGGTGTGTGTGTGTGTGTGTGTGTGTGTGTGTGTGTGTGTGTGTGTGTGTGTGTGTGTGTGTGTGTGTGTGTGAGGGAGGGAGGGGGGGGGGAACAAGCAAAGAAGGCATAAGAAACCTTAATACAAAAATACATACAAAACACCTCTCTATATTCAAACGGTAAGAATACATTTCAATTCAACACAAGAACGAATGTAAGGAGTGTGAACAATATAAGACAAGGTATGATAAATTACAGTGAAAAATCATTTGAGCATTAAGCACATTGTCTTATGAAGTGACTACTTCTCTTAGCTTGAAAGCCTTGTACAAAAATAAAGAAAAGTTCTGTATAACTTCAGGATTTGCATAAGACATCAATAAATTCAATTTAAACAAGTAAGGTTCACTATAATACTTTGGTTGAATAAATTTTACTCTAAGGTTATGTAATTGTTGGCAACAAAGAACAAGGTGGACTTCATCTTCTTGTGACACATTGCACAATGGACATAAAAATAATCATGATCATTATGGGTTCTATACCTTAAAGGATGTACATTCAGATCAGATATACCATGTCTAAATTTTGCTGTGATGTGTTTCAATTGCCGATTCATATCAGTGTTTAAATAGCATTTTAAATCATGACCATTACAGTATGTTATGTAATAGTCAAACCTTTGGCCAGTGTTAATATGATGGTTCCAGTTCTGCCACCTGCAGTCGATCAATCTTTGACAAAAGATTTTAATGAAATCACGAACATCACCCACACCTTGATTCAACCACACATCTCCAAATCCATTTTCATTTAAACAGACAGGCACACTTGATACCCAATTTTTCTTTTCCTATTGCATCTAAGTTATAAACATTTTATACGCCTTATTTGGTAATCTCAGATCTTCCATTTGTAACAACTTAATGCAATAATGAATACAGTTAACTACAGAATTTATGTACAATTGATATCTATTAGTTTCACCATAAATGATGTCATTATGTGTTCTTCTATCAACACCTAAGTATTTCTTTATTGCAAATGAACAGATTCACAATGAACTGCTGCTTTGTCCAACCCCCATAATTCTGACCCATACTGAAGAACTGGTTGAACCTGTGAGTCAAATAGCTTCAGTAATAGCCCAAAAGAATTATTATTAAGTGTATACAACCTTTGCATTATATATACAAATGCATTTTTTGCCCTACTAGAAAGGTCCTTACAAGCAGCAGTGAAACTCAGACGCGTAGAAAACAATATCCCTAAGTACTTATAAACATTAACCACGGGTAGCAGACTACCATCGTAAGTCCATCTTTCTCGTATCCTCCCTTACGAAACACAATGATGTTACTTTTCTTCATATTCACTTTTAATTGAAGTGTAAATGCAGTGTTACAGATTATTTAACTGATTTTGAAACTCCACTATAGTCTCTGATAACAGCACTACATCATCAGTCAATAACAGAATGAACAACTCAAACACATCATGTGAGAAAAGTGCACCATGTTTTCCATTATTAATTACTTGTAATGCTAATTCATTTAAGAAAAGTGAAAATAAAACAGGGCTACACACATCTCCTTGCTTGACTGCAACTGTGCAAGTAATGAAATCTGTCATTTTTAGAACCACAACTTGTGTAGGCCTATCTTGCAGACCGGAGGCTAGTATAGTATATACCGTTCCGATTTATTGTACAGTAGGCTCTACATTCCCCTCTAGCTCCCCATCCTCTTCCCTGAACCCCCCTTCCCCGCCCTCTTATCTCTTCTTTCAGGTCAGGAGGCCTACTGTCCATCAAACTATGGTGTCAATAAACGGCTATTGTCCTAAACTGGACAGGTGCAACAAAATTTAATATAAAAACTGCCCCCTCTCTCCTCACCGTCTGGAAACGTGTGTGGTGTGTGTGTGTGTGTTGTGTGTGTGTGTGTGTGTGTGTGTGTGTGTGTGTGTGTGTGTGTGTGTGGTGTGTGTGTGTGTGTGTGTGTGTGGGTGTGTGTGTGTGTGTGTGTGTGTGATTTTTTTTATTTGAAGTTAGCAAGGAATATTTAAATAAAATTAATTTTGATATTGACAACAGCAAAATAAACAGAAAAAAAGACATTTCTTTGTGCCAGTAGTCATTGAGTTCTAAACTCATAATAACACTGACTACCCAGTCTCTTTTTTCCCAATTTCTCTGAATTATTTAACTGATTGCCACTGTTATGAAAGTAGTCAATGTATATATAGGAATGTATATGCATGCAATTGTGCTCATAAAATAAATATGTCTTATATTTGGCTTTAATGATTTTTTAAATTGTAAATTCATGTCTTTCCAGCCAATGGTTTTAAAACATTGCATTTATTATGGTGTGTGTGTGTGTGGTGTGTGTGGTGTGTGTGTGTGTGTGTGTGTGTGTGTGTGTGTGTGTGTGTGTGTGTGTGTGTGTGTGTTGTGTGTGTGTGTGATGTGTGTGTGGCGTGTTTGTGATGTATGCGTGCGTGTGGATCGTGCGTGTGCGGTGGTGCGGTGCGTGCGTAGGCATAAATGCGTAAATAATAGTGGTTATGTGTCTTTTCTAGTCAATGGTTTTAATAACATTGTATGCATACAGTGTGTGTGTGTGTGTGTGTGTGTGTGTGTGTGTGTGTGTGTGTGTGTGTGTGTGTGTGTGTGTGTGTGTGTGTGTGTGTTTAATCTATCTTATTTTATGTATGTCGAGGGCAATGGAATAAACACTCATGTGCCTCTTTTCATCCAGTCCCCGTGTGTATGCAGTTTTGTAAATGTCATCTGTTCCCACCGGCACATGATGGCCTACTGTTATGAAAAGCGGAACAGGATTTAACGTGTGAGCAAGATGTTCTGCGTGGGTACACACACGGGGCCTCGGTTTATAGTCTCATCCGAAGGACTTTGGGGGAAAGTGGAATCAGCACTGATGTTAACTCCAGGAGAAAAATCTCATCGAACGGGAATCGAACCCGGGTTGTCAAATTGCCAGTGCAATGTTCTGACCACTAGGCTATCCCGTCCCCCTGTGTGTGTATATGTGTGCGTGTGCGTGTGCGTGTGTGTGTGTGTGTGCGCGCGCGCGCGCGCGTATGAGTGTGTGTGTGTGTGACATTTTTATTTGAAGCTATCATGATTATAATGTTTGAACAAATATGAAATGTAGCTATCTAAGTATCTTGTGTCTTTTGATTATGATTCGTATCAATATGCCTGTCAATATTATAACTGCCCTTCAGGGATGATTAAAAGTGTTTTTGACTTGACTTGATTTGATATTTAATATCAATAATAGCTTTCTTTGCGTCTCTCGAGATGATGATTACTATCAGTTATGTGCAATTCTTGCTCTTCAAGGGATGATTTAAGTTTGTGTTAATGTTTTTTGTTTGTTTTGTTCTCTTTTGTTTGTTTGTTTCTTGTTTTTTTTTCTTATTTGACTTTATCTTTGAATCGGGTCAAACTCAATGGATTTTGTGGTGAAGTTCCGGAGTGCTTCTCTGATATTTGCATATTCGACTGAAGTTTTATTTGACCAATAGGCCTACCTTTTTATAGCCGTTCCTGGGGGGTCGTGTTTACATCTGAGTTGATGCAAAAACAATGAGCTGAGCAATTTAATAATTAAATTATTATTATTATTATTATTATTATTATTATTATTATTATTATTATTATTATTATTATTATTATTATTATTATTATTACTATTACTATTACTATTATTATTATTATCATCATCATCATCATTAGTAGTAGTAGTAGTAGTAGTAGTAGTAGTAGTAGTAGTAGTAGTAGTAGTAGTAGTAGTAGTAGTAGTAGTAGTAGTAGTAGTAGTAGTATCATCATCATCATCATTATCACTTACGGACTGGGTTCACGAGGTTCCAGTTATTGTTACCAGTTATTGTCAAAAGAACCGTTTAACGACACAGAAGAGAAAGGGAAAGGAGGGATCGCCTATCGCCCCCTTGGCCTTGCCTACTGGTTTTGTAAGGGGGGGGGGGGGGGGGAGGTGAGGGGGGTACGGATGGGGGACAGTCAGAGTAAAGAATCAGTAAACAGAGAGAGCAGATTCCAGGACAGGAAGGGTTGAAGCACTACTTACCAAGGTAGGCCTATATGTCACTATTTTGGAGTCAAGGTAGGCCTAGAATGATAATTTTTTTTTACCAACTGCTTAGGCCTAGTACAAGGCCTGTGCGTGTCATTTAACGCCTTTCGCTTGATAGTGTCTGCATAACTGTTTCGTTGTATGTATTCCGAACATAAATTTAAGAGGCTGCACACAGCGTAAAAAATCTGGAATTTCATTTTGAAATGGAACATTGGATAAGCCTAAGGACTGACGCTCCTGCTTAGAAAGCAAAAACTCCGGGTTTGAAGTGTGTGGGGGTTGATCCGTTCGAACCCGTTTGTGTCCAAAACTTTTTCCTTATTCACTAGACCGCGAGTGGTGGTCTGGGTGCTAGTCTATTATATCAGATGTTACGATAACCGTGTACAACACGCATTTAGTGCACTTAAAAGAACCCACGGAGAGTTGTCCCTGGCATATATCTGAAGAAAAAAGCCACTGTGATATGGAAACAAAACTAATACACACGCAGACAGCGAAAGAGCGAAAAATGGTAGCGCTACTCTTGTGGCGACACGCTCTGCTTAGGGAGAACAGCCAGAATTTTACGCAATTTGCCGTGACTTTAGGTGATATGCAATAGGCTTCAATACAATAGAATACAATACAACGCAATGTAATACATCACAGTACAATGCAACACAATAAAACTGTACAATACCATACAAGCACAATACAGCACAATGCAATACAACACAGTACAGCACAACACAATAAAACAGTACAATACCATACAATACAATTCAATACAATACAAGAACCGTCAGTCTCTCAGTGCAGGTGTCTGCAACCTGAAGATGGTAGGCCTAGTACAACAGCCAGTTTGTGCACGCTAAGCCAAGCTGTGCATTTCATCTAGGGTAGGGCGTACTATCTTTGCACACACACACACACACCACACACACACACACACACACACACACACACACACACACACACACACACACACACACACACACACACACACACACACACACACACACACACTGACCGACAGACCACCCATCTCCTCCTCTGTCTGTCTGTCTGTCTGTCTGTCTGTCTTCTCTCTCTCTCTCTCTCTCTCTCTCTCTCTCTCTCTCCTCTCTCTCTCTCTCTCTCTCTCAGTTTTTAAAAATAAATCTTAATCTTATCCCTCATAAGGACGGGGACTGCATGTAATAAAGCACAAGAGTGCTTATTCATTATCCTCGAATTTAAGAAGTGGCTGGCCCCCTCCCCCTCCCCCCCCCCCCCCTCTCTCTCTCTCTCTCTCTCTCTCTCCTCTCTCTCTCTCTGGCGTTGGTGTCACTTGCTGCTGGGGTGTCTATGTCTGTAAACAAAGCCAGGATGGAGGGTGCGGACAGACTGATACCAGCCACATGCGCGTAGCTCATAACGCGGGCTGTGGTGTCTTTAACGGATGGTAGTCGTGAACGGGAAGGCTGCTTGCACAAAAAAAAGAACTGACTTGCAGTTTTGGAAATTTCTGTTGTAGAATGTTTACTTACCATATGGAGTGTGAAAAATTTATGCATCTGTTAAAACTTGTAATGCCTCATACTGTCTATATCAAGCTGTCACCGTGGTCCATTGCTGACCCAGAAGGAATGTTCTGTCAGTTTCATCAAGCTGTCACTGTGGTCTCCTGCTGACCGGGAGGGACTGAAGAATCCTATCAGTGCTAGACATGACGTGATGCATGTAAAAATGGATGCAATTCGATTGTTTCTTTTATAAAAAGAGGTCTCTGATGCCTTGCTCTACTACGACCTCAAAGGTTATGGGACACCTTTACCTTTTTTGTTTTTGGTGCAGCTAGAGCTCAGAAGTTCTTCAATGGTGAGATTTTGTAGATGTGGCCATTTGCCTACCAGTAAGGTAGCCACATTCCAACTTCGTTATAAAACTGGTACAGGCGTGTGCGCGTGTGTAAGCATGCCCATGGCTCATGTGTACGCGCACTTGTATTTAGTTATTATATATATATATATTTTTTTTTAATTCTTTTATATCGAGGATAATGGAATAAGCAGAAATATGCTTTTTTACATCCAGTCCCCGTGTGTATGCAGTTTTTGTAAATGTCATCTGTTCCCACCGGCACACGATGGCCTATTCTTACGAAAAGCGGAATAGGATTTAACATGTGCGCAAGATGTTCTGCGTGCGTTCGCACACGGGACCTCGGTTTATAGTCTCACCCGAAAGACATTTGGGGAGAGTGGAGTCAACACTGAAGTTACTCCAGAGGAAAAATTCCCTCGACCGGGAATCGAACCCGGGTCGTCAAATTGCCAGCGCAATGTTCTGACCACTAGGCTATCCCGTCCCCCTTGTGTGTGTGTGTGTGTGTGTGTGTGTGTGTGTGTGTGTGTGTGTGTGTGTGTGTGTGTGTGTGTGTGTGTGTGTGTGTGTGTGTGTGTGTGTGTGTGAGAGAGAGAGAGAGAGAGAGAGAGAGAGAGAGACAGACAGACAGACAGACAGACAGACAGACAGACAGACAGACAGACAGACAGACAGAGTTTTCAAGGGGATAGTTGCACACAGGCTTGTGCCTCCTAGATTATCACACATTTATCACATCTTTACAAAGTTGCACAAACCATTTTGAAAAAGACGTTTTGACATGGATGCTATATCCCGACCAGTTTGTTGCATGATTTTATTCCCTTTTGTTTGTTTTTTAAGGGGGCGGGATAGCGGAGTGATCAGAGCGCTCGCTTTCCCCAAGTCAAATAAGCGTCAAGCGTGGTTACCAGTTGGATGGGTGACCGTTTGCACGCCTTGGCTTCAGTATAATCCCCCAGTTCACCCAGCTGTAAATGGGTACCTGCCCTCTTTAGGGTTAGGGAAGGTAAATCAGCGAGGGAGAGGAGATGGGCACCGCCCTCAATATGCTGGCCCCTAGAGATGCTGAGGTCTCTGATGCCTAGCTCCACTATGACAACAAAGGTTATGGGACACCTTTACCTTTTTTTTGTTTTTGGTGCAGCTAGAGCTCTGAAGTTCTCCAATAGTGAGATTTTGTAGATGTGGCCATTTGCCTACCAGTAAGGCAGCCACATTCCAACTTCGTGATTGATGTCCAAACACGACATCAGTGTGCATCCATCTGTCTATTTTTAAACTTTGTGAACCTTCCTCCGTCACACAATGGCCTACTCTTTCGAAAGGCAGACGGTGTTTTGACATATGCACAAGATTTGTGCACGTTTGTGGTCGGAACCTTGGTTTAAAATTAAAGTCTCATTTGCAGGACTTAGAGGGAGGTGGAGTTGGTACTGATGTTGATTCCAGGGGGGAAAATGTGTGTGTAGTGTATGTGTGTGTGTGTGTGTGTGTGTGTGTGTGTGTGTGTGTGTGTGTGTGTGTGTGTGTGTGTGTGTGTGTGTGTGCCCAGCATACTTTTGTAACTCTTTCTTTGGGGTCACGAAAACAGGTTTTTTGTTTTTCTTTAAAAATTCTTTTTGTATATCTTTAATCTGCATGTTATAATTTGAACAAAATTAAACATAATTTTGAAAATACCCATCAAATCTAGGATCAGTGATCACATCTTGGGCTTACCCAAACGTTCTTGTGTAACCTGAGAAAAAACATCATCCCATTCATCCTCACATGGCAAGATCATGTTGTCACTAGTCTCACTGATGCTGGGAACCACATACTTTTATTCTACACAATTATAAACCCCCCAAATAATGAGGATATCACAAAAATAAGCATCTCTCCCCATGTTGTCAACTTGGTGATTGCACATCATGTTTTCCCCATTGTTTACCACACACCATTGCGAAGTTGTAGCAGTCGACAATGACGCTTTCTACTGCTATAAGTCAAATCGCAGCTATCTCGTGACCAACTGGAAGTGTTGTAAAAATGTCAAAATTATAGTTTTTAATTTAGCACTTTTATCAGAAAAATTCTCATACTTCACAGATTACACTAAAAATGGGATGATTGACAAAACTGCCTTGGAAAAAGAACGTTCAATGAAAGATCAACCAATTCTCATCTCCCTGTGTCGTTTGGTCACTGGTCAATCGAAAATAGGTCACCAGCAGGCCCTTTGTGCCCACGTGGTTGTGATAGATGATGAGAAAGTTCCACGGACCATGTGGAAATTTGAGTACACCGAAGATGGTATGTGACTGCTTTATTTTTTAAATCGATTTTCTAGTTCATTAAACCATTTTCAGTACTGATATTAGATGCATATGTTAGTTTGACTTTTCTTGTTTCTATTACTAAAAGAGAAATGGTATCCCAATTTTACTTTGGCCCTGAATGAGTTTTGTTTGTCAGTGGTGTAGCAGTGTCCATTTTTGGGCGCCATTTTTTTCTGGCAAAAATCGCATTAAACCATTGATTTCTCAGCAACGGCATTAGATAATGCCTGCATTTTATTTCCACAACACCCACACAGAAAATAGACTGTCAGGTATTTTTAGAAACATCTTTTTTCTTTGAAAGTGACCACCCCTCCGGGTGAGGACTTTTTGGCAGGAAGTACATGTATATACGCATACATAATTCTACCCCCCAAAACAAGCCAAGATTGCCCGCCCCCCCCCCCCTCCACACACACACACCTCATCTATAGTTGCACGTCGTGTATGCATACACACTCAAACACATATGCATCTAAACACACATACTTAAGAACACACACACACACACACACACACACACACACACACACACACACACATGTGGCTTAAAGAGATCACCGCTAGCCTAGCAAAAAGACAGAGGAACGGGCATGCGCAGAGGCTACTTAAACTGCATGCAACATCCGTCACTTTGGCCTGCCATCTTGAATAGATAAAAAAACAACAACAACGTAAATTGGGTTTTCTGTAGAACTAATCCAGTGAAGTCAGTGTCGACTTATTGTGAGATTACATGCGCAGGTCGCGCTATACAAGGAATCCGAGATGCAAGGTAGGCCTAATTGTTTTACTTTGATTATGTTTTGGAGACCATTTGATCCCAATCCCGCCAGTCCCTGAAAACGAGGGTTCAAATCTTGGTAGTGGCATCCGTTGAATTCTTCTGGGAAAGCGCAGACAGCAACTACTTTTTTCTGTCATATGAGCGAAATGCGTTGCGCTGGTGGGTGATCGCCCTGGTGGGTGATCGCTCTGGTCAACTTACTGCTGATCTGCCTGTGCTTTTGCACAGTATGCACATACACAGAATCAAATATATGAGGTTTCCATAACTCATGTCAGCATTAACTGCAGTGTGCTATGAAACATAAACATACCCAGCATACATCATTATAGCCCCAGACTGGGAAATCTCAAACAGGATATAAATATAACCACCACCACCACTACCACAACAACCAAGTTTAACTGTGTAGATAGATCTAATACCAATAGCATCGCATTGCATTTTCTGCTTTTGTAGATCTGAGCATGAGAAAGCCATTTGATGGATAGAACAAAGAAGTGACACAGACAGCTCAAGCCAAAGTGAATTTTAGACATAACATTCCCAGTCCTTCCAAGTTGACACTGAGAGCAGGATCTGGAAGCTGGTTACAGCTCTAAAGTAGGCCTGTAGATCTAGATTTGCAGGTGGCTGACATTGGTACTTCTGATTCCTATAAATTGTTATGTAAAGAGGGAAACATTCATGTTTCTGATTCCTGTCATGGATCTGTAAAGAGGAGGACATCCCCCCCCCCCCAATTCCAATGTCATGGGTATGTAAAAAGTGAGACATCACCACTTCCCACTTAAGTGTCATATGTCTGTAGAGAGAGGAATATTGAGTCATCCACTAGTTTGGATGGTATTAAAGAGGGAAACTACACACTCTAATATCTTTGTTATGTGTAATTGTATTTATTAATTTAACACTTTGTACTCCAAAAGTGCAACTACACTGCAGTCTTTGTGGACCAGCCCTGCAGCAGCTGCATACAGTGTGCACTGGGTCATCATCGTAAAATCATATCTTTTTTGTTTGAAGCCCATTTCTTATGAAACTATGGCATTGTGTAGGTGAATGTATGCCTGTTGTGTGTGTGCACCAATGTTTATACTGCTGAAAAATTGTTTTAATTATGCCGTTTATGGTGTGAAATGATGGGTGTGTGTGTGTGTGTGTGTGTGTGTGTGTGTGTGTGTGTGTGTGTGTGTGTGTGTGTGTGTGTGTTATGTTACACTCTCATCGAGGAAGAGCTTGGCATGTTTGCCACTTTGGATTTGTTTCTGGATGGCTAACACTAACAATGTAACAGACTGATGGCATGGAAAAGGATAAGCTGTACTGAAAAAAAATCAATGCAGTGCTCCCACAACTTCTTAGGAAATTAATGGACAAGTCAGTCAGCCATCATCCAGGCAAAATGTCAGAATAATCTTTTTTTTTTAATCTGTTTTAAAGGATCAGCACTGAGACATTGGGAAGAAGGAGCCCTGGACAGGGTGAGCAACAGAGAGCATGAAATGTTGATGCATGAGTGGGGGAGAGAAAGGCGGGAAGAACAAAAAGTAAGTTAGTATGAAAGATGAGAGTGTGTCTGACAAGGTGTTAAATTTTAGTCTGAACAGATCCCCCATGTGGATGCCTAAGGCTGTCAGTATGTACAGCATCCCCACATTCTAAAAATTCTGTGCTAGCAATTAAGATTTTTCTATCCCTATCTTTCTATAGGACTATATTACTGTTGTGTTTAAGTGGATTAAACATCAACCCGTTCTTGATATTTTTGGTACAGGTCTCAATGTTTTGAACAGAAGATTAAATTTGACGAGGAGGTCATAAGTCAAAAAGCTGTGTCATCGGAGTAGTATTGAAACAGAACAATGATGATGATGATAAGGAATACTTATTAAGTTATAGCACTGGGTTTTTTCGAAGCTGTAGGCTTTTTACAGTATCTAAAATGGTTATAATACTAAACAGTATAGGTAGTACTTGACATAAATGTGGGTGCACATATACACACACAGTGTCCACAGACACGCGCGCACACACACACACACACACACACACACACACACACACACACGCGCACGCGCACGCACACACACACACACACACACACACACACACACACACAATGGCACATGTACACACACATGTACACACACATGTACCCATGCACACACTCACTCACTCATTCACTCACTCTCTCTCTCTCCTCTCTCTCTCTCTCTCTCTCTCTCTCTCTCTCTCTCTCTCTCTCTCTCTCTCTCTCACACACACACACACACACCACACACACACACACACACACACACACACACACACACACACACAAATTCTGCGATTTAAACCTTTGACCTCTTTTGGGGGCATAGAAATATATTTCAAGTAAACCTTTAAGAAAGTATCAGCACATGCATTGAAATTTACAGTAAATGATCATTGACAAGCATAAAATTAGTGATACTGACAGGTAATTAAAATACAAAACTATTTCATAGCTTTCAAATTTGATAAACTTCCCAAACATCACACACCCTACTTTAAAGCAATTTAAAAAGTTGATAATGACTTAAAAGAAAAATTCCTTTTGGGAAAAAATCAATGTGGACATTCCATTATGAAGTGAAATTCCATTCTCAGTTATGACCATATACCACAGTTGCAACTTGGATGTAAATCCTATGGAATGTGGAATATTGTTACATCTACTAGTTTGAATCAAAAGCTTATTCAATAATTAATGCATCTTATGAAATAATGGCAATTTTATAATGCGTCTGGTAGGGTCATTATGTAGCTTTCTTTTCCACACATGAGTTTGAGTTACCTATAGAATAGACAGTTGTTATTATGTCAAAAGAGAAAGTTAGTTTACAGTTTTTGTATTTTTATCTGAAAATATGTGGAAATCTTAAACACAGTCAAATCCACTTTCAGTTACAATGTTTTTGATACAGTTTAACCAAGGAGACATATCCCCTTGTTTTTGTACTGTGTGCAAAATAATAGTCAACATGAATAATTCTTCATGGAACATGGCATAAAATAAGCCCCAAATTTAATTATTTCAATGTTTGCTAAAACTGAATTGGATGGGTACCTGTATCTCTATAAATATTTTAATTCATGATTATTTTATTTAGATAGAACAAAAGCTTAACAAAATTAAGTTGCAATTTTTCTATAATACTATTTTTGTACCCCCAAATTTCTCAACCATATAAAAAGTCTGGTAGAATAGCCTTCAGAAATGAACAGTCAATAACAGGGAGAACAACAGTTTCTAAAATGAGCTACAATATATTTTGCACAGGCTTGTACTAATGTAGCCTACTGCTGGTGCCATCCCATTTGCAGGATAAAAATTTTAGGAAGGAACTTTATTCTAAAAAAAACTAGTTCTTATTTGGAACAATGTGAGGCACTTTATTTATTTATTTTGGTAGGTTTAATGGATTTTGCCTTTGGTGTTCCTCAGACTAGACATACTGACATTTCCTGGACACCAGGTTGTAGATCCTCTTTAGTGAGGCTACATTGGTCATGAATTGGATTGTGATGATGATTGTACATAAAGAGTTCAAAAGAGTAGTGTATAGTGGTGAGGTTGTAAAGACTCCACTTAACATTCAATATCTGTCTCCGTCTCTGTCTGTCTCCTCTCTCTCTCTCTCTCTCTGTGTCGCTGTCTCTGTCTGTCTGTCTGTCTGTCTGTCTGTCTGTCTGTCTCTCTCTCTCTCTCTCTCTCTCTCTCTCCTCTCTCTCTCTCTCTCTCTCTCTCTCTCTCTCTCTCTCTCTCTCTCTCTCTCTCTCTCTCAGTCTCTCTGTCTGTCTCTCTGTCTCTGTCTGTCTCTCTGTCTGTCTGTCTGCTTCTGTCTTCTCTCTCTTCTCTCTCTCTCTCTCTCTCTCTCTCTCTCTCTCTCTCTCTCTCTCTTCTCTCTCTTCTCTCTTCTCTCTCTTCTCTCTCTCTCTCTGTCTCTCTCTCTCTCTCTCTCTCTCTCTCTCTCCTCTCTCTCTCTCTCTCTCTCTCTCTCTCTTCTTCCCCTCTCTCTCTCTCTCACTGCTTGTCTCTCAGTCAGTCTGTGTCTTGTGTCTGTTGTCACATTTACAGTGAATTGAGAAAGCCATGCATGTAAACTGTAAAGGGATCTATTTGTTTTGCTTGTGTTCATTAACACAAAGTGTTCAGTTTATTTGGGTTGTTCGTTAAATCACAGAAACTGAAGGGGCCATAATTTATTCCACTTAATCATTGCTGTGTATGTAAAGGCTGAAAATGATCTGTTTTGGGGCGTATGTGTTTGTTTATGTACATAGTATGCAGTTCTATAAATTTGTAAAATTCATTTTAAATGTGCCAGTGAAGTTGAAGAGGGCTAGGGTCATAATTTGTTTCCAATCTGTCATTATGGATTAATCATTTGTACTAGTACTTTGCACACTCGGCTTAAAAAAAAAAAGACAGCACCCCCTTCCCCTTCCAAAAAAAGAAACAAACAAACCCATAACCGAAGATAGTCTAAATGAGCAGAGGGTGAAGTAGCCAGGTAGTTACAGGGTCAGAATAATGAATGATGTTGTGTAATCTGATGGTGCAGCTTAGTCATCTCTGAACTGTGTTTGGGTGGGAGGGTGGGGGATATTGTCGATTGCAAATGCATTCTGCGTATCCTTCCAATGAATCTGTTAAAGTGCATGCACACTGGTGCCTTGTTTCAAAGACATCATCCCAGAAGTTGAAATGCGGCTGCCTGTGGTGGGAAAATGATTGCATGAATGCAGAACACCACCATTGGTAAACCTAGGATTTCTAGCTGAGGACTGAAAAAGAGAATAGGTGAGCTATGGCCCGTGGTGTGGGTGACATGGACATGTATACCATTCATGCTCTTTGTGACCTGGAGAGGGATGGGCTTGACAGGTTCACTCTGCCTGAAACAATTGCATTTATTTATAAACATTTGTTATAGTGTACACTTTGCGTTAAATCCCCCCTCCTCCCCCACCTTTCCCTTTTTCCTTGGAGATGGGACTTGGTTAGACTTCATGATTTGCTGAGATGGCATTAAGGTTCCTTTGTGGTCAGTCTTCATCAGAGCTTTAAATTGACTGCTATTGCAACATCATGAATATATTCAAAGCTTGGGGAGAGTTACACTTACAGTGTCTCATCTGTTTGCAGAAGCTGTGTTTCTCCCTGAATTTCTCAGGTTGATTAGTTTCTGACCGGTGTTTGATTTCTCCACTAAAAGAGAAAAAATTTTCAGTATGTTGATTTGGTAATTTGGTTTGGTTTTTAGCATGCAATGAGGGGTATGTGCATCTTTTAAGTGTGTGCTGCTATACTTTGTATGATTGGTAGCCAAGAAGATATTGCTGTGGCTTTCTGATCCTATGGTCCTCAAGTTGTGAGTTCAACTCTCAGCACTCTTTAAGGACTGAAGGATGACAATTTTACAGTTGCACAAATCACCTTATTTGCCAATGTGCCAATACCTGCCCACCCTTTGTTTAGACTTGCATGCTGAGGATGAAAATTGCAAATTAGGGATTCTTTGATTCAGGTCATTGTTCAGTGACTTGCAGAAAATATCCAGCATACACCTAAGGTTTGTACAGCACACTGGGTTAACACAGTTGTACAGCATCAGCTTTGTTGTATTTCTTGGCAGATGATTAGAGTGTATGGAATGTTCTGCACACTGTGCATCTCTTAAGGAAAAAGTCGGAACACAACATGCAATAGCAGCAGAACAAAATTTCAGTGCCAACTCTTTTGGAAGAGGTGCATCTCTTTGGGAAAATAATGAACACTGAAACTGTATGTTTTACTCTATGTGTGTATTTGTGTGTGCGTGCGTGCGCGTGCATGCCTGCGTGTATGCATGCATGCATGTGTGCATGCATGCGTGTGTTTGTATACTTGTGTGTTTACTGTATTTGTAGTTAGTTAGTTAGTTAGTAGTTAGTTAGTTAGTTAGTTAGTTAGTTAGTTAGTTAGTTAGTGTTAGTTAGTTAGTTAGTTAGTTAGTTAGTGTGTGTGTGTGTGTGTGTGTGTGTGTATTCATAAGTGAATTTGTATTTGTGTGTGTGTGTGTTTTGTGATGTCCAAATTGTTTCATTTGCACGTTTACACGATGTCCTTGAATCGGCAAATTTTGATATGAAGACAAGCCGGGAAGATGCTAGTCAACTTTTCAATTAAGAAGTCATAGTAGTTTTTGCCCCAAGGTGAATGTGGCAAACTTTTTTTTTTTGAGTGTGGCAGACATTTCTCAGGTTGTGTTAGAGAGATGTGGTCTAGGAGTTACACATCTACTTAAGAAGCAAGAGGTTCATGATAGGAATGCTACCAGAAAATAGGGCTTCTTGTTATTTCACTAGTTGTGGTCTGGGTGCTAGTTATTCAGCTGGGAAGTTAAGTTTGCAGAAGTACTATGTATGATCTGGAATACTTCTTTAAGTCACATAGAAGATAATTTAGAATATATGATCACTACTCTTAACTTGCGTAGAAGATAATCCAGAATATACCACTGCAAATTCATGTAGAAGATAAATCAGAATATCTCACTAATTTTTAGTCATGTAGTATGATGTAGAAAATAACTCAGAATATGCCACCATTTTTAACTAATTAAAACATAAGTGAGAATATATATATATCTAACCAAAAAAAAGAGAATATATGATCCATGTATATCACTATTTTTAACAGGTGTAGAAAAAATCCAGAATATATCACCTCGTTTAACTCGCAAAGAAGATAATTTAGAATACAAGATAATCTGTCCAAATAATATATATACTCCTACTTTGAAGTAATTCATAGAAAATATTGCAGAGTTAACCATTGCCTTCAACTCATGTCTACAGAAAGTATTCCATAATAATCCATTACTTTGAACTTGTATAGAACAATCCTTGGTAACTAAAGATTTCCTATGCTAGAATGTGTGGAAAAACTGACAAAACTGAAAAATATCAGGCTAAAGTAAAACATGTTGTCCTTGCACTGAAGTGGATTGCACATTCCTGAATTCAACTTGAATTTCACACAGAGAAATGGATATATAATGCTCTGCACTGATTTGCTTTGCTCTGTAATGTTTTGCTTTACAATGCTTTGCATCGCTCTGCATTTGATTTTATCCTAGTACCACACCGCAGCACCACCACAACTGTTGTCACCATGCACTTCTACCACACTACACTACACACTTCTCCACATGACCCACTTCACCTCACCACAACCCATACACTCCCACTGTCATCACTACATACCACATTTTACCACACCACACTACACATTATCCACCATCATCAACATTGCACACATTACCACATAGCACACATCACAGTAGGACAATACACCAGACCATTCCAGACTACACCAGTAGGAAGTTACTTTTTTGTGGAAATACTGTTTGTAAAGTTCTGTTTACTGAAAGAATTCCCCTGTGTGGTGGAAATGTGTGTGGAGACTGTACTGTGGATGTTGTTTGGAGGTATTCATCTCTAGAATAAAAGAAGTCACATTTGATTGCAGTCAACATTAGCTTCCATCTGGATTTGATTTGCAGAGAGTGGGTAACCCAACTCTTTAACATTTCAGGGAACATCCTCTGTCTTCCGTAGTATTGGTAAAGTAAATGTTTGTTGTAAAGAACAGTATAACAAGGAGCAAAATGCCTTATGCAAGAAGAAAGAAAGAGAAATTATTCTGCAACATAACAAGATTTCTTTGTGTGTGTATGTTCATTGTAAATGAAATGGGCCACTTTGTGTGTGTGTGTGTGTGTGTGTGTGTGTGTGTGTGTGTGTGTGTGTGTGTGTGTGTGTGTGTGTCTCTGTGTGTCTGTGTGTGTGTGTGTGTGTGTGTGTGTGTGTGTGTGTGTGTGTGAGTGAGTGAGTGAGTGAGTGAGTGAGTGAATATGTCACACTTTATGTGTGTGTGCTTTATTTACTTATTTATATATTTCTGTATATCCAGGATAATGGAATAAGCACTCATGTGTTTTTTTTACATCCAGTCCCTGTGTGTATGCATTTTTTGTAAATTTTGTGTGTGTGTGTGTTTACCTGTGTGTGTTTGCCTCTGTGTGTGTGTGTGCCTGTGTTTACATATGCAGTGTGTTCATT
>CM060326.1:41484321-41509321 GCA_030674155.1 Stramonita haemastoma | reverse complement strand
ATATAATTGATTCAGATTATAATTTTGATATAAATAATAATCTTGGATGAAATAACAGCCCTAATATGGCCCCAGTGGCTGACTGGGCATGGTAACTGGAATTAAACCTCACCCCAGGACACAATGCACACACGTGCGTGTGTGCTTGCACGCACGCACACACAGACACACACACTTATATTCTCTTTCCCCTTCTCCCCCCCCAACACACACACACTTGTATTCTCATTCCTCTTCTCCCCCCTCCCCCAACACACACACACACACACACACACACACACACACACACACACACACACACACACACACACACACACACACACACACACACCACACACACACACACAACACTTGTATTCTCCTTCCCCTCCTCCTACCCCCCAAAACACACACACCACGCACGCACCACCACCACGCACGACGCGCGCGCGCACACACACACACACAACACACACACACACACACACACACACACACACACACACACACACACACACTTGTATTCTCCTTCCCCTCCTCCTCCGCCCCTCCCCCCACCCACCCCGAAACACACACATTCATTTCTCGGTGGTCATCTTTGTTTTTATCTATATTTTCATTATCATGCAGTGGTTGGAATAAAAAGTTCTGCAATTTTAAGTTGATATAATCTTGAATGAAATAACAACCCTGGTATGGCTTCTGTGGCTGACTGGGCATGGTGACTGATTGGAGATCTACCTGACACCAGGACACAATGCACATGCATGCACATGTGCGCATGCGCATACACACACACACACATGTACATACACACACGTACACACACACACACACACACACACACACACACACACACACACACACGTGCACACATGTACACACACACACACAACGCATGCACGCACGCACGCACGCACGCACGCAGCACACACACACACACACACACAATTTATATCTGTTTTCATTGGCCATCTTTTCCCATTTTGTGTTTATTTTCATGATCGCAAAGTGGTTTGCATGAACAGTTTTGCTATTTCAGTTGATTGATAATCTTCAATCAATGGAATGACAGCCCTGATATGGCATCTGTGGCTGACTGGGTATTGGGATTGATCACTGATCTACCTGACATGCGCGCACACACACACACACACACACACACACAACACCACTCGACACCTCACCACACACACACACACTCACACCACACTCACACTCATACACACACACACTCTTACAGACAGACAGACAGACAGACGACGACACACACACACACACACACACACACACACACACACACACACACCACACACACACACACCCCACACACTTATATCTGTTTTCATTGGCCATTGTTTCCCTTGTTGTTTTGATTTTCATGATCGCAAAATGGTTCACATGAACAGTTTTGCTATTTCATTTGATTGATAATCTTCAATCAATGGAATAACAGCCCTGATATGGCATCTGTGCTGACTGGGCATTGGGATTGATTGCTGATCTACCTCACACACACACACACATACATACACACACACACACACACACACACACACACACACACACACACACACACACACAACACACACACACACACACACACACACACATTTATTTCTGTCTTCATTGGCCATCTTTTCCCTCATTGTTTTGATTTTCATGATCGCAAAGTGGTTTGCATGAACAGTTTTTCCATTCGATTTTATTGTTAATCTTTAATTGATGGAATGACAGCCCTGATATGGCATTTGTGGCTGACTGGGCATTTGGATTGATCGCTGATCTACCTGGCACATGGATGCATGCAGACATGCGTGCGCGCGCACACACACACACACACACACACACACACACACACACACACACACACACACACACACACACACACAAACACACGACACCTCCACACCACATCATAACCAACCCACCCTACACCACACAAACATACACACACCCCCTCCCTCCCAACACACACTCACACACACACATACACTCTTCTTACAATGCACACGTGTGCACACACACACACACACACACACAACACACACACACACACACACACACCTGGTTTTTTTGGCCATCTTTTCCCTCATTGTTTTTATTTTCACCATCGCAAAGTGGTTTGCATGAACAGTTATGCTATTTCATTTGATTGTTAATCTTTAATTACTGGAATGACAGCCGTGATATGGCATCTGTAGCTGACTGGGTATTAGGATTGATCGCTGAACTACTTGGCACATGCACACACGTGCGCACGCGCACACACACATGCATGCATGCCACCACCACACCACATCATAACCAGCACACCCCACCCTACACCACACACACATACACTCCCCCCTCCATCACACACGCACACACCCCATTCTTACCCCCCCCCCCTCCCCAGCACTCACATACATACATTCTTTTCTCTGTAGTTATCATTTTCCTCATCCTTATTTTAGTTGTGATTCAGTGGTTGGGATAAACAGTTCTGCAATTTTAATTTGATCAATATAATCTTGGGTGAAATAACAGCCCTGATATGGCTTCTCTGGCTGAGTGGGCATGGTAGATGATTGGAGATCTACCTGACCCAGGACACAGTGCACATGCATGCACACGCATGTGTGTGCGTGCACACACACACACACACACACACACACCACACACACACACACACACACACACACACACACACACACACAAAACACTTACTCACTCACTCACTCACTTACTCACACACACACCCCCATCTTACACACACACACACACATACACACACAACACACACACACTTACTCACTCACTCACTCACTTACTCACAAACACGAGCGCCGCGCAACGACACACACACACACACACACACACACACACACCACACACACACACACACACACACACACACACACACACGCACACACACACACACCTGTTTCATTAGCCATCTTTTTCCTCATTGTTTTTATTTTCATGATCGCAAAGTGGTTCGCATCAACAATTTGCTATTTCATATGATTGTTAATCTTTAATCAATGGAATGACAGCCCTGATATGGCATCTGTGCTGACTGGGCATTGGATTGATTACTGATCTACCTGAGGTATGCGCGTGCACACACACACACAACAACACACACACACACACAACACAAACACACACACACAACACACTCTGACACACACATACATTCACACACACACACACACACACACACACACACACACACACACAGCACACACACACACACACCACAACAAACACACACACACACTTCTGTTTTCATCGGCCATCTTTTCCTCATTGTTTTTATTTTCATGATTGCAAAGCGGTTTGCATGAACAATTTTGCCATTTGTTTTTGTTTTGTTATCTTTAGTTAATGGAATGACAGCCCTGATATGGCATCTGCGGCTGACTGGGCATTGGGATTGATTGCTGATCTACCGAACATGTGCACGCACGGCACGCGCGCGATACAGCACACACACACCACACACACACACACACACACAACACACACACACACACATCACACACACACACACACACACACATATGCCACCACCACTCCACATCATAACCAACCCTCCCTAAGGAGAGAGAGGATGGGGCTGAGAGAGGGGGGAGGGAGGGGGAAGAGAAGAGGGGGATTCTTTAGTCATCTCTGTGCATGCAGTATTGGACTTAGAAAATCTCATAAGGACTCTCCAAAATCCAACATGGATTTTCTGAAATCAAGGAAAGAATCCAAAACACTCCGATAGGGATCCTAATATCTTATAATTTTGTATTGAATCAGATTTCATATTGACTTTCTCATGTCTGCTATGAGCTGTTATATATCCTAAACCAAAGCAAAAATGTAACCAATCAAGTAAAACAAATAATTTGATAGACATACAAGCAGGCACACATCAAACATACAAGCAAACAAAAACAGAAAACAATGACAAAGACTCTGAACCATACAGCTAAATCAACTATTGCTAGAGAAGGATCATCAGCTAAGCTTTGAAAGTGCAGTCGACCAAGATTGGTGTAGATCACACCATATAGATGTCATTGTACAACTGTCTGTCAGTCATTTCAATTGATACAGAAACCATTTAGTTAGCTTCTAATCATTTAAAATAGGCTGTTTAGTGATTAGCTGTAGGCAACATTTAATGATTTTCACAAGCAACCTGAGTTTGCAGAAAAAAAGCAACTTGTATTACATTGATAAGTATTATGATCATCCCATTAAATTTTTAATTGAATCTCAATCTTGATACAGTTTGTGAGCATATTTACTTGTATTTTTTTCTGGCTGTGAAATAATTCACCACATTATTGCTGTAACATTAGGCAGTATAAAGAATTTGTCTGTCCTAGTGGGTAATTCTTGGGGGAAAGAGGAAAACTTGAGTTTTGCATAAGAGATCTGTGATTGGATGGTAGTTTTCATTGAGGTATATTGTTGTTAAGAAAAAGAGTTCATTACAGTGTGTGTGTGTGTGTGTGTGTGTGTGTGTGTGTGTGTGTGTGTGTGTGTGTGTTGTGTGTGTGTGTGTGTGTGAGAGAGAGTGTGTGTGAGTGTGTGTGAGTGTGTGTGTGAGTGTGTGTGTGGTGTGTGTGTGTGTGTGTGTGTGTGTGTGTGTTTGATGTGTGTAAGTATGTAGCACAAATGTGTAGATGTGAACATTGACATGTGAAACAAGTAAGCATTGAAATACACTTGATAGAAATAGCATACTGTGTGAGTCAGGTAGAAGAAGATACCCTTTTTTTTTTTTTTTTTTTGGGGGGGGATGTTTTTTTTTCCATCTGGTGAATGCATTGTCCCATTTTTTATTGTGTGAATAAAGTAAATGGATTTTTAGTTTGCAGTGTGAGCCAGAATGTGAATGAAGCACAAATGATAGAAAGGGCATACTGCTTGAGCCAGATAACATAAAATCAAAATTGTTTTTGTTTTGTTTGGTCTTTTGTGTTGATTTTTTATTTGGCTAGTCCAGCTTTCCCTTCCTATTGTCTGTCTGTGTTATGTAATCCGAAATTTGAGCTCGGAAGATTGATGTGAAAGGAGTTAAGTGTCTGTGTGTGAAAGAACTTTTTTTTTAAAAAGGAGAATAAAAGTGAAAAGTGTAGCAAAAAAAAAGAAAAGGAAAAGAAAAAAAGAAGAAAAAAGTAAAAGAAAGAAAAAACAAACACAAAGAAATAAAAGGGATAAAAAGAGCAGAGAAGAAAGAAAGAAAAAAAAACAAAAAAAACCCCAAGAGATAGAGGGTGTGTGTGAACATACTTGGTGCTAATCAACTGCCTGTCTGAAAGCTTTGTGTAAGAGTGTTACATTATGTGGCCCATTTCATCATGTCATGTAAAATAATAGTATGTCTGAAAGGTTTGAAATATTGTGTTATATGTTTGATGCCCCATTTCATTATTTGGTGCTGCATGGCTGTATGTTTGTTTTTTTAATGTAAAACTCATTACATTTTTGTTGTGAGCACAGCACTGTTAGAATTATTGGAGTCATTTACTCATCTTGAAACAACAGATTTCTCTAAGTGAAGTCCAAGTTGCTCACTCAAGGAATGTGCATCAACACAGTGCTTTCTTCTCCCCACCCTCATCCCCCAAACCTTCCCCCTGTTGTCTGAATTTCCATACAGTTATCAGCCTTTAAGTATTGGGTTTTCCTTCCACTATTTCAGTGTATAAGGAACATTTCATTTAGTAGAAAATCACAGTGCAGTGTGTACTGATTTTGAAGCTAGAGAAAATTGTTCAAGCAATTCTTAGCAAAGTTCTTGTTTTTAAAGGAAGCCTAAAAATAGATTAATAATAATTTAAAACATAGAAGTAACTTTTAAAGTGGCTCTATTATTCCTGAAATAAAATAAAATGAAGGAAATGGAACTTAAAGAAAAGTACCTAAAATAGATGTAAGAAATTTGTATTACAAGAAATAAATTTAGCACTAATAGAGTAGAAGAAAGGGAGACTTTGTTCTTATAGCAGGGGAAAAGGATTTTGCAGAGAAAAAATACCCCAGTCTGCTTTCAAGTAAAAGCAAAAGATTTGTGTGTAAGACCTGATATACTTCAGGCTATACAGATTGTGTCATTCAACATTTCAAATGCAAAAGAATTGGGTGTAGGTAACACTTTTGGTAATTTTTATGGTATTGAAAATGAACAGGTCTGATTTCTCATGTGTATTAATTTGGCACATGGACAGAGTAGGATACCAGTCTGTGTTGTAAAAGATGCATCTAAAGGCTTTCTCTAACTGTGCTTGTTGGTGTGTGTGTGTGTGTGTGTGTGTGTGTGTGTGTGTGTGTGTGTGTGTGTGTGTGTGTGTGTGAATATGAGTGAGTCAGTGGGGGGAGCGTGTGTGTGTGTGTGTGTGTTGTTAGTGTGTGTGTTTGTGAGAGAGAGAGAGAGAGAGAGAGCACAAACACGCACACACACACACACACACACACACACAACACACACACACACACACACACACACACACACACACACACACCACACACACATACGCTTAGTAGTTGCTTCAACTGAATGACCCAGTGTGTCAGTTAGACCTCAGGTGTATGCTGGATATTCTTTCACAACTCATGGAATGCTGATAGGAATCAGGGGATCTTTAACATATATATGTGACCATCTATATGTGTGCATTTATAAATAAAGGAGAGAAAGGCTCACAAAAATCTCCCCCCCTTTTCCACCAGAAGTTACCGACTATTGAACCCGTGATTGGGATTAGAAATTCTTCACCCAGTTTGGCTATCAGGCTTTAAGTAGTTGATGGAAGATGTGGCTTCATTTATTTCTGTGACTGGGAGGGCGTAGTTTATGGCTTTTCTCTGTGATACTTTCTGGTTTTGTTCTTGTCTAGATGCCTTTTTTTGAAGTGATTTCTTTCTTCCCCCCCCCCCAAATTCCTGTTCTTGTCTGGATTTCCAAGGTTCACCAATGGTGAGATTATGCGTATACAACAGTTTTTGCCCACCATCAAGGTAGCCGCATTCAAATTTTGGGATAGTGATATTATTTGGTTTTGTATCTTGCATGACCAGGGATGGGAAAGGGATATATCCATGTCTCTAGGATTATCTGTTATGTGATCTGGGGGAGGGGGGGGACTATTCTTTTGCAATATCTGCTCGTGTTGTTTATATTGTGGAAGGGGGGGGGGGGTGCCCTTAGACTCTGTAGAAGTATATAATTATGTGATAAGGGGAGACGTGGTGGGCTTGTGTCTTAATCACTTTTGTCACTAATAATATGTCTTAGTTGTTTATGGTGATCTCAGGAGGTACTTTATGACTCACCACTTCTAAAACACTACTGTCACAGAATGTGAAAGAATAAATGTGATCAGAATAGTGGGTAGTCTACATACAGCCTCAGGTGACATACAGTTACAGACTTCAGAAATTATCTTACCTTACTCAGTCATCCACCACTCATATGCATATGATACACAGCTTAAAAAATATGTACCACCTAACCCAATTGATGATCTGAAAGCAAAATATTCCTGTTAATGTTACAAGTACTTGACCTATATCATGCAATGGTTGCTCTGGTGATATGGTTGTGAAATTTGGGGATGTGAAAACATTGCTATTTCAGAGAAATCACTACTTCTTTAATTGACTGTTATCTTAAATTTATGGATGTACACTTTCGTATTGGTACAAGTATCAATTTCATGATTGATATGAATTCTGACAAATTGTCATCAAATTGTATAATGTACTCATATATGCATATACACAAAGATTGCATTGCTCTGAATGAATGAGAAAAAAAATCATGACATTTTGATAGAAACAGGATTTGGCTGTGTTTGGGAATCAGTCATTTTATAAATAATGCTAGGTTATTTTAATGTCATCCAAGCATTAAAGGATAATTTTGAAAAGTGATAGTAAAAAAAAAAGCTGCATCAAGCAGTAATTGCATATTCTGTTGTAATTAAAAAAAAATGTTTAAAGAAAAGAAAGTATTTTAGCGACTAGCTGCCATTTAAAAAATTGATTTTATCATTTAAATCATATACTTTGTTGTAATCATTCATTGCCAAGTGATTTGTTCTCGGATTTAAAAAAAAAAAAAATTCGCCTTTACTTTCCCTCTCTTTGTTGCAATTCTTCCTGTCACCCCCTTCTTGTCTTTTCTACCTTCTTGGTCCATTCTTCTGCCTTTATCCCCGAAAGACTTAATTTAAAAGATAACATCCTCTCCCATGCCAACCTTTGATGCACTGGACCTGACTTGTCAGGCTTTAAATGGCAGTGCAATGCATTTTTGCTCAATGACAGAGAATAAGTTTCTGTCAAGCATTCAGCAAGAAGTCTGTCATTCAGGTAGTTGAAAAAAAAAAAGATGAGAAAAAATGGGGAGAAAAAAGTAAAAAGGACAAAAATATGATTGAATCGATGGATGATGGATGGAGGAGGTGATGAAGGTGAGTGTAGTGGATTGACAATAATGACAGGGTTTTTTGTGGAGAGTATATATGTTTTTGACTTTCTTGATAATAAATGTATGGGTGTGTTGTTGCTATTTTAGAGGACTTGATATGACTCGATTTGATAATAATGACATATTGTGGTGAGGACTTCATAGTTGATTTTGACTTGATTAGCTCAGAAAGTATGCCATGAAATCCCAGGTAAATTTTTTTTTTTTTTTGGGGGGGGGGGGTATGAAAGAAAAACAAAATGATTTGATCAAATAAATTGTAAGAAGTTAGAATAGGTAATGGTAAAAAGAGGTGTACATTTGTATATTTATTTATCAATTCTTTTTATCAAGGATAATGGAATAAGCACTCGTGTACTTTTTTTTCATCCAGTCCCTGGAGTGAATGCAATTTTGTAAATCATGTCATCTGTTCCCACCGGCACACAGTGGCCTACTCTTACGAAAAACGGAAACAGGATTTACATGTGCGCAAGATGTTCTGCATGTGCTTGCACATAGGGCCTCGGTTTACAGTCTCATCGAAAGACTTTTGTGGAGAGTGATGTCAGCACTGATGTTAACTCAGGGGAAAAATCCCCTCAAACGGGAGTTGAACTCATCAAATTGCCAGCGCAATGTCTGACCGTATACTGATCAGCAGAGTGCAGGGGCAGAGGGTGTGGGATGTGAGGATAAACTGTAATGTATGTGTCATGCTGTGACTTGCACATGAATTGTTGGATCCTTGTTGCAGAAAAAAAAGATCACGCTATGCTGTTTAAAGTCAGCTAGGCATGAGGACATGGAAGCATTTCTGGTCCACACTAAACAGTACAACATCTAGCGAGAAAGTGTGGAGGGAGATGATGCGAAGATTAAAGAAAATACTGCCTCATCTGTGTTGGAGGATACCCTTGTTATGGAGAAGAAGGGTATGGCTGTGGCTGACCTGCTGACCAACACTCTGAAGGAGGAGAACTTCTCTTTGAATTCTGAACACAAGGGGTGGGGAAGGGGAGGGGTGGGGGAGAGGGAGGGAGGGTGGGGAGGGAAGGATGGGGTGGGGGGAGAGGGAGGGGGAAGGGAGGGGAGGGGGGTGGAAGGTAAGGGGAGGGGGTGGGAAATGGGGCAGGGAGGTATGGGGGGGGGGGGAGGTAGTTAAGCCATTGAGTGTTAGGAATCCGTTGTTTGTGTAAGTTTGATGTGGCGTACCAAGGCAGCTGAAGATGTTGGAGCAGCTGACAGATCCAACTCACACACCACACACACACACACACACACACACACACACACACACACCACACACACCACACACACTCACACACACACACACACACACATCTTCCATCCACACACACACACACGCATCAGCACCCCACACACACACACACCACACACACACACACACACACACACACACACACACACACACACACACACACACACACACACACCAACAACACACACACACACACAAACAACACACACTAACAACACAAAATAAAACCTGAACAGCACTTAACCTGAGTTGGATTGTCAGCCTGATGTTCCTCCTCATCTTCAGCTGCCTTGGTACAATACATGGAACTCACAGAAACAAAGATTCATAACACAGGGCAATGGCTTAACTACTAAGGAGAGGGGGATGGGAAGGGATGAGGGGGGTGGGAGAAGGGTTGTGGGGGGGAGGAAGGAGTTAGGGAGAGGGGAAGGGGTGGGAGAGGGGGGGGGGGGTAGTTAAGTCATTGATGTGTGTTATTAATCATTTGTGAGTTTCTGTGAGTTCCATGTGGTGTACCAATGCAGCTGAAGGCTTTGAAGCAGAACACACATGCACACACGCGCAGACACACACACAGCACGACAACTCCATGCACACAACACGCACGCAGCATGCACACACACACACACACACACACACACACACACACATCACACACACACACACACACCACACACACACACACACACACACACACACCACACACAACACACACACACACACACACATACACACATACACATACACACACGCCACACATGCACACTATCACATACGAGACATACATACAACATCATACATACATACTCATACATAATACATCAACTAATACATACATACATACATTACATACATAAATACATACATACATACATACATACATACATACATACATAAAATACATACATCATTACATACATACATATACATACATACATACATACATACATACATACATACATACATACATACATTAATAAGATTGTAATCATTATTATAGACGTATTATTTATGCATGTTGTGTGTGTCTGTTACAGGGCTGGTGTAGCCAAGACAGCTGAAGACAGACTGCACTGGTCAAGGAGCTGTGCATCTTGTTCAGTTAAGTATGCTGTTTTTGTGGCTTGTGTTTGTGTGGCATGTATGAAGTGTGCTGTGTGGAAAAATAGTGTGTGTGTGTGTGTGTGTGTGTGGGGTGGGGGGGGGGGTTGAGATGGTAAGCATCATTACATTCGATTCATGTATTATTATGCATGTTTTGTGTGATGTTTGTGTGTTACAGGTTTTTTGTAGCCAAGGAGCTGAAGACAGACTGTGATGATCATGGAGTTGTGCGCCTTGTTCAGTTAAGTATGCTATGGTTGTGTGCCTTGTGTTTGTTTTATATATATATGAACTGTATAGTCACAGTAGTATTTTTGTGAAAACTTGTAAAAAAAGTCTTTTGTCGGTGAGGAGGGGAATCATAGTCGATTTTGTAAAAGAGGCACTAAAGGGAAACTTATAGTTAGGAGAGGGTAGGTTATTGTGTGGCTAGGTTCTTGGAAATAGAATTAAAAGGCTAGCTACTAAAAGAACATGCTCTTTGGATATCTAGCTTATTTTGGGCTAATTCTTAGCTTATCTACTTTTTTTGTCATTTGGGAAACGTGGTAGGATATGTATGGCTTGGAAAATGAGAATTTTAAAAAAAAAGCCTAGCACATAAAAGAGCAGGTTTTTCTCGTGTGGATTTATTTGGGGCTTATAACTATTTTCGTTCATCTAATTCAATTTGGGTTCTTTAGGAAACAGATGCAATTTTTAAAAAATACAGTAGGCCGGAAATCGCTGATTGCAGAGCTGGAAAATTACAATAAAACAATGGGGAAATGCATAAAATAAGCAAGAAATAACCGCACCTTTGGGATTGTTCCTTTGTTTACTTAAGTTTAGTTCTTTTGAAAACAACCTCAGCCTATTTGAAAACAAGGGTAGGCTACAGGAAACCACTGAGCTGATTCTAGAACTGGAAAATTGTCGTAAATATTCAAATCAGTGAAGCAACAGAAACAACCTTGGATTCTTGATAAGACAGGGGATTTGTGATTAAAAGAAAACTTTCAAACCCTTGTGTCAAAAGCTAGGTATCATTGTGTCTATGTGCCATTGTGTCCACATGCATACAGGCAGACAAGCCAGCTAACTGACAGCCCTTTCCCAGTTACTAATGTTAATTTCTAACACTAATTTTTAAACTTTCCTTTATTTCTTAACCAGGCCCCACATGTGGACACAAAAGGCGGTGGATATCATGTATAAGACTTGACACAGAAGCAAAACATTTTTTTGTTTCTTGCGGTTTTAGTGTTGAGGAGTATGGGGGTGGTTTTTTTTGTTTTGAAAAAGGATGATGGAAGGGGCAGGAATAAGGATGGATAGCTGTCTGTTGGAAAGGGCATAAGAGAAGTTATGACCAAGTCGTCTTGTGTGAGTGCGTGTGAGAGGGAAAAATAGGGAATGAGCAGACATAGTTGGGGGCTTTTTTGTAAGAGAGGAGGGGGAATGTTTTAGCAAAATAGATACTTATTTCAATATAAAAAGGTGTTGAATTGTCAGTTTCACAAGTTTTAGCAAATTAATGTATTTCTTTTTAAAAGGGAACATTTTTCAAACCTCAAAATAGATATTTCAATATAATAAGGGGTTGAATTGTCAGTTTCACATGTTTGAACAAAGAAAAATATTTCTCTTTAAGGGGGGGGGGGGGGGGGGGTCAACAAAAAATATCTAACATTCAAAGAAAATTTAATTGAGGGCAAAATGTACTGCAAAAACTTATTTTGATATTGAGTCTATGGTGCTGTAAGCTCAACAATGACATATTTGTCTTTTATTTTATCCTTTAAAATTTAATCGCAACTTACATGAATGTGTCTGTTTTGACATGCTTAAGTATTTGGTATTTGTATAGTACTTTTTTTGTGGTTGTAAGATGGTAAGTATTATAGACTTGTTGTTTGTTTTTTACAGGGTTGGTGTAGCCAAGGCAGCTGAGGACAGACAGGAGAAAACAGATGGGAGAGCAGACATGGGAAATCAGACATTGTGCATACAAGGTAAGTATGTTGTGTTGTTGATGTTTACATGTGGTTTTGTGTGTGTGTGTGTGTGTGTTTGTGTTTGTGTGTGTGTGTGTGTGTTGTGTTTGATTTTGACATGTTTCTGATGCATGCTTTTTTGTGTTTTTCATGTATGATTGTTTCTGGTGTAAATTTGTTTCAATGTGCATACTGTGTTAATATTTTACTTGTGTGTGTATATCTTTGTTTTTGGGGGGGTGAGGGAGATTTTATGTACAGATGGTTTTTCTGTGTATTTGTTACTATATAGCTGATGTATGCAGACCCTTCCACACATTTTTTTTCTGTATTTGTTTCAGAAAAAAAAAGTTGGAAATGCAAAATATTTTTCCGTACATCCAAATCTGTTTTATGTCAACAAAAATTATCCTATAATCAAATAAATGATGATGAAGAAAATTTATTGTGGGCAAAATGTACTGCAAAAACTCATTTTGAGTTTTGAAATACGAAATGTTAGCTTGTCCATTGCGCTGTAAGCTCTATGCTTACATGTGTGCTATTTATTGTTATTATCCTTTAAGATGTAATCGCAACCTACATGAATGTGTCTGTTTCGATTGGGCTAAAGAATTTCTATTTGTATATTTAAAATTGTTGAAAATTTTATTCCTTTTTGCTTAGGGGGGGGGGGGGGGGGGGGGGGGGGGGGGGGGGGGGGGGGGGGGGCAGGTCTGATGTGACTATCAACATAAACTTGTAACCAGTTTTGATCAGGTTTTTTTGTTTGTTGTTTTTGTTTTTGTGTTCTGGTCGTTCTTGGGCTAGAGTTCAGTTCATCGATGGTGAGTTGTGTTTGTGGTAAGGTGAGAAGAAAATAAGGGGAGATTGTAATCATTATTATAGACGAGATATTCATGCATGTTGTGTGTGTCTGTTACAGGGCTGGTGTAGCCAAGACAGCTGAAGACAGACTGCACTGGTCAAGGAGCTGTGTATCTTGTTCAGTTAAGTATGCTGTTTTTGTGGCTTGTGTTTGTGTGCTATTATGAAGTATGCTGTGTGAAAAATCTGTGTGTGGGCGGGAGAGGTGTGTGGGTAAATTTGGGGGTGGGGGTATTGTAAGCATTATTATAGAAATGTTTTGTGTGTTACAGGGTTGGTGTAGCGAAGGCAGCTGAAGCCAGACAGGAGAAAGACAGGAGACCAGACATGGGAAATCAGACATTGTGCATACAATGTAAGTGTGTTGTGTGATTGATGTATTCACATCATGTGTGTGTGTGTGTTTGTTTATTTATTTTATTTTATTCTTTTACATCAAGGATAATGGGATAAGCACTCCTGTGCGTTTTTACATCCAGTCCCGTATGTATGCAGTTTTGTAAATGTCATCTGTTTCCACTGGCTCACAATGGCCTACTCTTATGAAAAGCGGAACAGGATTTAATGTGTGTGCAAGATGTTCTGTATGCGTTCACTCAGGGGGCCTTGGTTTATAGTCTCATCCGAAGGACTTTGGAGGAGAGTGGAGTCAGCACTGTGTGCGTGCATGCGTGTGTGTGTGTTGTGTGTGTGTGTGTGTGCGTCTGCGCATGTGCGTGCGTGTGTGTGTGCCTATGTGTATGTGTCTGATGATTACAGTTTTCTGACACATACTTGTTTTTGTGTTTTTTGTGTATGCTTGTTTCTGGTGTAAATTTGCTTTAATGTGCCTATTGTGTAAATTTTCTGTATGTATACTAGTGTGAGTATATCTTTTTTCTGTATTTTATGTATAATTGGTCCTTCTGTGTATTTGTTTCTGTGTGATGGATAAATGCAGACCTGTATGCATATATTTTTTTTCTGTATTTGTTTTTGAAAAAAAAATAGGCAATACAGGATTCCGAAGGTACATATCTGTTTTTTATGAATAAAAAATCTGCAACAATCAAATAAATGATGATGAAACATTTTTTGAGGACAAAATGTACTGCAAAAACTCATTTTTGATATTGAAATATGGAATGTTGATCTGTCTATGGTTCTGTAAGTTCCATGATGACATATTTGCTATTTATTCTTATTATCCTTGTTATCCTATCTTATGGGGGACGGGATAGCCTAATGGTCAGAACATTACACTGGCAATTTGACGACCCGAGTTCGATTCCCAGTCGAGGGGATTTTTCTCCTGGAGTTAACATCAGTGCTCCACTCTCCCCAAAAGTCTTTCAGATGAGACTGTAAAGTAAACCAAGGCCCTGTGTGCAAACGCATGCAGAACATCTTGCGCACACGTTAAATCTGTTCTGCTTTTTGTAAGAGTAGGCCATTGTGTGCCGGTGGGAACAGATGACAATATTTACACAACTGCATACACATGGGGACTGGATGAAAAAAAAGCACATGAGTGCTTATTCTATTATCCTTGATATAAAAGAAGAAAATTATATTAAAAATTTTTTTTAATACAGTCTACATGAATGTATCTCTTTTGAGATGCTAACATATTGGTATTTGTTTTTTAAAATGAGATTTCTTTTTGCTGGGGTGGGAAGTCAGGTGTGACTGTCAACATAAACTTGTAACCATTTTTTATCTTTTTTTTTTCTTCTTTTTTTTTGTGTCCCTAGGTTAGAGGTCCGAGGTTCGCGAATGGTGATTTGTGCATGTGATAAGGTGGGGAGGAACTGAGGGGAGATTGTAATCATTATTATAGACCTGTTATTTATGCATGTTGTGTGTGTATGTTGCAGGGTTGGTGTAGCCAAGACAGCTGAAGACAGACTGCAATGATCATGGGAGTTGTACGCCCTGTTCAGTTAAGTATGCTATGTTTGTGAGCCTTGTGTTTATGTTGCATATGTGAAGTGTGTCGTACAGTAGTGTCTTTGTGAAAACTTATGGTGTGTGTATTATTCTTCTGTTTCTAGAATAGTGAATATGCACTTTGTGCTTTTTTACATCTAGTACCTGTGTGCACACAGTTTCAGAAATTTTGTCATCCATTCCCACTGGCACACAATAACTTAACTCTTCCAAAAGGAAAAAAAAAAAATCTTCCAAAAGGCGGAACAGGTTTTAAAGTGTGGGCATGGTGTGTGTTGGTTGTGTTGTGTGTGTGTGTGTGTGTGTGTGTGTGTGTGTGGTGTGTGTGTGTGTGTGTGTAGCATGTGTGTGTGAGCATGTGTGTGTGAGCATGTGTGTGTATATGTCAATGTTGTTTTCGTTGGAGAGGAGGGGAATAATAGTTAATTTTGTAGAAGAGGTGCTAAAAGAAACTGATAATAAGGAGTGGGTAGGTTATTAGTAATAGGAGTCTATCTAACAAATGAGCGGGCTTTTTGGATGTCTAGCTTAATTTTTGCTAATTTCTTAGTTTATTCACTAAGTTCTTTTGTCAATTGGCAGAAAGGGGTAAGATATGTATGACTAAGTAAGTGGGAATAGAAAAAAGCTTAGCACATAAATGTGCAGGTTTTTCTCATGTGGTTTTATTTGGGGCTTATAACTATTTTCATTCATCAATTTATTTGGGTTCTTTCAGAAACAGGCACAATTTTTCAAAAATACAGTAAGCCAGAAATTGCTGATTTCAGAGCTGGAAAATTATAATTAAGCAATGGAGAAATTAATGCAAGAAATAAGCAAGAAATAACTGTTCTTTTGGGCTTGTTCCTTCATTTATCTACTTAATATTTGTTCTTTTGAAAACATCCACAGCTATTTGAAAACATAGGTAGGCTACAGGAAACCACTAAGCTGATTCCAGAACTGGAAAATTGTTATAAAAATACACAATCCAATCAGTGAAGCACTAAAAACCACCTTCTTGATAAGATGGATGATTTGTGATTAAATAAAAGTTTTTGATTAAAAGAACATTTCTAACCCATTGTGTCAAAAGCTAGGTACCATTATGTCTATGTGCCATTGTGTCTTCATGCATGCATGCGGACAGGCAGACAAGCCAGCTGACCAACACAGCCCTTTCCCTGTTACTAGTGATAATTGCTACCACTAACTTTTATTTCTTAACTTGGCCCTACATGTGGACACAAAAGGCAGGTGGATATCATGATACAAAACATGACACAGAAACAAACATTTTTTGTTTCTTGTGATTTTTAGGTGTTGAGGAGTATGGAGGATGTTTTTGGCGAAAAGGACGTTAGAAGGAACAGGATGGAAAGATGTACATTGGAGAGGGCATAAGAGAAGTTATGGCTGAGTTGTCTCTGTGAGTGAGTTTGAGAGAAAAAAAGGGGGAATTGGCAAATATGTTGAAGGTTTTTGTAAGAGAGGAGGGTGCATATTTTTGCAAAATAGATAGTTGTTTAAATATAAAAAGGTGTTGAATTGTCAGTTTCACCAGTTTTGGCAAATAAAGATTTTTTTTTTAAAGGGAGAATTTTTCAAACTTCAAAATAGGTATTACAGTGTTGGTGTAGCCAAGGCAGCTGAAAACAGACAGGAAAGCAGACATGGGAAAGAAGACATTGTGCATACAGTGTATGTCATGTGATTGATGTTTACACAAAGTCAAAATTTTATTTCCAGATGGTACATTGAGTAAGCAATAAATTTGCTTTTTTCATCAAGCCATCTATCTAGCAAAAAAAAAACCCAAACAAAATAACACCCTGGCCCCCCCCTTCCCCCCCCCCCCCCCCCCCCCATAAAGAAAAAACAAGCTAACAGAAATGAAGCACCAAGCAAACAAACAAAATACAACCAAGAAGACCCCACCCAAAAAATATTTATCTACCACATTGTTACAATTCATAACGACAAAATAAACTCAGAAGGAACTAAAATAAATATAATGATAATACCAATAACAATAATAACAATAGTAATTATGATAATGCACCATAAGACTCACTCTTTCATGTAGGCACTCACACACGCAACTCGCTCGCATGCACGCACACACGTATCTCACCCCCTCCCCCACACACATACACATGCATGTGGTTTGTGTGTGTGACTGTTTGTGTGTGTTTGATAATGACATATTTCTGATGCTACTTGTTTTTGTGTTTTTCATGTATGCTTGTTTCTGGTATACATTTGTATCAATGTGCGTATGTGTAAATATTCTGTGTATATAGACTCATGTGTGTGTTTTGAAGTCATATAGACTTGTGTGTGTGTTTTGAAGTGTTTTTAAATTTTTAAAATAATTTTTACATATTTTTTGTACAGATGGTTTTTCTGTGTTATTGTTCCTGTGTGGTTGATGTATGCAGGCCTGTTCACACCTCATATTTTTCTGTATTTGGTTCGGAAAAAAAGGTTGGAAATACAGGTATATGATTCTGTAATCTGAATCTGGCTTTTTGTCAAGAAAAAAATATTTCATAGATAAGTGATGATGAATAAAATTTATTGAGAGCAAAATGTACCGCAAAAAATCATTTTCATATCGAAAATACAAAATGTTGGCCAGTCTATGGTGCTGTAAGCTCTATGTACCCTAGTATTTGCAAATTGTGAGATATATGTATGCCAAGGGAACAGCTACGTGCATATATTACCAGCAAAAAGAAATTATAAACATTTTTTTTGCTTCCTATTTCCAAAATTTTATTTCAGAAATTCAAAAGATCTCACTCCACATTTTTTTTTCTGTATTTGTATTGAAAATGTACAAGAATAGAAATGAAGGTTTGAACTGGTAGATCCATCTCTTTAGAGTTCATATCATGTTTAAAAAAAAAAAAAAAAAGAGACTTCATTGAACCCGCAGGACGTCATGGATTACAAAATCATTGTGATGTTGCAAGTAGTAGCAGAGCACTGATTCTGAAACTTTACAAAACAAAATACAGTTTTGTAGTTTTAAAAAAATTATCTCCCTTCGAAGGCATGCCAACTGTGGACATCTGTTGTAACTAAAGGGAGAGAGAGAGAAGGAGTATTCCATCACATTTCTGCAGCAGGCATGTCACAGTTGCTACTAACTGTGTGTTCTGTAATAAAAGCAAGAATTCTATTCCACATTTTTCAGTGATATTGCTCACAAGAAAACAGATTTTTCAGTGAACATTGTGTATATGTAGAAAACATAAAATTGTCGCTCACCATTGTGATCTGTTTGGAAGATTTTTTTTTTTCTTTTTAAAGACAAATGTAATGCTGGCAAAATGGCATAAATGATAAATTTGCAATGCAGCAGTATTGTGATGGTTCAGTGTTGATGGCAGTGTTATGATAGGACAGTGGCTAACGTGTGTCAATCATGATTCTGTGTGCAGACATTGTCCATGATGGAAGAGACTCAGGCATTTGCAGCCACCGCCACAAGGACTGACCTTTTCCTCCACATTATACCTGCACAACACCTGTGTAAAATGAACTGGTGTAGGCCACAAGAACTGACATTTCTTCACATTGTGTCGCCAAAATATCTCTGTGAAATTGACTGATGTTGTGTAGTGCTTGGAAGTGCTGTGTTGCATGTAGTGTTGTGCATAAAATTTAGTTAGTGTAGAGTAGTGTAGTGTAGAAGTATAGTATCGTGTCGTGTCGTGCCATACCGTGCCATCTGTTGTGCTGACGCGCCGCTCCGCGCCCCTTACGTTGCTGTGCTGTGTCATGCCGTGCCGTTCTAGAATGGGTCATTGAAATGTAGTGTATAGCGTAATGTAACGTAGTGTGGTGTAGTTTAGTTAGTATGGCCTAGCATATTGAAGTGCTTGGAATGAGAGCCTCACATAGAAATATATAGTAGTGCAGTGCAGTGTACTGTGCTGTGGTGTAGTCTATTCCATCCTCCCTCCACCCTCACTGCTGAAACAATAAATCTCATTATAACCCACAACCACACACCCCTCTCTCCCTTTACTTGATGTACTCATTAAAACAAAACAGCTGGCAACTGTTTTTAGTGTCTTCACGGGGGTTCATGCACACACGTTTGACATTTGTTTTTGTGCTCCTGAGAATGTGTGGTGTGGTGTGTGTGCGCTGTGCGTGTGTGTGTGTGCATGAGTGTGTGAAACATTAAATCCTACCGTCAGATGTGGAATCAGATTTTCCACATCGGAATCAAAAGTGACCATAATACCAATCCATCACAGCCACATACCTTCTACTGCTGTACTTCAGATGCCTGTATTCAGATGTCTGTATTAAAGATATACGTGTTTAAGATGTCGGTATTTCAAAAGTGGAAAATTAGGGAAGGCTTTTTTTTGTTTCTCAGAGCTCCCAAGGATGACCATTGGTGAGATTTTGTATGGTTCGGCGTTTGCTAACTAGTAAGGCAGCTGCATTCTGACTTCAGGGATGATGTCGAAACACAAGTATGCATGTGGTTTTTACATCTTGTTAACTGTTTGCACTGGCACACAATGGACTGCTTTTCAAAAGACAAAACAGGTTTTAAGTGGATGCAAAATGTTCTGCCTGTGTTGTACACAGGACTTTGGTGTATAGGACTTTGGGGGAGTAGAGTCAGTACTGGTTTAACTTCAGGCGAAAAAATCCCATAGGCATATGATCTCTCAGTGGTGGCTCAAACCTGTAGTCATCACAAGCTCAATATTAACCACCAGGCTACCCTGCCCACTCAATAAAAAGTAATGTGATGGTATGGCGTTTGTTTTGGTGGTGTTTTTTTTTTCGGGGGGGGGGGGGGGGGGGCGTGTTTTTATTTTTTGTCATATATTGCCCACCACCTTTAGTTGTGGCTGATATCTGTGCTTGAAATTTGGGCTGTTCTCCCTGGGAAGATCATGTCACCTTAAAACAATGATACCCCTTTATTTCTTGTTGTCCTGTGTTTCTACCCAAGAGTTGGCCTTTTTAAAAAAAAAAAATGGAACAAGTCTTTTTTTGTTCTGTGTATTTTTCATTCGCATTGTGTGCCAATGGGAACAGATGACAAAACTGCAAACACATGGGGACGATCTAAAAAAGCACCTGAGTGCTTATTCATTATCCTCAAAATGAAAGAATAAAATAATTTTTTAAGGTATAGTACACTGAACCTTGATTTGTTAGCCTATCTGACAGATTGGACCAGATCACTGTTCAAGTTTTAATGAAAAGGGGAAAAGCTGGGGTTCATATGTGATCAAAGCTGTGACTTGTGCCTTTCTGGATGTGTGCATTACTTCGAGACCACTGATGAACCACCCGGTGTTTTCAATGGGGTTTTTTTGGGGGGTTTTTTTAACAGTGGGGGGGGGGGTGCTGGAAAGGGATGATGGTTGAATATGTGGGAATACAAGCTTCTGAAGTGCAGATATTCAAAATACAGACATCTGAATACAGGCTTTTAAACTAGACTACATCTGATTACAGATATTCAAAGTATAGACATAAGAATACAGGCTTTGAAATGACACGTTTTTGGTGTACACAGGGACAGAATATTAAAATTTAAAAAAAGCACACGAGTGCTCATTCCATTATGCTCAAATCAAAAGAATAATAGTACACATGAGTGCTCATTCTATTATGCTCAAATCAAAAGAATAGTAAACATTGAAATGCAGGCTCCTGGAGTTAACATCAGTGCTGACTCTACTCCCCCAAAAGCCCTTCAGATGAGTTTATAAATTAAGGTCCCATTGTGCAAATGCATGCAGAATATCTTGCACACACGTTAAAACCTGTTTCACTATTTGGAAGAGAAGGCATTGTGTGCTGGTGGGAATGATTGAGAAAACTATGCACATGGGGACTAGATGTAAAAAAAAAAAAAAAAAAGCACAAGTGCTTATTCCATTATCCTCAAAATAAAAGAATAAATAAGGGAAAATCTAAAGTACTGAATCTGATCGCAGATATTTGATATATAGGCTTCTAATATATGGGTTTATTAAGTACTAAATCTGATTGCAGATATTCAATATATAGGCTTCTGATACATGGGCTGCCAAGATGCAGGATCTAAGTACAGATTTAAAAAAAAGTAAAAACAAAATACAAATGTCCAAAATACTGAAATGACTATTATAATGTGGAATGCATCAACTTATTCAAAAGAAAGCTGTAAATATCGCACACATACATAGGGCATCTCACTTATCTGAAGTACTGATGCCTAAAATGCATTAGATAACAAGACCTCTCAGCTAATTCTACATAAATGTGACACTACACAAAATGAGTGGCTTTGCACTTTAACCACTTTTCTGCTAAGAGCCATTTTAGGCAGGAAGGGGTTGATTTTTATCAACTACAAAACTAGCCACTTTCCTACCATGAATTGAAATATTGAGTCGAAAGTTTGTTTTGTTTGCTTTCAAAACGTGTTTTAAAAAAACCCAAATACTTCTCACCACCTTTTAACGATGCTAAACTTCAATTTCTCCTTTTACTTCCTGCAGTCTAATAGCCCTTATGATGCAAATTGATATATGTCGATAACTTGAAATGATCTATGATGCAATGCAACTAGTGTGGTGGGATGTGGAAAATATGTCTTCAATACAGACAATATCCATTAAAATGTATTTTACCAAAAGTACAAAAACACTGTAAGCAAATAAAATCAACCCAAACTAGACATCTGAAATGCGACACTCCACCACAAATGAGTCTCTTGGCACATTACCTAATTTTGCGCTGGGAGGCATCAAAGGCAGGTGGGGGTCAAGTTGTCAATTTTGATTATTAAACTAGATTCGTTATTTTACTTTGTATTGAAATATAAAGGCATGATTTTTATTCCTTTTGCTTTTAAATGTATTTTCAAAATAACCAAGCCTTCATTCCGACAACCTGTTGCGAAAATAAACTTGCCCGTTTCTCATTTTGTCGCATCCTGCAGTATATAATTTCAATTTGTAATAACTTTGCACAGAACTGTCCGATTTCCAGTCTGTTTTTTGTATTGAACAGCCTTTTCATTGCAGATTAATAACCTGTCAATAACTAAAAATTGACTCTGGTGCAATGTGACTCCTTATGTGGTGGAGCATCACAAATAGAACCTAAGAGGGGGGGGGGGGGGGGAGCTGTCAGTATAAATGCCATCCCCACCTGAACAACTCTTTAACACTGGTCAGATGCTCTGGGCCCGACTTGTCACACTTAATAGCAGCATGACATATTTTCACTGTGTAACACAATAGCTGCAGTCTAAGTGCTTGATAAAAGAGAAATATGAATACATATATCCAAAATACAACTATTGAATACCTGTAAAAAAAAAAAAAGCATTTGAAAGTGTATATAGATTACAACCGCTTAAACATATGACGGCTAAAATCTACAGTTATTAATACTGCCGAATAAAAATTGCAAGTTTATACAGACATTAATACTGCCGAATAAAAAATTGCAAGTTTATACAGACATTAATACTGCCGAATAAAAATTGCAAGTTTATACAGACATGAATACTGCCGAATAAAAATTGCAAGTGTATACAGACATTAATACTACTATAGATTCAATTACAGATGTCTGATACACAGGGTGAGGCAAACAGATAACATATTTTGTTCCTTGGATAGACCTGAAAGGTTCCCCTATGGTGTGACTGGCATAAGCAACCATTTTTACCCATCATTAAAATTGCCACGTCCTGACCTTCATGGTGGTGTCTAAAACACAACTATGTGCATGCGTATTAAAAAATGTCAACTACCCCTGCCATCATGAAATGGCCAACTCTTCCATAAGGTGGAACAAGTTTGCAGCGAGTGGCCAATATGCTGTGCATGCATTTGCTCTTGGGGGCCATAGTTAATCATCTAATCCAAAAGACGAGACATTTAAAAATATACATCAATAATACATTTACTTGAAAAGGAGGTGTTCACACAAACCTATGCGGTAAGAGGGCAAGATGCAAGTGTTGGAGACCTCCGCTTCTCCAGGGACAAGAATATTAAAGGTCAGTGACCATCTCTCCTTCACTGCTTAACCTAAAGAGGGCGGTGGTAACCACCAAACGCATATAATTTACATGGGTATCCTGCCACCATCCCCGAAGTTGGAATGCAGATTTTTTTTTCCTTCTAAAACGGGGGAGGGGTGCTGCCCAGGCAAAAATTCTCGCCATAGGTGAACCGTGGAGTTCTAGCTGAGGATTGTTAAAAGAAAATACATCTACTAAATTGAAAAACTTAAACCCAAAACAGGAATACAGACTAACATCCAACAAATTTACACACAATACACACATCCTTCAATGAGACAAAAACTGGGGCCCCCCATGTGTGAACCCCACAGAACTCTTGCACACAGTTAAAAACCTGTTCCCCTTTTATAAAATGGGCCATTTTGGGGCCAGGGGGAACAGATGACAAATTTACAAAACTGTATACCACGGGGACTGGATAAAAAAAGCACAAGTGCTTATTCTATCATCATTGATTAAAAGAAAGAAGTAAATACCCCCACTCAACTTTCATCATGCCCTCTCTCGCTCATAAAGATAACATCTTTTTGAGATCGCAAACATTTTATTGAAGTTATGGGTTGACAACAAAAAAAATGACATAACACAAAACAGTCCCAAGAAGGGTACATAAAACACACATTGCAAATGGGAAAACAAGCAACTAGGTAATGATGTGGGTCTGTTTCATCGTATTAAGTAGACCCAAAAAAGCATTCAACGATGCACGCACACACACCACCACACACACTTTTGGATGAGATACAAACCGAGGCCCCTAGAATCACAACAGAACTCTACAAGGGATGTTTCTCTTTTATCTAAATAGCAGGGGTTTTTTAGGATCAAAACCCTTTCTCATACTGCATGTTAACTTTTTGTTTTGGGAAAACACTGAAAGGCGAAAGACAATTTGTAGCGTAACCATATGACAACCCACAGAACAGACCCCAAATCGTGATAAAAAAGAAAGACATTGATGTCCTATTCTTTTGTTTCTATCGAATAAACTTCTAAAAAATCCTTGCTGATCTAGGAAAATTTCCCGTAAAGTTTTTATGTACCCTTTGTAAAATTAAACCCAAACAAATAATTTCCATATATGGTACGTGCTTAAAAACATAAAGTCATTTGACTTACTCACAGTAACTTTTGTAAAATGACACCCAAAAACTACAATGTCTTTTTACAATAAAAAGTGATTAGCAGGACCCGATGAGACATAACAATTCTTCAAAATCATGTACAGTTGCTCTCCCTTTCTTTACTCTCCCCCATCAATTGCAAAGTAAATCATCAAAATAATGAAAATGCAACAGAAACAACAAAACATTACAAAAACTTGGATCCTAAAGAAAAAAAAAAAA
>CM060326.1:41453838-41484221 GCA_030674155.1 Stramonita haemastoma | reverse complement strand
GACAATTGGGGGTTTTTTTTGTAAGAGAGGAGGGGAATGTTTTAGCAAAATAGAATTATTTCAAAAAAAAGGTGTTGAATTGTCATTTCACAATTTTTAGCAAATAATGTATTTCTTTTTTAAAAGGGAGAATTTTTTAAAAACCTCAAAATAGATATTTCAATATAACAAGGGGTTGAATTGTCAGTTTCACATGTTTTGAACAAAGAAAAATATTTCTCTTTAAAAGGAGGGGGGGAGGGGGGGGGGGGGGGGGTCAACAAAAAATACCAACATTCAAAGAAAATTTATTGAGGGAAAAATGTACGCAAAAACTTATTTTGATATTGATCTATGATCTGTAAGCTCAACATCATATTTGCTTTTATTTTACCTTTAAAATTAATCGCAACTTACATGAATTGTCTGTTTTGACATGCTTAAGTATTTGGTATTTGTATGTATTTTTTTGGTTGTAAGATGGTAATATTATAGACTTGTTGTTTGTTTTTTACAGGGTTGGTGAACCAAGGCAGCGAGGACAGACAGGAGAAAACAGATGGGAGAGCAGACAGGGGAAATCAGACATTGTGCATACAAGGAAAAGTATTTGTGTTGTTGATGTTTACAGTGGTTTGTGTGTGTTTGTGTGTGTGTGTGTGCTTGTGTTGTCTAATTTTGACATTTGCTGATGCATCTTTTTTTTGTGTTTTTCATGTATGATTTTTTTCTGGTGTAAAATTGTTTCAATGTGCATCTGTGTTAATATTTTACTTGTGGTGTATATCTTTTTTTTTGGGGGGGGGGGGTGGGGGAGATTTTTATGTAAGATGGTTTTTCTGTGTATTTGTTATTCTTTTTTATACTGATGTATGAAAGACCCTTCCACACATTTTTTATTCTGTTTTGTTTCAGAAAAAAAAAAGTTGGAAATGCAAAATATTTTTCCGTACATCCAAATCGTTTTTGTCAACAAAAATTATCCATAATCAAATAAATGATGATGAAGAAAATTTATTGAGGGCAAAATGTACTGCAAAAAACCATTTTGATTTTGAAATACAAATGTTAGCTTTCCATTGCGCGTAACTCTATGCTACATGGTGCATTTATTGATATTATCCTTTAAGATGTAATCCAACCTACATGAAGTATCTGTTTCGATAGGCAAAAAATTTCATTGTATATTTAAAATGATTAAAAATTTTATTCCTTTTTGCTTGGGGGGGGGGGGGGGGGGGGGGGGGGGGGGGGGGGGGGGGGGGGGGGGTCTGATGTGACTATCAACATAAACTTGTAACCAGTTTTGATCAGGTTTTTTTGTTTGTTGTTTTTGTGTTCTTATCGTTCTTGGGCTAGAGCTCATTCATCGATGGTGAGTTGTGTATGTGGTAAGGTGAGAAGAAAATAAAGGGAGATTGTGATCATTATTATAGACGTATTATTCATGCATGCTGTGTGTGTCTGTTACAAGGTTAGTGTAGCCAAGACTGCTGAAGACAGACTGCACTTGTCAAGGAGCTGTGCATCTTGTTCAGTTAAGTATGCTGTTTTTGTGGCTTGTGTTTGTGTGGTGTGTATGAAGTATGCTGTGTGCAAAAACAGTGTGTGGGTGGGAGAGGTGTTGTGGGTAAATTTGGGGGTGGGGGATTGTAAGCATATATTATAGATATATTGTGTGTGTTACAGGGTTGGTGTAGCGAAGACAGCTGAAGCCAGACAGGAGAAAGACAGGAGACCAGACATGGGAAATCAGACATTGTGCATACAATGTAAGTGTGTTGTGTGATTGATGTATTCACATCATGTGTGTGTGTGTGTTTATTTATTTATTTGTTGTATTTTATTCTTTTATATCAAGGATAAAGGGATAAGCACTCTCATGCTTTTTTACATCCATCTCCATGTGCATGCAGTTTTGAAAATGTCATCTGTTCCCACTGGCACCCGATGGCCTTCTCTTATGAAAAATGGAACAAGATTTAACGTGTGCGCAAGATGTTCTGCGTGTGTCCACACATGTGGCCTTGGTTTATAGTCTCATCCAAAGGATTTTGGGGGAGAGTGGAGTCAGCACTGTGTGCATGCGTGTGTGTGTGTGCGCATCCGCATGCGCGTGCGTGCGTGTGTGTGTGCCTACATGTATGTGTCTGATGATTACATTTTTCTGACACAAACTTGTTTTTGTGTTTTTTGTGTATGCTTGTTTCTGGCGTCAGTTTGCTTTAATGTGCGTATTGTGTAAATTTTCTGTATATATACTTGTGTGAGTATATCTTTTTTCTGTATTTTATGTACAATTGGTCCTGTGTATTTGTTTCTGTGTGGTGGATAAATGCAGACCTGTGCGCACATATTTTTTTTCTGTATTTGTTTTGGAAAAATAAAAAGGAAATACAGGTCAAAATCTGTTTTTTATGAATAAAAATTCTGCAACGATCAAATAAATGATTATGAAAAATTTTACGAGGACAAAATGTTCTGCAAAAATTCTTTTTTGATATTGAAATATGGAAGGTTGATCTGTCTATGGTACTGTAAGCTCTATGATGACATATTTGCTATTTATTCTTATTATCCTATCTTATGGGGGATGGGATAGCCTAATGGTCAGAACATTGCACTGGCGATTTGACAACCTGTGTTTGATTCCCGGTTGAGGGGATTTTTCTACTGGAGTTAATTTATTTTATACCACTTTAACATCAGTGCTGACTCCACTCTCCCCAAAAGTCTTTCAGATGAGGCTGTAAACCGAGGCCCTGTGTGCGAACGCACGCAGAACATCTTGGGCACACATTAAATCTTGTTCTGCTTTTTGTAAGAGTAGGCCATTGTGTGCCGGTGGGAACAGATGACAATATTTACACAACTGAGTACACACAGGGACTGGATGAAAAAAAAGCACATGAGTGCTTATTCTATTATCCTCGATATAAAAGAATAAGATTTTTTAAAAAATTTAATACTGTCTACATGAATGTATCTCTTTTGAGATGCTGACATATTGGTATTTGTATTTAAAAATGAGATTTCTTTTTGCTGGGGTGAGAAGTCAGGTGTGACTGGCAACATAAACTTGTAACCATTTTTGATCAGTCATTCTTTTTATTTATTTATTTATTTTCGTTCCTGGGCTAGAGCTCCAAGGTTCACGAATGGAAATTTGTGCATGTGATAAGGTGGGGAGGAACTGAGGGGAGATTGTAATCATTATTATAGACCTGTTATTCATGCATGTTGTGTGTGTATGTTACAGGGCTGGTGTGGCCAAGACAGCTGAAGACAGACTGCATTGATCATGGGAGTTGTATGCCCTGTTCAGTTAAGTATGCTATGTTTGTGAGCCTTGTGTTTGTGTTGCATATGTGAAGTGTGTAGTACAGTAGCATCTTTGTGAAAATTTATGGTGTGTGTATTATTCTTCTGTTTCTAGAATAGTGAATATGCACTTTGTGTGCTTTTTTACATCTAGTACCTGTGTGCACACAGTTTCAGAAATTTTGTCATCCATTCCCACTGGCACACAATAACTTACTCTTCCAGAGGGGAAAAAAAAAATCTTCCAAAAGACGGAACAGGTTTTAACGTGTGGGCATGGTGTGTGTGTGTGTGTGTGTGTGTGTGTGTGTGTGTGTGTGTGTGTGTGTGTGTGTGTGTGTTGTGAGCATGCGTGTGTATATGTCAATAAGTTGTTTTCGTTGGAGAGGAGGGGAATAATAGTTAATTTTGTAGAAGAGGTGCTAAAGGAAACTGATAATAAGAAAGAGTGGGTAGGTTATTAGAAATAGAAGTCTAACTTACAAACGAGTGGGCTTTTTGGATGTCTAGCTTAATTTTTGCTAATTCCTTAGTTTATTCACAAAGTTCTTTTGTCATTTGGCAGAAAGGGGCAAGATATGTATGACTAAGTAAGGGGAATAGAAAAAAGTCTAGCACATAAAAGTGCAGGTTTTTCTCTTGTGGTTTTGTTTGGGGCTTATAATATTTTCATTCCTTAATTTAACTTGGGCTCTTTTGGAAACAGGCACGGTTTTTCAAAAAATACAGTAAGCCAGAAATTGATGATTTCAGAGCTGGAAAATTATAATTAAGCAATGGAGAAATTAATGCAAGAAATAACTGTTATTTGGGGCTTGTTCCTTCATTTATCTACTTAATTTTTTTTTTTTTTTAAAACATCCACAGACAATTTGAAAACATAGGTAGGCTACAGGAAACCTCCAAGCTGATTCCAGAACTGGAAAATTGTTATAAAAATACACAATCCAATCGGTGAAGAACTAAAAACCACCTTGGCTTCTTGATAAGATGGGTGATTTGTGATTAAATAAAAGTTTTTGATTAACAGAAAACTTCCCAACTATTGTGTCAAAAGCTAGGTACCATTATGTCTATGTGCCATTGTGTCTTCATGCATGCATGCGAACAGGCAGACAAGCCAGCTGACCAACAGCCCTTTCCCTGTTACTAGTGATAATTGCTAACACTAACTTTTATTTCTTAACTTGGCCCTACATGTGGACACAAAAGGCAGGTGGATATCATGATACAAAATTTGACACAGAAACAAACATTTTTTGTTTCTTGCGATTTTAGTGTTCAGGAGTATGGGGTATGTTTTTGGCAAAAAGGACATTAGACAGAAGGAACAGGATGGAAAGATGTACATTGGAGAGGGCATAAGAGAAGTTATGGCTGAGTTGTCTGTGTGAGTGAGTTTGAGAAAAAAAAAAGGGGGATTGGCAAATATGTTAATGGTTTTTGTAAGAGAGGAGGTGTATATTTTTGCAAAATAAATAGTTGTTTAAATATAAAAAGCTGTTGAATTGTCAGTTTCACCAGTTTTGGCAAATAAAGATTTTTTTTTTTTTAAAGGGAGAATTTTTCAAACTTCAAAATAGGTATTACAGTGTTGGTGTAGCCAAGGCAGCTGAAAACAGACAGGAGAGCAGACATGGGAAAGAAGACATTGTGCATACAGTGTATGTCATTTGATTGATGTTTACGCAAAGTCAAAATTTTATTTCCAGATGGTACATTGAGTAAGCAATAAATTTGCTTTTTTCATCAAGCCATCTATCTAGCAAAAAAAAAAACCCAAACAAAATAACACCCTGGCCCCACCCCTTACCCCCCCCCCCCCCCCCCCCAATAAAGAAAAAACAAGCTAACAGAAATGAAACACCAAGCAAACAAACAAAATACAACCAAGAAAACCCCACCTAAAAAATATTTATCTACCACATTGTTACAATTCATAACGACAAAATAAACTCGAAAGGAACTAAAATAAATATAATGATAATACCAATAACAATAATAACAATAGTAATAATGATAATGCACCGTAAGACTCACTCTTTCATGTAGGCACTCACACACACGCAACTCGCTTGCACCGCACGCACACACGTATCTCACCCCCTCCCCCACACACATACACATGCATGTGGTTTGTGTGTGTGCCTGTTTGTGTGTGTTTGATAATAACATATTTCTGATGCTACTTGTTTTTGTGTTTTTCATGTATTCTTGTTTCTGGTATACATTTGTATCAATGTGCGTATGTGTAAATATTCTGTGTATATAGACTCATGTGTGTGTTTTGAAGTCATATAGACTTGTGTGTGTGTTTTGAAGTGTTTTTAATTTTTTAAAATAATTTTTACATATTTTTTGTACAGATGGTTTTTCTGCGTTATTGTTCCTGTGTGGTTGATGTATGCAGGCCTGTTCACACCTCATATTTTTCTGTATTTGGTTCGGAAAAAAAGGTTGGAAATACAGGTATATGATTCTGTAATCTGAATCTGGTTTTTTGTCAAGAAAAAAATATTTCATAGATAAGTGATGATGAAGAAAATTTATTGAGGGCAAAATGTACCGCAAAAAGTCATTTTCATATCGAAAATACAAAATGTTGGCCAGTCTGTGGTGCTGTAAGCTCTATGCACCCTAGTATTTGCAAATTGTGAGATATATGTATGCCAAGGGAACAGCTGTGTGCATATATTACCAGCAAAAAGAAATTATAAACATTTTTTAAAAATCCTTTGCTTCCTATTTCCAGAAATTTTATTTCAGAAATTCAAAAGATCTCACCCCACATTTTTTTTTTTTTCTGTATTTGTATTGAAAATGTACAAGAATAGAAATGAAGGTTTGAACTGGTAAATCCATCTCTTTAGAGTTCATATCATTTAAAAAAAAAAAAAAAGAGAGAGAGGAGACTTCATTGAACCCACAGGACGTCATGGATTACAAAATCATTGTGATGTTGCAAGCAGTAGCAGAGCACTGATTCTGAAACTTTACAAAACAAAATACAGTTTTGTAGTTTAAAAAAATTATCTCCCTTCAAAGGCATGCCAACTGTGGACATTTGTTGTAACTAAAGGGAGAGAGAGAGAAGGAGAATTCCATCACATTCCTGCAGCAGGCATGTCACAGTTGCAACTGTGTGCTCTGTAATGAAAGCAAAAATTCTATTCCACATTTTCTGTGATATTGATCACAAGAAAACAGATTATTCAGTGAACATTGTGTATACGAAGAAAACATAAAATTCTCACTCACCATTGTGATCTGTTGGGAAGAATTTTTTTTTTTTTTTTTTTTTAAAAAAGACAAATGTAATGCTGGCAAAATGGCATAAATGATAAATTTGCAATGCAGCAGTATTGTGATAGTTCAGTGTTGATGGCAGTGTTATAGCTAACGTGTGTCAATCATGATTCTGTGTGCAGATGTTGTCCATGATGGAAGAGACCCAGGCACTCGCAGCCACCGCCACAAGGACTGACCTTTTCCTCCACATTATACCTGCACAACACCTGTGTAAAATGAACTGGTGTAGGCCACATGAACTGACATTTCTTCACATTGTGTCGCCAAAATATCTCTATGAAATTGACTGATGTTGTGTAGTGCTTGGAAGTGCTGTGTTGCATGTAGTGTAGTGTTGTGCATAAAATTTAGTTAGTGTAGAGTAGTGTAGTGTAGAAGTATAGTATCGTGTCATGCCATACTGTGCCATCCTTTCGTGCCATACCGTGCCATCCTGTCGTACTGACGCGCCGCTCCGCGCCCCTTACATTGCTGTGCCATGTCATGCCGTGCCGTGCCGTGCCGTTCTAGAATGGGTCATTGATGGGTCATTGAAATGTCGTGTATAGTGTAATGTAATGCAGTGTGGTGTAGTTTAGTTAGTATGGCGTAGCATATTGAAGTGCTTGGAATGAGAGCCTCACATAGAAATATATAGTAGTGCAGTGTACTGTGCTGTGGTGTAGTCTATTCCATCCTCCCTCCACCCTCACTGCTGAAACAATAAATCTCATTATAACCACAACCACACACCCCTCTCTCCCTTTACTTGATGCACTCATTAAAACAAAACAGCTGGCAACTGTTTTTAGTGTCTTCACTGGGGGTTCATGCACACACGTTTGACATTTGTTTTTGTGCTCCTGAGAATGTGTGTGTGTGGTGTGTGTGTGTGTGCGTGCGTGTGTGTGTGTGTGCATGAGTGTGTGAAACATTAAATCCTACCATCAGAATTTCCACATCGGAATCAAAAGTGACCATAATACCAATCCATCACAGCCACATGCCTTCTACTGCTGTACTTCAGATGCCTGGATTCAGATGTCTGTATTAAAGATATATGTGTTTAAGATGTCTGTATTTCAAAAGTGGAAAATTAGGGAAGGCTTTTTTTTGTTTCTCAGAGCCCCCAAGGTTGACCATTGGTGAGATTTTGTATCCTTCAGCGTTTGCTAACTAGTAAGGCAGCTGCATTCTGACTTCAGGGATGATGTCGAAACACAAGTATGCATGTGGTTTTTACATCTTGTTAACTGTTTGCACTGGCACAACAATGGACTACTTTTCCAAAACACCTTATGGGTTTTAAGTGGATGCAAAATGTTCTGCCTGTGTTGTACACAGGACTTAGGTGTATAGCTTCGTCCAAAGGACTTTTGGGAGAGTAGAGTCGGTACTGGTTTAACTCCAGGGGTCCCTTTGAATAGGCATAGGCGTATGATCTCCTCTCGGTGGTGTCTCAAACCTGCAGTCACATCACAAGCTGAACATTGTTAACCACCAGGCTACCCTGCCCACTGAATAGAAAGTAATGTGACTATGGCATTTGTTTTGGTGGTGGTTTTTTTTTTTTGGGGGGGGGGGGGGGCATATTTTTATTTTTGTCGTATATTGCCCACCACCTTTAGTTTTGCCCAATATCTGTGCATGAAATTTGGGCCGTTATCCCTGGGAAGATCATGTCATCATAAAAATAAAACAATGTTACCCCTTTATTTCCTGTTGCCCTATCTGTTTCTACCCAAGAGTTGGCCTTTTAAAAAAAAAATTGGAACAGGTCTTTTTTTTGTCCTGTGTATTTTTCATTCGCATTGTGTGCCAATGGGAACAGATGACAAAACTGCAAACACATGGGGACGATCTAAAAAACACACAAGTACTTATTATCATCAGAATGAAAAAATAAAATATTTTTTTTAAATATAGTACACTGAACCTTGATTTGTTAGCATATCTGACAGACCAGATCACTGTTCAAGTTTTAAGGAAAAGGGGGAAAGCTGGGGTTCATGTGTGATCAAAGCTGTGACTTGTGCCTTTCTTGATGTGTGCATTACTTCGAGATCACTGATGAACCACCTGGTGTTTTAAATGGCTTTTTTTTTTTCAACAGTGTGAGGGGAGAGGGTGCTGAAAAGGGATGATGGTTGACTATGTCTGAATACAAGCTTCTGAAGTGCAGATATTCAAAATACAGATATCTGAATACAGGCTTTTAAACTAAACTACAACTGATTACAGATATTCAAAGTATAGACATAAGAATACAGGCTTTGAAATGACACATTTTTGAAAACTTGTACACAGGGACTGAATATTGAGGAAAAAAAAAAAAAAAGCACATGAGTGCTCATTCGGTTATGCTCAAATCAAAAGAATACTAGTAAACATTAAAATGCAGGCTTCTGGAGTTGACATCAGAGCAGACCCCCCCCCCCCCCCCCCCCCCCCCCCCCATTAGATTATAATTAAGGTCCCATTGTGCAAATGCATGCAGAATAACTTGCACACGTTAAAACCTGTTCCACTATTTGGAAGAGCAGGCATTGTGTGCTGGTGGGAATGATTGAGAAAACAATGCACATGGGGACTGAATGAAAAAAAAAATTTAATAACGCAAGTGCTTATTCCATTATCCTCAAAATAAAAGAATAAATAAAGGAAAATCTAAAGTACTAAATCTGATAGCAGATATTCGATATATAGGCTTTCATTACATGGGTTTTAAGTACTAAATCTGATCGCAGATATTCAATATATAGGCTTCTGATACATAGGCTACCAAGATGCAGGATCTAAATACAGATTTAAAAAAAAAAAAACAAAAAAAAAACAAATGTCCAAAATACTGAATTGACTATTATAATGTGGAATGCATCAAATTATTCGAAACAAAGCTGTAAACATCGCACACATACATAAGGTATCCCACTTATCTGAAGTATCTATGCCTAAAATGCATTAGATAACTAGACCTCTTGGCTAATTCTACATAAATGTGACACTATACCACAAAATGAGTTGCTTTGCACTTTACCCATTTTTCTGCTAAGAGCCATTTTAGGCAGGTAGGGGGTTGACTTTTATCGACTACAAAACTAGCCACTTTCCTACCATGAATTGAAATATTGAGTCGAAAGGTTGTTTTTGTTTGCCTTAAAAACATGTTTTAAAAATACCCAAATACTTGTTCTCACTACCTTTTAATGATGCTAAACTTCAATTTCTCCTTTTGTTACTTCATGCAGTCTATCATTTCAATTTGCATTGATTTGTCACAGAATTGTTCCATTTTTTGGGTATTGAATAGCCCTTGTGATGCAAATTAATATGTCGATGCCATGCACACGGCTTCTCATTTCAGTCTCTTTAGTTCCCCAGTCAAAGTTCATGACCCGCAAGTAGCAGGGCGTTGATATAAATAAATCAACGGGGTAAAAGGAAAGGCTGCACTAGGGGCTTGCGCTATAGCCATGTTCAGCTGTAAATTACCATGGTTTCTTTCACACATTTTGTACTGTGAATCTTCAAAAAAACGACAAAGCATTCTTTATAATCAGCTTTAAACAAGCTTTCTTTTGACACCAAACTCCATATACTTTCTTTCACACTGGTTGACGTGAGAGCAGTCAAAACATAGATGAAGATGAACAGGAGAGCGACAGGCAGAAACACGATCACAAAAATCAGTCATTTTTAACTCTCTCTTAAAAAAACAACGTATATTTATAATATACAAACAAAACAAATAGAGAAGAAATTGAACATGTCTGCATGCAGACTAACTAGGTTATTTTGCTGAGAATTTTTTTCAGTGGGCACAGCGAAACCATTGATGAAGACACACCGTAGTAGGCTACCACCCGCAGTAGCGGCGTGTGAAGCAGCGTGATAGGACTACAGAGCGTGGGGTGAGAGTCTGGCAGTCATTACTGTCGGCTAGGTAGGCCTATCTCACTTCACTCTAAACACTACTGCATAGTCAAGGCGATTCAGCATGTACACAGTCCACTGTTTCATCAGATTTTAGTGGTTTCCTTGCTACAGCTGAAGTTATATTTACTAATTCTAGTACAACTTATAACCCCGAGCACACAGTAGAAAACAAATGTCAGTGTCATCAGGCAGAAATAGCTCACAAATGACTGGTTTTTTAAAAATATATTTCATTGATGTTTCTGGTACTATACAAAAAAATCTTCATGTTGAAAAAATCTTGTGATCAAAAGCATGACTATTTCAGTGTTGTGAAAAAAGAACAAACCACAAAGAAACCTACACTTTGACATCAAAGTAAAAACGAGAAAGAGAGAAACGCGCGCACACACATACACAGAGGAAGTCTCTCTCTCTTTCTCTCTCTATTGCTGCAGAAACACACACCGTGCACACACACACACACACACACAGAAGAACACTCTCTCTAGCCGCAGAAATATACACGTGCATGCGCGCGCGCGACACACACACACTCACACACACATGCGCGCACATGCATGCACACACACACTGATATGCGTAGGCATGCACGCATGCACACACACCAACACACAAACACACACACAGCAATAAGCTGACACTCCAGGCTTTGCTTCTTGAGAGACACAATGGTTTTAAAATATTTTTTTTAAATAGTTAACAAAAACTTACACCAACAAAGTTACAACAAACAGGTAAAGCAAGTATAAAGTTTTGTTCACTGAAGTATGATCACTGTAAAAAATCATGGGAATCTGGCAGCGTATGGTAAAAAATGCCTTTCATACAGAAATTTGCTCGGCGGCTAATAGCAAAGAAGGAAAGTATAGCAGCATCGCCAGGTGCTGGACTCTGACCCCTGACCACATGGTGCCCTAGATAGGCCTAGCCTAGCCGTGGGATGGGATTTCGGGTTACGGAGTGCAGTGCCAGCCGCCAACTAAAGAGTCAGATTTTCCCTGTTTTGAGCAGCCGTGTGCAGCTCGGTGTGTGGAATATGGAAAATATGTCTTCAATACAGATCATATCCATAAAAATGTATTTTACAAAAAGTACAAAAACGATGTAAGCAAATAAAATCAACTTGAACTAGACATCTGAAATAAAACCTGAAGGTGGGGGGGCTGTTGGTATAAATGCCATCCCCACCTGAACCACTCTTGCTTACACCGGTCAGGTGCTCTGGGCCCGACTTGTCACACTTAATAGCAGCATGACATATTTTCACTTGAGTTGCACAATAGTCGCAGTCTAGGTGCTTGATAAAAAGAGAAATATGAATACTTATATCCAAAATACAACTATTGAACACCTGTAAAAAATGCATCAAAAGTGCATATAGATTACAACCGCTTAAACACATGGCTGCTAAAATCTACAGATATGAATACTGCCGAATAAAAATTGCAAGTGTATACAGACATTAATACTACTATAGATTCAATTACAGATGTCTGATACACAGGCTCAGGCAGCCAGATAACATTTGTTCCTTGGATAGAGCTGAGAGCCCTATGGTGTGACTGGCATAAGCAACCATGTTTACCCATCATTAAAGTAGCAATGTCCTGACCTTCATGGTGATGTCTAAACACAACTATGAGCATGCATTTAAAAACAAAAATTGTCAACTACCCCTACCATCATGAAATGGTCTACTCTTCCAAACAGTCGAACAGGTTTGTAGAGAGTGGCCAATATGCTGTGCATGCATTTGCTCTTGGGGGGCCATAGTTAATCATCTAATCCAAAAGACGAGACATTTAAAAATATACATCAATAATACATTTACTTGAAAAGGAGGTGTTCACACAACCTATGCGGTAAGAGGGCGAGATGTGAGTGTTGGAGACCTCGGCTTCTCCAGGGGCCAGCATATTAAGGACAGTGACCATCTCTCCTTCACTGCTTAACCTAAAGAGGGCAGTGGTAACCACCAAATGCATATAATTTACATGGGTATCCTGCCACCATCCCCGAAGTTGGAATGCAGATTTTTCGTTTTTGTTTTTGCCTATGCAGGAGGGGTGTTGCCTATGCAAAAATTCTCACTATAGGTGAACCTTGGAGTTCTAGCTGATGATTGTTAAAAGAAAATGCATCTATCTAAATATGAAAAGCTTGGACACCACAGGAATACAGACTAGATGCATCCAGCAAAATTACACACACACACACACACACACACAAGTCCTTCGATGAGACTAAACTGAGGCCCCATGTGCGAAAGCACGCAGAACATCTTGCACACACGTTAAATCCTGTTCCACTTTTCATAAGAGTAGGCCATTTTGTGCTGGTGGGAACAGATAATATTTACACAACTGCATACACACGGGGACTGGATGAAAAAAAGCATGAGTGCTTATTCTATCATCCTAAATATAAAAGAATAAAATAAACACAAACATACATGCACACTTTTATCAATGAGCTCTCTCACACATAAAGATACACATCTTTTTGAGAGCCTGCAAACATTTTATTGAAGTTATGGTTGATCAACAACAAAAATGAGCATGATCTACAAAAGAATCGCAAGAATGGTCACATAAAACACTACACATTGCAAATGGTAAAAAAAACAAGCAACTAGGTAATGACATGGATCTGTTTCATCGGATAGTATTGAGTAGACCCAAACACACATTCACACACACGTATGCACACACACACACACACACACTTTTGGATGAGATTTCAAACCGAGGCCCCTAGAATCACAACAGAACTCTACATGGGACTGTTTTCTTTTATCTAAATAGCAGGTTTTGTTATGAATCAGAAACCTCTTTCCTCATACTGCATACACAGTCTCATGTTAACTTATTTTGGAACACACTGAAAGGCTGAATGACATTTTAGATAGCGATGAACCAGTATGACATACCCACTAAAACAGACCCCAAACTCGTGATAAAAAAAGAAAGACATATGATGTCCTATTCTTTTGTTTCTATCTGAATACAACTTTTTAACACTCCTTGCTGATCTAGGAAACTTTCCAGTAAATGTTTGGATGTACCCTTATGTAAAATTAAACCCAAACAAGTATATTTCCATATATGGTACAGTGCTGAATAACATACATGTCATGTTGACTTACATCACAGTACACTTTTGTAGAAATGACACCGAAAAACTACAATGTCTTTTTTACAATAAAATGTGACTTAGCATGAGACCTGATGAGACATAACAATTCTCTCAAAATCATGTACAGTTGCTCTCCCTTTCTTTACTCTCCCTCATCAATTGCAATGCAAATCATCAAAGTAATGAAAATGCAACAGAAACAACAAAACATTACAAAAACTTGGATTCTAAAGAAAAAAAAAACCGATTAAAAACACACTAACGAAATTGTTCAACAAAAAGCTGGATACAAGGCATGGTGCTCACTCATATTGCCACTGATCACTTTATCATCAAACTTTTTTCATATACAAGGACAGCATCTTTCAAAGAAGATTTTGGTTCAGCTGTGGGACATAAGCTAATATGAACAACACAGCACATGACATGTGAACTGTGGTTGAACCTGCTGTTTGTGAAAACTACATGTATACAATTCACACTTCAAATACCTTATTATCTGTCAGTAGAGAAACCCATTTGTATATACATGCAACTGTGTGTACTGGAAAACTCTGATGTACAAATGAGTGTGAGGACAATTTTTGTGATGATGATACTGGCTTTTCCAGTCAAGTGGTATTTTGGGGAACACAGAAGCACAGTGGCAATAAAGCGTTGCAGAGTGCAGAAGAGGTTAAAAGAGCCGAATCTTTAGCATCAGGATGCACATGACTTGGAGAAAGAGAGGATACTAGGAATTTATTTTAAAGATATAACCAAGCTATTATGCATTACACCTTATACACAAATTCTACAGACATTAAAACAACTGATATTACCAACAACAAGTAGCCAAAACATAAACTGTCTTCAATGTTATTTCATTCACATATTCCCCAACGAGACAAACTTATACATACATACAAATGCACAACCAAAGCATGACACATAATCTTTTCTTGAATGGAGTAAAGTCATTCTGCCACTGATTCAATCCGAATTTCTTTCTCTAATAAAGATCTGATTTAATCAGATTTTTTTTTCTCCAATAAAGATCAAATGTAACAAGAATCTCTCTCTTCAATAAAGATCTGATTTCACCAGAATTTCTCTCTCTAATAAAGATCTGGTTTCATCAGAATTTCTCTCTCTAATAAAGATCTGATTTCACCAGAATTTTTTTCTCTAATAAAGATCTAATTTAATCACAATTTCTTTCTTTAATAAAGATCCAACTTCACCAGAATTTCTTTCTCCAACAAAAATCAACCTCATTATCTAATACATTTATTTACGAACCACAATTCATGCTACATAATCAAATGTATGTACAATATTTCTGCACACACACACACACACACACACACACACACACACACACACACTAAATATGACACCATTAAATCTTTAGTATCACCACAGTCGGAATGTGGATACCTAAGTAGTGGGGTAGAAAATAGTCACATACACAACCTTAGAACTCTGGCCTATGAACAAACAAAAAGAAAAAACAAAACAAGAAAAACTTAGGGATTATACAGTTGACTTTATCAAAGTCCAAGTAGCACTTGCATTCTTTTGTTGAAGTAAACTCACCATTCTTGATAAAATATTACAACAGTTTTCTTTGTCAACCAATAAAATCACTGATATCACAAAACACTTCTCATTCTAACAGATTTGTTAAAAAAGTAAACCCCTCATTTAATCAGTCTTTTGACCCTTGGAATGTAGAGGTTCCATCATTTGCCCTGACAATCCAATTTAACAGCAAGTCTTTAAAAGTTTTTAAAATAACAAATCAATAAGTCTTTACAAGTTGGGGGACAGGATAGCTCAGTGGTCAAAGCACTTGCTTTCCCCAAGCTAAGGTTAAACAGCATGGTTACCAATTGGATGGGTGACCATTTGCGCACCTTGGCTTCAGTACAGTCCCCAGTTCACCCAACGGTAAATGGGTACCTGCCATCTTGAGGGTCAGGGAAGGTAAAGCAGCGAGGGAGAGGAGATGGGCACAGCTCTCAATATACTGGCCCCTGGAGAAGTAAGGTCTCTGATGCCTCGCTCCCCTAAAATCACATAGGTTATGGGATACCTTCACCTTTATAAGTTATGATGTAAATGCCTCATAGAATATGTACTCTCTTTGTTCGTGCTACATCACTGCTAAAGATTCATCAGTCATCAGACCCACACTATTCTCACTAGAAGCATTGTCATAGCAACAAAACTGACTGCTGATGGTTGAGAACCATCAAACAGATTACATCCCTCACATGCTCTGTCAGATAGCTTTATTTGTTTTTATTTATTTATTTTATTTTATTATTTTATATCGAGGATAATGGGATAAGTGCTCATGTACTTTTTTTCATCTAGTCCCCGTGTGTATGCAGTTGTGTAAATATTGTCATCTGTTCCCACCGGCACACAATGGTCTACTCTTACAAAAAGCGGAACAGGATTTAACGTGTGCGGAAGATAGCTGACATGATTTCTTTACCTCTTTGCTGACTTCTCGTTACCTCTTTGTTTAGTTCTCTTTGTCTCTCTGTTGACTTCTCTTTATCTCTTTGAGGAGTCTTGGTGCTCTTTGTGTATCATTATTCCCTTATTCTTTAATTTTGAGGATAATGCAAAAAGCACTCACATGCCATTTTACATCGACTCCTCGTATGTGTGTAGTTTTGTAAATGTTGTCATCCATTCCCACTGGTACGATGGCCTACTGTTCCAAAAGATGGAACAGGTTTTAACCAGAGTGTAAGATGTTCTGCAGGCGTTCATACATTAGGCCTCAGTTTATGGTCTTATCCAGACCTTACATTAGGCCTCAGTTTATAGTCTCATCCAGGCTTTTGGAGTTGGCACTAATGTTAACTATAGAAGAAAAATTGCCTTGAATGGGCACTTTGGAAGTGGCTTGAACTTGGACTCAAACCCAGGCTGTCAGATAACAAGTACAATACTCTAACCACCAGGCTATCACTCTACCAATGACTTGGCAAAAATATTTCATGCATTTGTTTATAGAGATAATTCTTTGGTGTTGTTTTCAAGTTTGCAAACCATTTTGAACAGTCTCACAACGGCAGTATTCCTATGTAGGTTTTATAAGACACATCTAATCAATGGTGCACAGCAACAATGGGACAGTTTTACCAGAAATTATAATAAAACCCCACTAAACTGTGACCTACCAACTTTTAATACAAATACAATAATTTGTATATATAAAAAAAACCTGCTTTAAAGTCATCTCATATCAAAAGCTTCTTTTAGATTGCTTGATGAACAAGAAGTACCAAAAATCTAATAGCCTGCATTAAAAAGGGACAGAGATGTTAATTAAGCAGAGTCCTGTCACACACATGATGCCTACACACTAGCACGTCCCATTTTCCCATCCCTCAGCAATATTGGGCAAACGGCATAAAAGCAGGCACAGTTGCTCTTTGGCTAAAGCAGGTAAACTCCTGTCGTGTTATGGGTGACAGCCCCTGTGATGCCTTACCGGAATCTTCACTGGAATGAAGAGATGATGAACACACTATGGCTGTTGCTGCTGGTCACCTCACAGCACATGCATCACTCACGCCACACAACTGCTTTCTTCTAGCTTTCTGCAGTGAAGCATTCCAGATTGGTTTCAGCTGAATTATCAATAACATCATCCCCATAGTCGGAATGAGGCTACCTTAATGGAAGGTAAAAAAAAAAAGGAAAAAGGTTGTATACACAGAAATCTCACCATTGGTAAACCTCGAAGCTGTAGCCAAGAAACAACAAAAAACTAACAACAACAAAAAGAAAACCCCCAACAAAACCTCAAAACTCTCAACATCACTTGGTAGCTCGTCTCCATTGTTTCACCACCACTACCTACTCCCCCACCTCCATACCTAATTAAGAAACCCCAACAAAATAAGGGCCATCCTTTTCTTTCCTTCCCTTCCCAGAGTCTGCTGTGTTTGTGACACACCACATCTGCTCTTACCTCCTTAGATGCGTCTTTTACTTTCTCAACAATATTGTGCAACATTACTACAACAACAACAACAAAAAAAAACAAATAAAATTACAGCAATGATACATACATACTCAAATGAGTAGAAGCTTCATAAACTTTCTCATCACAGCTTTTTCACTACTTCAGTCAATTGGGGAAAAAAAAAATCAGCAACAACAAATACAAAAACACTAAATCTTAAAAAAACCAAAAAAAAAAACCAAACAAAAACCGTGAAAAAAAAGTTACATGACCGATCGCATCAAATAAAGTGTGTGACATTTTCCAAGATGACTTGGTTGGGGGTTTTTCCCCCCCTCCCCTAGACTTTTGACACTGGTCACACTCTCTTGTAGGTGATGAAGTACTCTGGGTAGCACACACTCTGATCATAGACCACAAATTCCCGGAAGATCCTGGAGGCATCATCGATGACAGAGTGGAAGAGGGCAGGACTGGTACAATGACAACTTTCGTGGGATTGCTGGCACTTCATGCAAGGTGGACGTCTGAACTTTGGGGGGTTGGGGTTTTTGTTGACGAAAGGTTCTCCCAGCAACACCCGCATCAGAATCATGGTCAGCTTGTCCCCACTGGACCTGCTTGCTTGGGATCTGGAAAGAAGCAGGAATAAAAAATTAAAAAAAAAAAAAAAAAAAAAGAGCTTCAGAACAGAGTTCAAGTTAAAGTCTGTCCAAGCCTAAGGCTCATCAGGCCGGAGCTTATCCCGGTTTTTGTGGCAATTAAGCGACTGAGAGTCATAGACTCCCCCCTGGATAGGACGCCATCTATCGCAGAGTTAACCCCCAACACAAGGTTGGTACCCCTTTTACACCTGGGTGGGGTGAGAAAATAGCCGTAAAGTGCCTTTTCCAAGGGCACAACGCCATAGCCAAAAGCTGGGATTGAACCCGCAACCTTTAGATTATGAGTCCAACGCCCTAACCACTAGACTACAGCGGCAGCTCAGAACAGAGACATTATCATTATTATCCCATTTGGGCCCCAAACTTTCCCCCATCTTTTAGACCATGAGTGGTAGTTCTAGGCCTAGTCTTTTGGATGAGACAATAAATCGAGGTCCAGAGTGTTACACATCATTATTTGGCGCACGTAAAAGAACCCACAGCAACAAGGGGTTGTCCCTGGCAAAATTTTGTAGACAAAAAGCCACTCTGAGAGGGAAACAAATACAGTTGCAGACAGGAAGAAGAAAATAAAATAATGGGTAGGGGCTGCACTTGTGGCGACACACTCCCCTTGGGGAGAGCAGCCTGAATTTCATGCAGAGAAATCTGCTGTGACATAAAGTGGTAAAAATAAATAAAACGAAATGTTAAATAACCTTCAGCTACTATAGGAAAACTGTGGAGGAAGAAACATTATAACCAAAATGCGGCTGGTGCAAAGAAACTCATACATATCATATGTCAGCAAACACACAAACAAGCAAAAACTTGTCGGTAAAGTGGGAATTCCATACGCGTGTCCACTGAGTAGACACTTCCGACGTGTGGGGAGAGAAAAGAAGGTTGGGGGTGGGGGTGGGGGGGGGGAGAAGCTGTTAGTTCAACTCCTGTGTGGTCTACCACTAGCACAAGCATTCTGACTCTTACAATTATTACCAAAGCTCTTACAGTAGTATTTAGGGTCATTCCATCTCTCAGACTGAATAACAAAAGATCAGGGGATTAAAAAAAAAATCTGTGCACTGTGTAATGGCTAGGGTACATCTTCGAGCTACTCCAGTACACAAAGCCTCAGGTGGTTATGTATTTCACTCTGTAACCAGTACACGGGCCTGTGGGGAAAAGTTCAACTGAGCTTTGAAGGAATTAGCTGGTGGGACATAGAAAAAAAACATAAAGCACATCTTTATCTAAGCAAAGCAACTTTTGTCCAAAAAAGAAAGACATAAATGTGTTCAAATAGTCGACTTCTAGTCTCTTAATGAAGGGAGCTATTGTTGTTGTTGTTATTGTTGTTGTTGGGTGTTCCCCAGCTTGACACTCATGGAGGTCACCCAGAAAGTACACTCTTCCAGAGGTCACCCGAAAGTACACTCTTCCAGAGGTCACCCAGAATGTTAACACTCTTCCAGAGGTCACCCAGAATGTACACTCTTCCAGAGGTCACCCAGAATGTACACTCTTCCAGAGGTCACCCAGAATATACACTCTTCCAGAGAGTCAATCCAGAATGTACACTCTTCCAGTAAGGTTCCATCCCAATGAATCGATACACTCTTCCAGAGGTCATCCAGAAATGGGAGCACCTTTGTACATTCCAACCAAATGTCTCCAAGAGCAGCACCCACCTACCCCTGAGAATGTCTTCACCTGTACACTCCTTCTCAATCCCTCCACTCAGCTGCAGATACCTTGTGCTTAGAGTACCAGATTCAACCAATCCATATGGGCTGTCACTCTTTCTCTGTTTCTGGTCCGGTGATCTGGAATGACCTCCCTCTCTCCCTTTGCCAAAAGCCTACCTAAGACACTTTTAAATCCTCCCTCAAAACACATCTATTCCAAACCTAAGATTTTCCTCTCCTGTTTCATATTTCTTCTCATATCTGTCCCTGCTTTCAACAGCCCAAATCCCCATCACCCTGCCAAAGTGTATAACCTTATGTATGTGCGCATGCGGGCGTTTCCCACTTTGTGTGTGTGTGTGTGCATGTGCGTGCGTGTATGTACATTAGGATTCGTTAATACTGTTTCTTGCTACTGGTTGTGTGAGTAAGAGAAGGCTGAAATGCAAGCGCTTTGATTTTTTTTTTTTTTTTACAAGATATAGCGCTATATATAACTTCCACCTACTATTATTACACTCTTGTCTTATTCTTCACACCTGCAAAATCACAGTGAGAGCACAGAACAGAAAGTCTACAGGTCTAGCTGTAGAAAAAAAAACAACAACAAAAACCCCAGCTGCACACAGGTGTCGTGTTTAGACACCATCCCTGATGAAAAAAAAAAATGAAAAAAAAGGGTAGGCGCTGCACTTGTGGCACGCGCTCTCCCCGGGGGAGAGCAGCCCGATTTCACGCAGAGAAATCTCGCTGTGACATAAAGTGGTATAAAATAAATAAAATAAAATAATAAATAGCTGAGCAACAAACCAACCAGGAACAAAAAAGAAAAATTCTCTGACCTGTGTACTGGTCAGCTTTGGTGGAGCTCTCAGCAGCGTACACCCCAGGACCCAGCATGGTTTGTCACTGGCCAGACGGAAATCTAGCCCCTGGTTGTAGATCTTCTGCAAGGTACTGTCTTTGGTGCCATGGAACAGGTAATGCTCGTTCACCTGCACCCACATACAGGTTTGCATTTCAAATACCCATGTCATACTTGAATGTAAGAGCTTAAAACCTCATCTCCCTGCCTTTTCTGAGAATTCCATTTACGAAGTTTTGAACAAAGTAAATCTAACGTTTGACATTGCTAAAGGTTTGTTGTTAAGTCCTATAGGGCATTTATTGTAGTTCTTGTAGTTCTTTTGGGATTTTTAAATGTTCAATATTTTTCTTGCTCTGTTAATGTTAACAATACCTTTTATTTGCTGTTACTATTTATCACACACACACACACACACACAGACACACAGACACAAAAAACACACAGATTTCTCTCTCTCTCTCTCTCTCTCTCTCTCTCTCTCTCTCTCTCTCTCTCTCTCTCTCTCTCTCTCTCTCTCTCTCACCCATTCAGTCTCCTATCTTAGGGTCGTCTAGTATCACTTAAAGTGGAAAGATGTTAAAATTGAAGACTTACTTACTTACTTACTTACTTACTTACTTACTTACTTACTTACTTACTTACTTACTTACTTACTTACTTACTTACAGGTTTGGGCATGTGCATGTATGTGCAAAACATGGGGAAAGGCTTTCACACTATGACAGCATTTCTGCAACGTCGGAGTGTGACCTTGCTGCTGCATGCAGGGATGTGGCATCAATACCATCAAGGCTAAATCAGGTCAGAGATGCTGGAACTGTAAGAATCCTAGAGCTCCAGGTTGGGGCATAATTTTCCTCTAGACCACCAGTACATAACCTCTTGAAATCTATCCTGAATCGAACAAATTAAGTATAGACAAAAGCGGCAGACACATGACCCCAAGTGTAAGAGCCAACCCTCACCAAAGCTTATCTGTTTCTGGTGCCATCAACTCTCCCTTAATCCTGAGAAAGTAGTTAACCAGCTAGGTTGGTCTGTGACATTTACTAGCTAATTAATTAATTAACTAACTAAACCACTGTTAAAAAATAGGTAAAAAGAAAAAAAATACCTGTGCATATTCATGACCCACCTGGGTGATGCTCTTTAGTCTCTGCAGGAAAGACACCTACGAGAGTTAAACTGAGACAACAAACAACTGCACTAGCCACTTAAAGCATACAGCAGTACAACACATGTACTTTATTGATTGACAACCTCCACTTGCTCATTCTACTTGATTAAGGCAAAGGAGAAGAAGAAAAAAGAACTGCGACGATGACAAAGAAGAAGAAGAAGAAGAAGAAGAAGAAGAAGAAGAAGAAGAAGAAGAAGAAGAAGAAGAAGAAGAAGAAAGCAGCAAAAGCAGAAGAAGAAGAAGAAGAAGAAGAAGCAGAAGCAGAAGCAGAAGAAGAAGAAGAAGAAGAAGAAGGAGAAGAAGAAGAAGAAGAAGAAGGAGAAGAAGAAGAAGAAGAAGAAGAAGAAGAAGAAGAAGAAGAAGAAGAAGAAGAAGAAGAAGAAGCAGGAGAAGAAGAAGAAGAAGAAGAAGAAGAAGAAGAAGAAGAAGAAGAAGAAGAAGAAGAAGAAGAAGAAGAAGAAGAAGAAGAAGAAGACACCCACCTGATGATGGATATCTCGGTTCAGCACACTACCAGCACGGATGTTGCTCGTCGTCTGTAAGGGACCTCGTGAACCGGTCAGCCGATCCACTGAGGTGAAGGTCACTGAGGGGGTTCCACTTCGATGGTATTCCAGTTGGGAAAAGAGATGCTCCCTTCTGCTGCTGTACTCTCTCCACAGGCAGGGGTTTTCCAGCCGCTTGACCTCAATCAGCTGAAACACAACCAGCATCTCCTGTTGGGGACCTGAGCACTGCTCCTCAGCTACAGCTGAGCTTCACCAATGGTGCGATTGTTGCATAACCCTTATCCCCCTGCTGCGCCCATTAGCGCCCCTTTATAACATAACCCTGTAGCACCCATTAGCGCCCTCAGTTTTTTGTGTATTGACTATTGAAAGATGTCAAAATTACTTCCCTTTGACACGAGTTTCACAGTGAATAAACTGTGTGACCCCAGGGGTATAAGGGATAACTAACCCCTTCAAATGTCACCCTTGACTGGAACCCACATGGGAAGCGGAAAGTAGGTGGACTAAAACACCTGGCATAGAGGCATTGAAGCAGAGACAAAGGCAGCCGGAATAACGTGGGCTGGATCTCCCAGAACCGAGTCCATTGGAGGAGTGTTGTTGCGGCCCTTTGTTTCCATGGGAATTCACAGGCATAAGTAAGTCAGCCCATTTTGCCCACCATTAAGGTGGCTGCCCTCCGACTTCAGGAATGATGTCTGAATAGGATATCGGTGTGCACGGATTTTATTTTAATTCTTTTATTTCAATGATATTGGAGTAAAGCACTTATGTGCTTTTTTTAAATATCCAGTCCCCATGTGTATACAGTTTTGTCAATTTTGTCATCTGTTCGCACCGGCACACAATGGCCTACTTTTCTGAAAAGCTCAATGCGTTTTTACATGTGTGCAAGATGTTCTGCGTGTGTTTGCATACAGGACCTCGGTTTATAGTCTTATCTGAAGGTTGCTGTGTTTAAATGTGATGTTTAAGATGGATTTCTTGTCATCCAATCCTACTAGCATGAGCAGCCTACTTTTCCAAAACCCACAATGGGTTTTTAAAGTGTACACAAAATGTTCTGTATGCAATTGCACATGGGGTCTTGGTTTCTAATCTCACCTAAAGGACTTTAAGGGGAGTAGAGTCAATACTGATGTTAACTCTAGGGGGAAAGTCCCGTTGAACAGGTGTCTCGGTGGTAGCTCAACACAGGTCGCAAATCCAGCATAACTCAGTCAAGGGTTCTGGGCCCTGAGCTAAAGTTAGGGCCTGTCTTTTACCAAGCAGAAGTGCGGTCAGTTTCTGCTATAATTAGCACAAGTTGGGATGGAGTGGACAGCAGCTGAGAGTAGCTGAATGTGGGGAAAACTGACAGGTGTGTCAAACCTAGGGTTGATCCGAGGCCACCATGCTGCAAGCACAATGCTCTAACCACTAAGCTATCCTGCCCTCTGGACCTCCATGTCACTCTATTTTCAGCAACATTAGCGACATCCATGTCAGTATGTTTTCAGTTCTGCAAAACTGATCTTTCAAATGAGAAATCAAGAGCAAAATGAAAAGAAATAAGAAAAACAGGCTGCAAAAAAAAAAAAAAAGGCAAAAATAAATTAACACAATGAACGCAAAAGATCCATGGATTATTTCAACAGGTAAGGAAAGCTTAGTCCTGTATATTCAAACCTAGAAACAAGAGCATGAACATCGTGGAGGGCACCACATCAACTGATCACAGCGTGATAATCATGAACAAGTGGAATAAGTATCGTGAAGTTTTAAAATGTTTAAAACAATAGCCCTAAAAGTATTCTTTGCACTGATAGGAATCAGAACCAGCCCCATGCCTTAATTCAGTGAAGCTGAAGCAGCCATTCAACAGCTCAAACCTAGGTGAGTTATTATTGATGAATCATTCATCTGCCATCTTGAACGAGAACCTACAAATTCACTGACTCACAAACTGTGTGTTCACAGGTACCAGGTAGTTTGGTAAGAGGAGGATGGAGGTATGGAATGCACCCTTCCCCCTCCCCCCCCATGTCAAGCAGTATTTTTTTTTTTTTAAATTAGCTGCCGGTGCACTGGCTGTAGACTTTTAGGTTTGAACCCTTTCATCATGATTGTGTGTGTGTGTGTGTGTGTGGTGTGTGTGTGTGTGTGTGTGTGTGTGTGTGTGTGTGTGTGTGTGTGGTGTGTGTGCTGTGGTGTGTGTGTGTGTGTGTGTCGGTGTGTATGTGTGAGTGTTTGTGTGTGTGTGTGTGTGTGTGTGTGTGTGTGTGTGTGTGTGTGTGTGTGTGTGTGTGTGTGTGTGTGTGTGTGACTTTTGAGTGGATTTTTTTTTTTTTTTTTTTTTGCTTGCTTTTATCAATAGGTATATTTCATTTTTAAGGATGAAATCATTTTAGCTAAACAATACTGGTGAATACTTTTTCTTCTTTTCTTTTTTTAAATTTTTTCCCTAGATAGATAGATGCTTTGATGAAAAAAAAAAAAAACCCACAAAAAACCTGCAAATCAAAGCTTCCTTAACGTACCATCCGGAAATAAAACTCTTAACTTTAGACTTTGACTTACCTTCACACCGGTGTGTGTGACAGGTTGCGGGCATCTTTACCAGCTCCTGCTTTGTCAGCCTCCCAGGTGGCCTGCACCAGGGCATCCACCTCTTTGAACTCTGCTTGGCTGATGCTGTTCAGCTTGACCCCTCGCCTCCGCCAGGCTTCCACAGCTTGGCTGTAGTTCACCTGCCGCTCTTTGCGGCAGATCTGTCCATGGGACACACACAGCACACACATGAGACTTTAAACCGAGGCCCCGTGTGCAAACGCACGCAGAACATCTTGCGCACACGTTAAATCCTGTTCCACTTTTCGTAAGAGTAGGCCATCGTGTGCCGGTGGGAACAGACGACATTTACAAAACTGCATACACACGAAGACTGGATGTAAAAAAGCACAAGAGTGCTTATTCCATTATCCTTGATATAAAAGAATAAATCAATCAATCAATCAATCACGTTTAAGCTTTACAGTAAATAAGGTTGACATCGTTTGCAAAGGATGATGATGATGATGATGGTGATGATGATGATGATGATGATGATGATGATGATGATGATGATGATGATGATGATGATGATGGCGACGACGACGACGATGATGACGAATGATGATGACGATGATGATGATGATGATGAATGCTGCTGCTGCTGCTGATGATGATGATGATGGATGGATGATGATGATGACTACGATGATGACGATGATGATGACGATGGATGGATGATGATGACGATGCTGATGATGATGACTATGATGAGGAGGATGTCTATGATGATGATAAAGATGATAATGATGGCTATGATGATGATGATAACTATGACAATGATGATGACTATGATGATGATGATGACAACAACAATTAGGAGGAGGAGGAGGAGGAGGAGGAGGAGGAGGAGGAGGAGGATAAGGATGAAGAGGAGGAGGAGGAGGAGGAGGAGGAGGAGGAGGAGGAGGAGGAGGAGGAGGAGGAGGAGGAGGAGGAGGAAGACATGATGATGATGATAACGATGATGGTGGGTATGATGATGATGGTGATGATGAGGAGGATAAGGAGTATGAGTAGAAGGGTAATGATGATGATGAGTATGATGATGATGACCACGATGACGATGACTATGACAACTATGATGATGACGCTAATGCTGATGATAATGATGATAATTACTATGATGATGATGAAGAGAAGGATTATGCTGCTGCTGCTGCTGCTGATGGTGATGGTGATGATGATGATGATGATAATGAAGAAGATAATGATGACGATGACGATGATGATGATGATGATGATATGGAAAAGTAGTAGAGACACAGTGAGGCAGAGTGCAAGTATACACTGTGACTCAAACCTTAATCCGTTTCTAGCAAGGTGTTATGGGGTTGGGTTTTTTTAAATAGTACTACAGAAAATAAATTGGTATTGGCAATAAAAGTGTTTTTTTTAAAGTTTCCTGTTAACTCTTGCAGCCATTTTCAAAGCTATTAACTCCATCATATTTGTACATACCCCCCCCCACACACACACACATACACATACAACACACATGCACACACACATACATACACACACACACACCAAACACACACAAGGTACAGGTATACCTACATAATTATATATCTATAGACACTGGTACAAATATGCGCTTGAGTGCATGCACTATCCACACTTACATACATGCAGGTAAACACTTGAATACACACATACATGTACCCATGACTCAACATTTTGTCTAATATCACTTTTTATGAAGAGATGTAAAATTGAGGGCCACCACACACAATACCCCCCCCCCCATACACACACAGACACAAATACAACACACACACACACACACACACACACACACACACACACACACACACACACACACACACACACACACACACACACACACACACACACACACATTCACATTCACACATTAAATCTACTCAAACACAATATCCAAATCTTCTACATTTTTAAAAGAAACCATATTTAGAGCTAAGTGGTCAGAGCGCTCGTTCTCCCCAAGTCAAGTTAAGCAGCATCGAGCATAGTTACCAGTTGCACATGGGTGACCATTTGCGCACCTTGGCTTCAGTACAGTTCCTTCAGTTCACCCAGCTGTAAACGGGTACCTGCCTTCTTTAGGATCAGGGAAGGTAAAGCAGCGAGGGAGAGGAGATGGGCGCCACCCTCAATATGCTGGCCCCTAGAGAAGCTGAAGTCTCTGATGCCTCGCTCCCCTACGACCACACAGGTTATGGGACACCTTTACCTTTACCTTTTACATAGTTAAGTTAAAGTTAAAGTCTGTCCCGAGCCTAAGGCTCATCAGGCCGGTGCTTATCCCGGTGTCTGTGGCGTTAAGCGACTGAGAGTCATAGACTCCCCCCTGGATAGGATGCCAGTCTATCACAGGGTTAACCCCCAACACAAGGTTGGTACCCCTTTTACACCTGGGTGAGGGTGAGAAAATAGCCGTAAAGTGCCTTTTCCAAGGGCACAACGCCATTGCTTATATACCTTTTACCTAAAGATAACAAAAGTCAGCTCAGAACCTGACCTTCCAGTAGTTCGGCAAGTGGTCAGTGTTGGCAGGGAGTCCCAGTTTCGATCGCCTGGCCGATCCCTCCATGTTCCGCAGTTCATAAAGCTTCAAAATTTCTGTCTGATGCCAGATTCCAGTTTATGCACGCAATGTTTCTGGCCACACAGCCTGAGACCTGTGACAAAGAATGATGACGACAAGAATAAATTTCTGTGAGTAACGCTTTTGCTCTGGAGTATCTCTCAGCTAATCTTCTCTTTTCTCAGTTTTTGTTAGAAACAAAAAGTTATTTGTGTCCATTCCCAATTCGTGTTTTATGCAATATGCTATTTATGTTGCACCATGATATACGTTTTTTAGTTCGCTGGTTTAGTTGGCTGGTTGAGTTTTTTTCTTTGTTTGTTGGTTTGTTTCTTCTTTCTATTTCTCTTCCAAAATCCATTCATCTCTTACCTCAATGCATGTTTTCTGATAGAAGTCCTGAATCTTATTTCCAGTTGGTGTTTTCTGCAACAAGTCATTCATCTCCACATTCAAATCTGTTTTGTCCTACATGCCATTTCTCTCACATTCTGATTTGTGTTTCATGCTAGATCTAAGCCTTAGTTTTTTTGTGTGTTTTTGTTTTACTATCAGGGGATGGGTAGCTCAGTGGTCAGAGCGCTCGCTTTCCCCCAGCCAATGTTAGGCTGCATCAAGCGTGGTTACTAGTTTGATTGGATGTAGCCAAGGTGCGCAAACGGTCACCGTCCAATTGGTAACCATGCTCAACGCTGCTTAACATTGGCTGGGTGTCCGTTTGCGCACCTTGGCTTCAGTACAGTTCCCCCAGTTCACCCAGCTGTAAATGGGTACCTGCCCTCTTTACAGTCAGGGAAGGTAAAGCAGCGAGGAAGAGGCTGATGGGTGCAGCCCTCAATATGCTTGCCCCTAGAGAAGCTGAAGTCTCTGATGCCTTGCTCCCCTACAACCACACAGGTTACGGAACACCTTTACCTTTTTTTACCTTTACAATATCAGCTTTGAAGAACTTCAGCCAGAGAGTTCTTCCTTCTGAGCGGAATCTCACCTGTGTCGCTGGTGCTGAGGTAGACGTTGGTCCTGGAGGCGGTGTGGAGAATGCCTGCACCACTCCCTGGTCCAGCTTCAGGAAGGTGTCCAGGTATTTCTTCTCCAGAGTCTCGTGCCACAGGAAGGTGGTCTTCAGCACCTTCAGCAAAATGTCAATCACCTGCTTGCAGTCCTCCTTCTTGGTCGTGCATATCTGCGCCTCAAACGCCTCCTTGTGCGAGTCTGACAAATCTGGCTCTAACAGAAGGTGGAAAAAAAAAGAAGAAAAAGGATAAGAGGATTATCATTTAGACAACTTCATTCAGCCTTATCTTGTGACAGCCTCAAGTGCTAGCACCAACTAAATCAATATTAAAGTATCCCTGAAGTTGGAGTGTGGCTGCTACCTGAATGGAAGACAAAAAGCCTGTCGCATACGCAGTGTCTTACCATTGGTGAACCTCCAAGTTCTAGCTGTTGTGGCCTACCATTATCAGCTTTCACCATAAAGTTTTTACATCGTCTTCTTGCATATTACATGTTTAGGATGGGGTGTTTTTGTGTGTGTTGGTTTATGCCCATATGTGTGTCTTCACTTCATTTCAGCCAAAATTTTTAAAAATATCAAAAACAAGTTTTTAAAAAAAGCTAGCACATATTGCAACTACTCAGATCCCTCTGATATCCAGCAAAACCATCCTCTGCTAGGCTCAAACAAGTCCTACAGGCAGACTGTAAACCAAGATCCCATGTGTGCTAGCTGTCATGGTGCAGTGGTCAATGCCTTGGGTTATGGGCTGAAGGTCATGGATTTGAATCCCATAAGAGTCATAGCAATTTTTTCAGACTCTGACTGACTCCATCCACAGTGACTGTGCTGTGGGCTCGCTCAGTGGGAAGATTGAGACCACACAGTCGAGCTTTATCCATTTTATTCGCAATTTTGAGGTTGTCTCAAATTACCTGACCAACACTGCAGGTGTCTGTATCTCTCAAGGCCAGCTGAAGCCGGATTATAAAGAGATAGGAAGTGTAGAGTAAACCCTGTCAAGAAGTACCAAAGTGCACATGCCGTAAAAGAATTATCTCTGATTTGGTGGTCCTGGATACTCTGTCTCAGGGTGGCATCAGTTTCAGTTTCCCATAAAACTATGTTTCTGTGCCTGTGGTGAGTTTGTGTTGAGGCCTTCAGGGTTGGATGGTATGTGGGAGATGGTCCCTGTAGGACATTGTGGTGGCTGCCACCTTGGCTAGGTGTCTCACTCGGTTCTGGCTACACGACTGAACTATTACTGCAGTCAGTAGGGGGGTTTAGTGGGTGATGTCCTCGCATGTGAGCTCAGAACAGGCACTGCTGAACACCACCAGGTGACCCAGCAGCAGTGCAGGGCCTCTCTGGCTGGTGACCCTACAGCAGTCTGACATTGTTGAATCCCTGTGGACTTTTGATCCTGAGGATGCTAAAATAAGAATCTTAGGTGTGGTTGGGGTGGGTGGACAGAAAGAAATGTGCAGCGTGGGAACAGCAGGATAGGATGATGAAAGAAGATGAGAAGAAAAACAAAACATTCCTAGTGCAAATTCATGTGTGCATAACAAGGGCTCCCTGACAGATTGAAAACCCATCCACAGTGGAAGAAGAGTAGGCATGCCATTTCATTGCCAGGTGTGGATGATAACAAGCCTGCTAACAGACAACTAGGGCACCAGTGGGTTTGACAAGAGACAC
>CM060326.1:41428838-41443838 GCA_030674155.1 Stramonita haemastoma | reverse complement strand
CTGCTGACAGTCTGGAAGTAATTATAGCTGCTGGCATATACTTAGAAGGAGGAAAAGGCAAGCAAGCGTGTGTGCCTGACCTGATTTCGTGATGGAATGTGAAATCTAGGGGCAATTTGTGTTCAGAGAATGCAAATGCAAGAGCGTTAAACAACCCACCTGAACTGAGGTAAGGAACACGTATCAGGCAGCCTGAAATCGCCGATACTGTCAATGTCTTTTTCCTTCAGTGTATCGGCTAAGTGCGAGCAAAATGCCCTCACTCCAAAGTCATGCAATCCGTTGATGACAAGAGCTCGCTCTGCAAGAAAACACAACCAGGAATCAAACATGATTTAAAAAAAAAAAAATTCTATTGTTCTATTTCAAGGATAATGGACAAAGTATTCAAGCACTTCAAGGCATAACCAGCATGACAGTCACAAGAGTGCTAAGCATCCCTTCAGCACAATGTCAAGTCTCTTTACTGCCATTCATGCTTTCCTGCACCAAGACTTTATATATTCATTGTCTATGCTATTTTCTTCAGACAATTTGTCTCTTTGTAGACAGGACAACCCACGATCCTGTGTACAACACACACAAGTCATAGGGTCTACAAACAACAAGCAAGTCATAGGGTCTACAAACACAAGTCTTCCAGACAGGACAACCCACAAACCTGTGTACAACACACACAAGTCATAAGGTCTACCAAACACAAGTAAGTCATAAGCTCTTCAAACAACAAGCCTTCCAGACAGGACAACCCACAAACCTGTGTACAACACACACACAAGTCATAAGGTCTACGAACAACAAGTTAATACCAAATCAATCCTTTGAGGAAGTTCAGGCTAGCTGTGGCCTTTGCATTTCAACTTTTGCTGATATACTGAATAGATCAATGTCTGCAGATGAGAGTTATAATCTGATTAAACATACATGCTGGGGACATGTTAAAAAAATAAAACAGCAACCAAGAATAGACTGGGCCTTCTCTCATTATGTTTCCTTCTCTGTCAGTCCCAGTCTCTGACCACACTTTGGACTGGATAAATCATGTTTGTGATAAGTCACTTGTCTAACTAATGGTCTTAAAGGTGTTGCAGACAAAGCAGGCTAAAAATGTGTGTGCATATGTGCTGGGACAATTTGAGTCAGTCATATTCTTTTTCGTGGGGACGGGATAGCTCAGTGGTCAGAGCGCTCGCTTTCCCCCAGCCAATGTTAAGCAGCGTCGAGCCTGGTTGCCTATTGAATAGGTGACCATTTGCATACCTTGACTACAGTACAGTTCCCCCAGTTCACCCAGCTGTAAATGGGTACCTGCCCTCTTTAGGGTCAGGGAAAGTAAAGCAGCGAGGGAGAGGAGATGGGCGCCGCCCTCAATATGCTGGCCCCTAGAGAAGCTGCGGGCTCTGACGCCTCACTCCCCTACGACCACACAGGTTATGGGACACCTTTACCTTTACCTTTTACCTTATTCTTTTTGAATAATACTGAAACTTGACCAGCTATCTGCTTGGCTCTCCGCACTTTCGCTCCAAACTGAAACCTGACCAAATATCCGCTTGGGTTGTCGACGACATCTTCACTTTTGCTTTCTCTCTCTTTGTCAAAGGTGGGGACAGGAAGGGACAGAAGTGGGGGTGGGGGTGGACAAATTTGTCTCTTACCAGAATATTTGGGGAACTCTTTGTTGAGATCCACTCGCACAGAAACGATGCCGTCTTTTATGGCCTTCAGTTTCTCCACGACTGTGGGCAGGATTTCTTGCCGGCATTGGAAAGTTAAAGTGTATCCATCGCTGTACTCTTCACTCTGGGTCTTCCCGTTCCGTCTGTGGGGCACATTGAATCACATCTTCTATCATTTTCTGATAAGCATAGAGCGTTTATACAGTCATACATACACACACACGTACGTACGCACGCACTCACGCACCCACGCACAAACACGCACGCACGCATGCACACACACATGCACACACATGCACACGCACACACACACACACACACACACACACATACACACACACACACATACACAATTTCAGTCTAAAATTTTTTTTTTTAAACAAAACACAAAATATTACTGTGTTAAAAATTTTTGATAATATCCTGATCTTCATGAACAAAAAATCAATATAAAAAATCCACTAGCAGCAAAGAAAACCTTACACTAAAAGAACCACTATGTACCCCTAAAGAAAACCTCACATATAAAAAAACAAACCCACAACCATCCCCCCCAAAAGGAAACCTCACATACAAAAAAAAAAAACAATAACCCCCCCACACACCTAGTCCTTCAGATGAGACTATAAACCAAGGTCCCGTGTGTGAACGCACGCAGAACCTCCTGCGCACACGTTAAATCCCGTTCTGCTTTTCATAAGAGTAGGCCATCATGTGCCGGTGGGAATAGACGACATTTACAAAAAAAAACTGCATACACACAGGGAGACTGGATGTAAAAAAAAAAGCACAAGACTGCTTATACCAATATCCTTGATATAAAAGAATAAAATAATTATAAATAAAAAAAGAACACCCCCACCCCTACCCCACCCCCCTCCCCCCTCCCGTGCTCCCTCTCCAAAAGAAAACCTCACATATATAAAAAAAAAATAAAAAACACTATCCCCCCCCTCCCTCACACCCCCACCTACCCCACCCCCCTCCTGTGCTCCCTCTTCTTCTTCTTGCTCTTTGATATTTTGGATCCCTATAATTGTTGTCATTTAGTCAAGAGGTTATTTTTTTATCTTGATGTTATCCCTGAAAAAGGGCGGGGACAGTGGATGTAAAAAAAAAAAAAAAAAAGCACATGAGTGCTTTATCTATTATCCTCGAATAAAAAAAGAATTTGCCTTGCCTTGCCTTGTGCACATGTTAAACCTCATTCCGCTTCTCGTAAGAGTAGGCCATCGTGTGCCGGTGGGAACAGATGACATTTACAAAACTGTAGCATACACATGGGGGACTGGATGTAAAAAAAAAGCACAAGAACGCTAAATCCATTATCCTCGATATAAAAGAATTAATCCAATCAAAATCAAATCAAAATGCCATTCCCAAAACACAACAAACTTTTTTTTTTTTAAACCCCTCTCACTGACATGATGATCTGCTTGGCCTCATCCAGCTGAGTGTAGAACCATTTCTTGCAGGCCTGGCCCTGCAGCCTGCCCGACACGTGGAACTGCATGCTGTCTGCCCGGTTCAGCTTGGTGAACTGCTCCACCTGCCCGGCTGCCAGGTCCACGTCCCCGCTGATGCCCTGCAGCTCCACGTCCTCTGAGTGGCCCAGAGAGGGCAGGGTCACCTTCACCATGAGGTCTTTCTCCAGCTGCAGCTTCAGCTCCTTGAATCCAGGGTGGAGGTCAGGGAGGGAGGGACCTGCAACATAGTGCACAAATCCAACATTACTCAGAAGGGCCTAGTCCAGACACGGCAGTCATTTACCCCCACTTTCGGCTGCTCTCAGACGCTGGTAGTTGAGCCTTGATGATCTAATCTTAGCTCGTGCACTGACCGCATGGAAGGGTCCGCTCAAGATGGTGTGGCATCCTTTCCACTGTTACAGTGGAGAAAAGTGACCACACGGATTTTGTTTTCAAACTTTTCAGTGCTTTGTCATATGTTTGCAGAATTCCTTAGCACTATATTCAGGTGTATTCAATGCAGAGTTCTCTTGTTGTTGCGAAGAAGTAAATTTGAATCAATATCTTCAATCTGCTTAGGAGTTATAACAAAAAATAACAGCTGGATTGCATGCTCATGTCAGGTTGCTCTTCTTTGTTTAGTATTGAGAGTGGTAACTCTCATGCCAGTGATGTAACTTGATCGTAATTTTCCTTCTGAATTCAGATAAATTTGACTTTCTCAAAGCCAGGATTGTAATCTTAATGTTTCATTTTTAAACTTCCTTCAATATTTTTGTATCTTGACAAAGTGTTCATCACTTTTGAGGGGTTCAAATCTGGGGAAAATCTTGTCAGTTTTGCATTCTTGATCTACTCTCGCGTGGCGAGCCCGCCGCATGCAGCACGCTCATCTGACGTAACATAAGCTTTGCCCTCTTTCTAGCCATCCACCTCTTAGGCCTTCCATGCAAGTTTGCTATGGTTTGAGACACAGTGGTGGAAAAAAAAGAAAGGGGTGTGGGGGTACAAAGACAGGGTGCGGTAATTTTAGCTGTAGCTGACTGGTGCGGGATAGGTGCGCTGTGCAGAGTGCTAAATTTAGCGCGCTCCTTTGTTTTCCCTAGTCCATGTGTGGTCAGCTTCTGCTAAAAACAGCACCAGCTGGGCTGGGCTGGGCTGGGCTAATTAGCAGCCAAGAGGAGCTGAAAGTGGGGGAAACTGACAGCTGTGGCAACCGTAAGGGAAACCGTGTTCTGTTTTTGTCAAAAGAGCCACTTGTCTGTGTACCCTACCTTTGCTGACGTTCTTACTGTTTGTTCCACAATGCACAAATCCAACATCACTCCCTCAGTCAAGAGTGATATATCTAGTGTGTCTTTTCCTTTCACCTAGTCCAAGTGTGGTCCGTTCCTGCTATAATTAGCACCAGCTGGCCCCATCTGGGCTGGGCTGGGATGGGATGGATTAATTAATGAGCAGCTGAGAGGAGCTGAAAGTGGGGGCAAACTGACAGCTGTGTGTCTTGGCGTTCTCTAGCTGAACACTTGTAGGACTCACCCAGTCTCAAGTCTCACTGTTCTTCCCACCTGAGAATCTCTGTGAGATGTCAGGTACACTCACTGAATGAAGACTTTGCAAGTTTGGATCTTTTCCAGGACCTCACCAGATAGGGTATATATATATGGCAGCCATACTCCAACTAAAGAGGATAATTTTTCCTATGTTGATGGAAAATGCAAGTTGTACTACTAGAAACTGTCACCGGGGATGATGCACACACGCACGCACGCACATACACACACACAACACACACACACACACACACACACACACACACACACACACACACACACACACACTACACACACACACACACACACACACACACACACACACACACACACACACACACACACACACACTACACACACACATACCTACCTTACAAGTCTTGCAGACCACGTTTTTCTCCAACTCCTCTTTGAAGGACTGCAGCAGATCGGCAGTCGTGGCGGCACACAACAGCTGGGAGTCCTGCACTTTGGCTGCACACCCAGGGTGGCGCTGAACCATGTCCTCCACATACCTTTTGCCTCGGGCTGTGTCCAGTATCAGGACTAGGGGCGCCGACAACAATATGGCATCCTCAGTCAGTTGCTGAGACAAACAGAATTAGAACTCATTGTTGGGGGACGTTGGTTGGTTGGTTGGTTGGTTGGTTGGTTGGTTGGTTGGTTGGTTGGTTGGTTGGTTGGTTTTCAATGGTGGGTTTTTGTTGGGTTTTTTTCGGGAGGTTGTGGGGTCTTTTTTTTTTTGGTTTGTTGTTTTGTTTTGTTTTGTTTTGTTTTTATGTGGTTGGTTGTTGCTTCGGATTTTTGTTTTGGTTTGTTTACCGTTGGTTGTTTTCTTGGGTTGTTTTTTGTGTTTTTTTTGTTTTTGTTTTATTTGGTTTTATTTGTCTTTTGGTTTGTTTGTTTTGGGGGTTTTTTTGGGGGGTGGAGGTGACTTTAAAAAAAGGGACATTCTGAATCTGCCCATGTCAAAGGCAAAAGAAACTCATGTCAAGTTTCTTTTGATTATTTTTGCCCAAGCTCCCAGAAAACCATCCCTTTCCTTTTTACTTATTGAGACTTATTGAATCTGTACACCTGTACCTCATTTTCCTATTTGATGGAAAGTGTGTGTATCCCACACACACACACACACACACACACACACACACACACACACACACACACACACACACACACACACACACCACACACATACACACAAACACAAACACAAACACACATACACACACACACACACATACACTGCGCTCATGATCTGCTGACCCGGGTTTGAATCCTGTTCAAAGGGATGTTTTCCTCTGGAGTTAACATCAGGGCCAACTCCACTTCCCCCCAAAGCCCTGTGGATGAGACTATAAACCAAGGTCCCAAGTGCAAATGCACATAGAAAATCTAGCACACACATAAAAACCTGCTTGATGACAAAATTTACAAAACTGTATACACACAGGGGCTAGTGTAAAAAAAAAAATGCATATAACGGCTTATTCCATTATCCTCAAAATAAATGAAATCAAAGAATAAACAACACACACACATGCACGCACGCATACACGTACGCACGCACACAAACACGCACACACACACACACACACACACACACACACACACACACACACACACTCACACACACACATACACTCTTCACTTTATCTGATGCCACTATAGGCTAGTACATACTTGGCATTTCATTTTTGTTTCACTATTCATTTCACAAAGATGGATCTTTTTTCATGGTTTGTTTAGATTTTCCTCTTGAATTGTCAATTCAGTATTCTGCAGTTGGTGTGCTTGTTTGGGTAATCTGTGTACTTACTATTCTGTCCAGGGGATGGGACAGCCTAGTAGTCAGAACATTGTGCTCACAATTTGATGAATCCGGGTTCAAAACCCATTTGAGGGGATTTTTCCCCTGGGGTTAACATCAGTGGTGACTCCTTTCTTCCCACAAGTCCTTCAGATGAGACTATAAACTGAGGCCCCATGTTTAAATGCAAGCAGAACATCTTGTGCACACGTTAAATCCGGTTCCGCTTTTAAGTTAAGCTAAGTCCATTGTGTGCTAGTCATGGCGATCTTAACTACAGGCCTAATCATCACGCAACTGGGGGCTCTGACTGGGGGCCTACTGGCCAAACGCTGCTAAACACTAGCATAGTGCTAAAACATGCCATGTTGAATGTAAAGTTATGCTCAACTGTTTATATGGGTAGAGAAGCTATAGATTTATACATTGTTGTGTTATTTTATAAAAAAAATAATTCATTTAATGTAATTTTATTACCATTTTCATGCACCTGATTGATTAAGTCAGTAAGTGGTTTAATGACTCAATAAAGTTCTGTTGAACCTTCAAAGCAAACAATATTGCTGAAAGATGTTGAAAAACACAATGTACTGTAATATCAAAATATGCACATTTTTACTACCCCTTGAAATATGGAATTGTAGCTGATTTGATATGTAACCGGCATTAAGAAGAAAGTGACACAGGACACAGACAGAAAATGAGGGAGACAAGAACTTAGCACATCTACATTGTTGTCCATTCAATAGAATATAGTAAGTGCTCTAAATATTCAACCACTTTTGAAGCACAAAATTAGTATTTTTCATTCCTTAACTAATATTTGGAGGATTTTGAAACTAAGCTCAGTGTCAAAAAAGGTTTGGATATTCACTGAAAACAGTGAAATCATATCTTGGTTGGGTATATCGAGTGGCCTAATTATTTAGAGTATATACAGTAAGTACAGACAGCAAAATAACACACACACACACACACACACACACACACACACACACACACACACACACACACACACTCACTCACTCACTCACTCACTCACTCACTCATTCATTTGTACCACATATCTTCTTTAAGTTTTTCCTTGTTCAAATATGATTATTCTTTTCTTTTTTCTTTTTTTTTCTTAGATGGATGGCTTGATGAAAAAAAGCAATTGGACTGCTTACTCAATGTACCATCTGGAAATAAAAGTTTGACTTTGACTTTGACTCACTCACTCACTCACTCACTCACTCACTCTCACACACCAAACCACACACCACACACACACACACACACTCACCACTCACTCACTCACTCACTCACTCACACACTCACTCACACACACACACACACACACACACACACACACACACACACACACACACACGAACACACACACACACACACACACACACACACACACACACATTTTCTCTCTCTCATATCTGTGTCTGTGTCTCTCTCTCTTACACACACACTGACTCAGACACAAACACACTCTCACACTCACACACACACACACTCACACACACACACACACACACACACACACACACACACACACACACATACCCACCCACACGTTACACACTCAGACACACACACACAAGTTACACACACACACACACACAAGTTACACACACACACCAAGTTACACACACACACACACACACACACGTTACATACATACACACACACACACACACACACACACACACACACACACACACACACACACACACACACACAGTACATATATATAATACAGTGACACACACACACATACACACACATTGTGAGACACACACATTTGCACTAACACTCACACTTTTTGGACTGAATATTCAAAACACCACTGTCCATGAACACACAGATCTCGATCGTTGGTTAACAATTTATCCTTCATCTCAGAAAAAGTAGTGTTGTCACTTTCCAAAAAAGCTGAAAGCTGATCCTCCGTTTTATTTCTCTCAGAGCACGAGGAACGCTTTGTTGTACGAGCAGGGGGTGCAGGAGTAGGAATTTGGCTGGCTGCTACGTTTGGCCAAACAGAGGGTGGATGTTTCGGTCTTTCTTTTCCTCTGACAGTGATGCTTTCAAAACCATGAGGCCAGTGGAGTTCACACACAACAGTGTCTTTGGTAACAACCAACTTACAATTAGGAATTGAAGAAATCCAAGCTTTCTTCCCAGCTTCGTCTTTAGGAAATCTAAACACAGAGACTTTTCTCTCCACACCACATCCTTTTTCAGAAGAATAGTTCGTTTTGCAACCGTACACACAGCATTTCCTCCCCATAATGAGAAATATAACACGGTAGTTTAGATCAAATCAGCACAAAAAACAGCAGAATGCAACCACGTTGTGAACAATGTAGATTACTCGCCACCATTACCGGAAGTTAAGCGATCAAGGTATGTACAAAAACAAAGATCACCTGAACTATGTAAATATCAATGTTTAGGGGAAAAATTCACATAAGCTGGGTTCATAACCATTGATTTAAACTTTTATTAATACTAGCAGAAAAAATAATCGTGTACATTGTGTTTTATGCTTTTTCTAAAAATCTAGCTTTCGTTTCGGTAAATTGCTGAAGAGGAGTTGCTTCCCTTGTCTCTCACTGAGTAGGCCCCCAGTCACGGCCCCCAGTCGCACGCTGAGTAGGCCTGTAGTTAAGATCGCCATGGTGCTAGTGGAAACAGGTGACAAGATTTACAAAGGTGCATAAACAAGGCGACTGAATGTTAAAAAGCACATGAGTGCTTATTCCATTATCCTTGATATATATAAGAGAAATAAGAAAAAAAAGAAGAAAGAATATTGCTGTGTTTTTCACTTCACAACTTTTAAAGAGCAAAAACAACTGTTAACAACAGAACCGCTTAACAAAACAAAGCAGAGAATAAAAAAATATCTTAAAACCCAACAACCGTTATGAAACCAACCACACCCCACAAACATCGATAAATTCCTTACTTGCAGTTTCAGCAGAAAGTTCCGCTGTGCTTCCTCGCACGCTTCCTCAATGCCGTGAAAAAGGGCCACCTCTTCCTGTTCTATCAGCGTCACTTGACACCTCTCGGAGGAGGAGGAGGAGGAGGAGGCAAAGTCCGCCAGCAGGTGCAACTTATGCGCGGGCACTGAGAGGCGAAGGGAAGTCTGCTTGGCCTTCTTCAGCATCTCGTTCTCGCTCTTCAGCCTCGCGTTTTCACTTTGGGTTGTGCTGTGCTGCTTTTCCACGTTGGTGTTTTTCTGTTTTATTTCTAGTTTCAATCTTTCCATATCCCTCTGGAGGCGCTCCAGTTCAGACTCCTGAGGGGAGGCTGGAGGTGGGGAGGTTTGATGTGGGGGTGGGGGTGGGGGGGAAGACTGCGCGGGTGTGGCGGGGGTTATGGGCTTTTGAGGGGGGACTTGAAGTGGGGGGTTACATCGCATGGGTGAGGTTTGTGCGTTGGGTTTTGGGGGGACAGGAGGCTTCTCCTTTCGGCGAGCACCAGACAGAAGCTCCTCAAGCAAAGGTCTGTGGAAGTGTTCATACCAGGGTTCGATTCTCAAAACTTCTCCTCCCTCTTGAAGCACGTGGTTCCCTTTGGCTATCACCTTTGTTACACCTGCAACAACGATATTCATGATGTAGAAGATAATTGATAGACACGTCCTTGTGGTAGCAATGTCTCGGACGGTGATGGCTGGTTGGTGGTTGCTGGTTTGTCAGAGTTTACAGAGTTTACATCACTGTATGGGTAATAGAAATGTTGTCAAAGTTTACACAAACAAACATCAGTGTGTAGGGAATAGAAATGTTGTCAAAGTTTACACAAACAAACATCAGTGTGTAGGGAATAGAAATGTTGTCAAAGTTTACACAAACAAACATCACTGTGTAGGGAATAGAAATGTTGTCAAAGTTTACACAAACAAACATCACTGTGTAGGGAATAGAAATGTTGTCAAAGTTTACACAAACAAACATCACTGTGTAGGGAATAGAAATGTTGTCAAAGTTTACACAAACAAACATCACTGTGTAGGGAATAGAAATGTTGTCAAAGTTTACACAAACAAACATCACTGTGTAGGGAATAAAGCAATTGTCAGGGTTTATAGGGAGGCTCTTTTCTTTTTTTAGGTTCACTTTATTCTCCTCTCTTTATGATAAAGTGATTTGAACTGACCTTCTTTTGTAAATTGCCTGAATTGTTCACTTACACACACACACACATGTCACACACACACACACACACACACACACACACACACACACACACACACACACACACACACACACACACACACATACACAAGCAAGCACGCATGTGAGCACCCACACCCACACATACACAAAAGCCCACATCCTCCTCCCTCCCCTCCCCCCCCACACACAAACCCACACTCTCTCCCTCCCCCTCCCTGACTCCTCCCCCCCCCCCCCACACACACACAAGCATATGTTTATTCCTTCTATCATTCATTCAAATCTGCCAACAAACACACTTATAGTCACTTCTATCTCCTTCTCCACCACATGTGCTGCCTAAAATCACTTTTCAGTGGATAGACACACACACACACACACTCAAGCACACACACACACACACACACACACACACACACACACACACACACACACACACACACACACACACACACACACAACACACACACACACACACACACACACACACACACACACACACACACACACACACACACACACTCAAGCACACACACATGCACGCACACACACACACACTCAAGCACACACACATGCACGCACACACGCACTCAAGCACACTCACACACACACACAAACACACAAACACACACACACACACACATACAACAACACTCACACACACAAACACACAAACACACACCATCCATCCTCCCACCCAACCAACACCCACACAAGCACACACACACACACACACACAAGCACACACTCCCCCCCCCCCCCCCCACACACATACACACACACAAACCCACACCATCCATCCTCCCACCCAACCAACACCCACCCACACCCACCCACACACACAACCATCCTCGCCCCCCCCCCCCCGTCACACACACACACACACATTCTCAAGACTACTACAGACAAATCTACCACCACCCCTCTCACCTTCAGGCACAGAGAAATGCACCACAGCCAATCTGGCCTCAGCGTGCATTTCACACTCAACCGCCTCCGCCTCTCCACACCCAGAGCGCTTAGGATTATCGAAGTAATACAGCAGGTGGTTCCGCGTCAGAGTCTGGTCAGGGACGTTGACCAGCAGACTGCATGTGGAGGTTTGAACCGCCTGCAGCTGCAGTGTCTTTCCGTCAAAGGGCGTCTGACCAAGGCTGTGTTGGTCCTCCGTGAGAGAGTGTTCTGCAAAATGTGTCAATTGTGCGCGTTCATCATTCATCATCCACAATGATACTGCTTAAGAGTGTTCTGAAAATGTGTCAACTGTGCTCATATATTCATCTTTCATCATCCACAATGATGCAGCTAAAGAGATTTCTGCAAATGTGTCAACTGTATGCATATATTCATCAATCCTCATCCACAATGATACTGCTTAAGAAATTTCTGAAAATGTGTCAACTGTGCTCATTTATCATTCATCATCCACAATGATGCAGCTAAAGAGTTTTCTGAAAATGTTTCAACTGTATGCATATATTCATCAATCCTCATCCACAATGATATCGCTAGAGATTTCTGAAAATGTGTCAACTGTATGCATTCATCATTCATCATCCACAATGATACTGCTTAAGAGTTTTCTGAAAATGTGTCAACTGTATGCATATATTCATCAATTCTCATCCACAATGATACTGCTTATATATTCATCAATCATCATCCACAATGATACTGCTTAAGAGTTTTCTGAAAATGTGTCAGCTGTATGCATATATTCATCAATTCTCATCGACAATGATGCTATGCTTCACATGGTTGTGCGCGCACACACGTGTGCGTGTGCGTGTGTGTGTGGGTGTGCATGTGTGTGTGTGTGTGTGTGTGTGTGTGTGTGTGTGTGTGTGTGTGTGTGTGTGTGTGTGTGTGTGTGTGTGTGTGTGTGTGTGTGTGTAAGTGTGTGTGGCTCTCTCTCTGTGTCTCTGTCTCTCTCATCAATTCCCACTGGCACACAATGGCCTAATGTTCCAAAAAGCGAAATGGGTTTTAACATGTGCACACAAGATGTTCTGCGTGCGTTTGTACATTGGACCTCGGTTTATAGTCATCTGAAAAACTTTGGGGGGGAAAGTGGAGCTGGCACTGATGTTAACTCCAAAGGAAAACTCTTCTTAAACGAGATTGAAACCTGGGTCAGTAGACAACGAGCACAATGCGCATCACTCTAACCAGCAGGCTATCCCGTCCTATAGAAAAGAAAATGCATCTCATTTTCAAAAGGAAAAATGACAAATGAAAAGTAAAATGACAAGAAACTTAGAGAATTGGTACTGTGCTTTTGGCAACATACTCCCCACATGAACAGCAGCTAAAGTTGTATGCAGTAGTAAACAACACAATACGACACAAGACAACACACTAACACACAATGCAATACTGTGATACAACACAATGCCATGCAACCCAACCCAACACAACACACATAATACAACACAATACAAAACAGTGTAATATCAGACAAAACAGTACAACACAAAATAAAACATTAACATTAACTGCAACACAACACAATGCAATGCTACACACAAAAAATACAATTCTTACGTACAAATGTACAATGCAATATAACACAATACATTACCCAAACTCTCACTTTTTATCAAGTTTACTAATGTATGCTGCTAGCTCCTTCTTATCTCTAACTTCTCCAAATGATTTCAATTACTTTATTACCTTAAAATCTAGATATTCAGGTCGGTCACAACACAACATGGTGACAGCGTACAATGAATAAACATTCTTCCAAAATGCAAACTTCCTATCAGTGTCAAGACAAAAGGCATTTTTCCCTGAAGGTGAAACAATTATAAATAACAAACAACTATACTATTTGCAGTATATAGTGTGTTCACTCACACACCTGGGGACAGGATAGCCTAGTGGTCAGAACATTGTGCTCGTAATTTGACGACCCGGGATCGATTCCCGTTCGAGGAGATTTTCCTCTGGAGTTAACATCAGTGCTGACTCCACTCTCCCCCATAGTCCTTCAGATGAGGCTATAAACCGAGGCCCTGTGTGTGAACGCATGCAAAACATCTTGCGTACACGTTAAATCCTGTTCTGCTTTTCATAAGAGTAGGCCATTGTAAACCGGTGGGAACAGATGACATTTACAAAACTGCACACACACGGGGACTGGGTGTAAAAAAAGCACAAGAGTGCTTATCCCATTATCCTCGATATAAAAGAATAAAATAAAATAAATTTTTAAAAACCCTGCAGCTCATGCTGCTTTCTCTCACCTGCAACCCAGTCTTCCACCTGACGAGGGCAGTGTGGGTGATGCCCCGGAACACCTGGATGCCATCGTCAGCGACAGTGAGAGACGTCACCACCTCCAGGTAATTTTGCAGGTGGTCTAGCGTCCACCTTTGCGGAAGATTCTGAAGCACCACAACATTTTTTCTCATCACAAGGATTTTTGATGAGGCTCATCCAGGAGCCGAAACTCCGAGTCAGGTCAGGCCAAAGGCATGGTTCTTACTCAAAAATGCCTACAACGCTGCCACTGACAGTCATTATTCCCTAGAATTTATGTTCTTTTTTTTTTTTTTCTTTTTATTGAATCTTTGATAAGTCATTTTCAAAATGATTGAGAAGCTGGTACCTTGCACTTGTTTTTCCTCCTCCACTACTTTTTCCTCAATATCACAAGGATTTTTCTTTCTTCTTCATCAAACACTAAGACAGCAAGCAACCAGTGTCTGTCATATTCAGAGCGAAAATGCATTGCGTGCGCTGCTGTTCAGCGCCTGCATGACAAGCCAGGTCCAGAGCATCTCACTTTGGTGAGGGAGAAAATTAATAATGACCTTTTAAGTTTTTTCCTAGGGAAAAAAGGCAGGAGAATGGACCAAGAAGGCAGAATATAGACAAGACAAAGGGTACAGGAAAAAAAAGGAACAAGGCAGAAACAAAGAGGGGTTAGAAAAGAAGAAATTCCTGGCTTAGATTTTATACTGACAGACTTCCCCACCCCCACCCCAGCCCACTTCACCTGCCCCCCTGATATCCCCACAGGGCAATCATAGGATGAAGTTCATTATTTTCCTGTTTCATTGCCCATTGCTGAATGATTTAAAAAGAGATATTTTCATGATAAATACTTCATCAGACCAGATCTTGCTCCCAGAAACAAACATGTAATAGATAATTTTGCAAGACATCTCAGATATAAGTCTCTCTATATAAAGATGAACCATTCTCACAACACTGAGTGACAGATATATATGTGTGAGGTACAGGTTTTGTATCAAAATAATATTCAATATTGATATATATAGGTCACTTTTGTTTTTTTCG
>CM060326.1:41406338-41421338 GCA_030674155.1 Stramonita haemastoma | reverse complement strand
GGCTGTCAAAGTTCGAAAATCTCGTGTGTGCTTTGGACATTACAAGAGACGCTCGAAAAAAAGCCCTACTCCTTCATTACGGAGGCGACGAAATCTTCGAAATTTACGAATCTTTCTCTGACGAGAAAAAGGGGATCGGCGCAACCATCGACGACGAACCAAACGAATACAACGTGCTCAAGACATCTTTCACTGAATACTTCACCCCAAAGAAGAATACCAGCTACGAACGTCTGAAGTTCAGAGATGTGACACAAAACACAGGTGAGACAATTGACAGTTTCCATACTCGACTCCGTGCGTTAGCAATAAACTGCGATTTTCACGATGCAGACAGTGAAATTCTGACACAAATTCTGCATGGTTGTACATCATCTAGACTGAGGAGAAGAGCGCTTAGGGATTCGTTTACACTGGACCAGATACTTTCGGAAGCACGATCTCAAGAGCTGTCCGAAGCTAGGGCTGCAGACATTGAACAAACGGCTCACAGTCACAAAGTGAATGCCGTCAAGAATTCTGCCGGTCGTAAGCATGGAAGAGGAGGAGGTCAGTCCTCACACACAAACAATCGTGAGGGACAGAGTGGCTTCCAGCAGAGAGGCAGAGGTGGATTTTCTCAGCGAGGTAGAGGAAGTTCCAGACCGCCAAGACAAAATACAACATGCCGTAACTGTGGTGGACCATTCCCACACCCCGACGGATGTCCAGCTGCGGGAAAGCAGTGCAGAGCTTGTTCGAAGATAGGACACTACTCTCGTGTTTGTAGATCCAAACAAAAGCCTGTGAAGATCAACAACGTATCGAATACTTGTGACAGATCAGCCGATAGCTCCAGTGAGGAATCAGTCTTCCACGTCACCCACAATTCCAAAATTCCAGCAGTCCATGCCACACTGTTTGGGAAAGAAACGTTATTTCTTGTCGACAGTGGTGCGACAGTAAATATTGTGCACACGTCGATATGCCCAACAAATCTGAAACTCAAACAGCCGTGTCCCAGAATTATGGCCTACGGTTCTGACAAACCTTTGCCTGTGGATGGATACTTTTCGACAGACCTAGAATACAAAGGCAAAAGAACACATGCAAAATTCTACGTCGTCAATAGTGACAAGAAAACAGATAGTCTTATCTGCGCAGACACTGCACAAGCTTTGGGACTGATACAGTTCGCATTCTCTGCGAGCCTGAATTTGGACACATCTGCCCAATCAACAAGTTCCATCGCTGACAACTTCACAGAACTTTTTGATGGTAAACTAGGACACATCAAAGATACGAAAATCAAACTGCATGTGGATCCTGAAATACAGCCTGTTGCCCAACAGCACCGACGTGTTCCATTCCATCTTCGAAAACAGGTGGAGGCCGAACTGAAGAAACTTCAAGATCTGGACATCATCGAGCCGGTAACTGGACCGACTCCCTGGGTCAGCCCTATTGTGTGCGTCCCCAAGAAACGTGAGGGAGAAGTTAGAGTGTGCGTTGATATGCGCGAACCAAACAAAGCAATAGGTAGAGAGAAAAACATCCTATGCCAACACTCGACGACTTGATTGCAGATCTGAATGGGGCTACAAGGTTCAGCAAACTTGACATGACTCAAGCCTATCATCAGCTGGAAATTGACTCAGACTCTCGTCAGATCACTACATTCTCAACTCACGTTGGATTGTTCAGATACAAAAGGCTGTTATTTGGAGTCAATGCAGCTTCAGAAATTTTCCAAAACGCCATATCCAATGTATTGCATGACATTCCTGGCGTTAGAAATCTGTCTGACGACATCATCGTTTTCGGGGCTACTCAGCAAGAACATGACAAGAGCTTGAAGAAGACACTTCAACGCCTACAAGAGGTGGGAGCAAAACTCAACCGCAAGAAATGCATTTTTTCTGCGTCCGAGCTGACCTTCTTTGGCCATGTGTTTGGAAGAGGGGGGATGACCGCAGATCCTGAGAAAACCAAGACAATTCTCAATGCCCCTGCACCTACAAACATCGCTGAACTCAGATCGTTTCTCGGTATGACTCAGTACATGGCTAGATACATTCCTGCGTATGCGACAATCACCAGTCCACTGCGTGAACTACTCAAGAAAGATGTGAGTTGGACCTGGTCAGCAGCTCAACAGGCGGCGTTCGAAAAGCTGAAAGAAATGCTCACCTCAAGCCCAGTCATGGCATACTTTGATCCTGCTAAAGAAACGTCTATCCTGGTGGATGCTAGCCCAGTTGGTCTTGGGGCGATTCTCGTCCAAGACAACAAGGCGATCTGTTACGCGAGCCGAGCGCTCACAGACGTTGAAAAACGCTACTCACAGACAGATAGAGAGATGCTTGCTGCTGTCTATGGAATCGAACATTTCCACTTGTACGTGCAAGGAGCTCCATTCAAACTCATCACTGACCACAAACCACTGCTCGGGATAGTCAAAAGCCGAAACCCAACAACAGCCCGAATTGAGAGATGGCGTCTTCGACTCATGCCGTACGAGGTCGAATTCGTGTACAGGCCAGGCAGAAATGAACAAAACCCAGCTGACTACATCAGCCGGCATCCTCAAACAACACCTGCCAGAGACAACGCTGGTGAGGAGTACATTGCATTCCTAGCTAGATTTGCAGTACCAAAAGCAATGACGCAAGACGATGTTCGAGCTGAAACTCAGAAAGACCCTCAGCTCCAGAAAGTTATGCAGGCAGTCCAAACTGGACAGTGGAGAAATGATATTTCAGATTTTGCAAGATTCAAAGACGAGTTATCCGTGCATGATGGACTTGTTCTTAGAGGTCATCGTCTCATTCTTCCACAGTCACTTCGGAACCAAGCCATAGACATTGCTCACCAGTCACACCAAGGTATCGTGAAGACCAAGCAACTGATCCGGGAAAAAATCTGGTTTCCTGGTATCGACAAACTGGTGGAGAATGCTGTGAAGTCCTGTATCCCGTGCCAGGCCACGTACAAAGGACCAACACAGAGAGAACCTCTCCAACCAACACCACTCCCTTCAGGCCCATGGGTAGCAGTGGCGATTGACTTCGCTGGACCGTTTCCATCGGGAGAATACGTGTTGGTGGTCACTGACGAATACAGTCGATACCCAGAAGTGGAGATCGTCTCATCCACTTCAGAAAGAACTATACTCCCCCGTCTGGACCAAATTTTCGCACGCCAAGGTTTCCCTGAAATCTGCAAGACAGACAATGGCCCACCATTCAACGGTCAAGGCTTTGCACAGTACGCTGAGAGGAATGGTTTCAGGCACAGGAAAATTACGCCTGTGTGGCCTGAGGCGAACGGTGCAGCTGAGCGCTTCGTGGGAACCCTCAAAAACAATATCCGTACATCAACAGCTGACGGCCGAAACTGGAAGGAGGAAATCCCAACGTTTCTCCGAACATTTAGGGCAACGCCACACACTGCAACTGGTGTCTCGCCATTCGAGGCAATGACAGGACGGAAGATGAACGTTGGTCTACCCACAGCTCCGAAACATCTCTCTCCGGTCCCTGTGCATACTCGTATTGCGCACAATGACCATCACAATAAAGGAAAGATGGCAGAATACGTTAATGCCCGCCGTCACACTGCACAAGCAAAGATGGCACCTGGTGATTACGTGTTGGTCAAGCAGCCCAAACAAAATGCGCTGACAACGCCGTACAACACGACGCCATGTCTGGTGAAAGAGAAGAAGGGGAGCATGATAACAGCTTGCCGCCCTGACGGATCTCTCATCACCAGAAATTCGTCCCACTTTCGACAGCTGCCAGCACACATCAACATTCCTGGCGACGTTCCAGAACTCGATGCTCCAGAGGACCCAGACATCATTCCTGGAGACATCATTCCTGCTGAGACTCCTTCAACTGGAGAAACTGGGAACAACAATACAAGCTCCGACCAGCTTCCATCACCCAGTACAAGACGTTCAGGCCGAACCACCAAAACTCCAAATTACCTGAAAGACTACATCCTCAACTAATCCATTACGTCGATCTTGTACATGACCTGTCACTAGAGGACAACGTGTAGTTAGGTTGTCTCTCTATTTAGTCAAATTTAAGCATTGTTTGATATTAAATATCATTTATGTTTCTAGTCATTGTCAGAGAGCATCAGAATGCTCTGTAGTTTTGATTTGTGTTTATGGCCTGTATATCAAGGAGGACAGCAGTGTAGCTAGGCTGATCCAACTTGATCCTAAGTGATCGTGTAGAGTGGTCACAATATTGTATTCTTATTATCGTTAGAAGAGCATCAGAATGCTCTGTATTTTGGATTGTGTTTATGGACTGTATATCAAGAAGGACAGCAGTGTAGCTAGGCTGATCCAACTTGATTCTAAGTGATCGTGTAGAGAGGTCACAATATTATAGTTTTTAAGTGATCGTATATTTTGGTCATATTAGCCTACTGAAATTTCTTTCATTTCATTTTATTCATGAAAGCTTAAACCTCAAGTCATATATTTACATATGAGTGAAGATCATCGTCATATGGACGTGAATTCCAAGAAACCATTCAGAACTGAGTGGACACTTTTTCATCAAAAACTGAATATCTTGACATTCAAGTTTATCATTTGTTCGTGCAGAATTTAATTTGATTTTATATGACGTTCTTATATTGGCACAGTAGGCATAACCAGTCACTCATGTGTTTGCATCCCTTTATTTTATTCTATTGGATGTTTTGAATTTTCTCAATGTCTCTGACATACACACCCACATGCAGCCAAGACATGTATTTGCTTACTGATGTGTATTCAATATATATTGATGAAGCCAAAGGTTTAATTTTTAGAAACCATTGAATTCAAATTAATGCACAATGCATATCTTCCTCAAATTTTCGAGTTTCGGATGTTACTCTTTGACAATTCATTTTCATTGTAATTGTCCATTCAAGTTGAGGAGGGATGTTGTGTCCAAAGCCTAACTGAAATTGAAAGTAGATTGTAATATGTAATATGAATTATTTCCCTTGAATAAAAGGTCACTTCCGGTTCCAGCCAAGTGCCACGTTGTTCTGGTTTTATTGTGCGCAAGCCGTACGTTTGTATTTTGAATGTATTAGGCCACTAGCTGGTCATTCTCAAGAGAAACATAACATATACTTTTAGCAGTGTACTGCAGTTTTAAACTTTTAGCAGGGTACAGCAGTTTTATAGGTTTATACTTTTAGCAGTGTACTGTTGTTGTTGTTGTTGTTTTATTATTTTTTTTTTATAGGTTTATACTTTCAGCTGTGTACTGTAGTTTTACAGGTTTATTCTTTTAACAGTGTACTGCAGTTGAATAGGTTTATATTTTTAGCAGTAGTGCAGTTTTATAGGTTTATACTTTTAAGTGTATGCATGCAGTTTTGTAGGATTATACTTTTAGCAATGCACTGCAGTTTTATAGGTTTAGACTTTTTTGTTTTGTTTTAAAGGTTTATGCTTTTGGCAGTGTTCTGAAGTTTTGTAGGTTCATACTTTTAATAGTTTTATACTTTAAGCAGAGTACTGCACTTTTATAGGTTTATACTTTTAGCAGTGTACTGCAGATTTATATTTTAAGCAGTGTACTGCAGTTTTATAGGTTTATACTTTTAGCAGTGTACTGCAGTTATGTACTTTAGGCAGTGTACTGTAATTTTATAGGTTTATACTTTTAGCAGTATAATGTAGTTTTATACTTTTAGCAGTGTACTGTAGTTTTATATGTTTATACTTTTAGTGTAGTGCAGTTTTATATGTTTATACTTTTAGCAGTATACCACAGTTTTACAGGTTTATACTTTTAGCGGTGTACTGCGGTTTTACATCGTTAGCAATGTACTGCAGATTTATAGGTTTATACTTTGCGCTGTGTACCTCAGTTTTATACGTTTATACATTTAGCACTTTACTACAGTTTTATACTTTTAGTAGTGAACTGCAGTTTTATACATTTAGCACTTTACTGCAGTTTTATACTTTTAGCTGTTTACTGCAGTTTTATACTTTTAGTAGTGTACTGTAGTTTTATACTTTTAGTAATGTGCTTCGATTTTAAACTTTTAACAGTGTACTGCAGTTTTATACTTTAAGCAGTATACTGGAGGTTTATAGTTTTAGCAGTGTACTGTAGTTTTACAGGTTTGTAGTTTTAGCAGTGTACTGCAGTTTAATGGGTATATATTTTTAGCAGTGAACTCTAGTTTTATAGGTTTATACTTTAAAGTGTAGTGTAGTTTTATTGGATTTTACTTTTAGCAGTGTACTGCAGTTTTAAAGGATTATACTTTTAGCAATGCACTGCACTTTTATAGGTTTATACTTTCAGTAGTGTATTGCAGTTTTATACTTTTAACAGTATACTGCAGATTTATAGGTTTATACTTTTAGCATTGTACTGCAGTTTTATACTTTTAGTAGTGTACTGCAGTTTTATACCTTTAGCAGTGTACTGCAGTTTTATACTTTTAGCAGTGTACTGCAGTTTTGTACTTTTAGCAGTGTACTGCAGTTTTATACTTTTAGTAGTGTACTGCAGTTTTATACTTCTAGTAGTGTACTGCAGTTTTATACCTTTAGCAGTGTACTGTAGTTTTATAGGTTTATGCTTTTAGCATTGTACTGCAGTTTTATGCTTTTAGCAGTGTAATGCAGTTTTATACTTTTAGTAGTGTACTGCAGTTTTATACCTTTAGCTGTGTACTGTAGTTTTATACTTTTAACAGTATACTGCAGGTTTATAGGTTTATGCTTAAAGCATTGTACTGCAGTTTTATGCTTTTAGCAGTGTACTGCAATTTTATACTTTAAACAGTGTAATGCAGTTTTATACTTTAAGCAGTGTAATGCAGTTTTATACTTTTAATAGTGTACTGCAGTGTTATACTTTAAGCAGTGTACTGCAGTTTTATACTTTGAGCAGTATACTTCAGTTTCAGTTTTATACTTTTAGCTGCGTATGACAGTTATATACTTTTAGCAGTGTACTGTTTTATACTTTTAGCAGTTTTTTTATTTTTTATATACTTTTAGCAATGTACTGCAGTTTTATACTTTCAGCAGTGTACTGCAGGTTTATACTTTTAGCAGTTCTGTAGTTTTACTTTGAACAGTGTACTGTGGTTTCATAGTGTATACTTTTAGCAGCGTACTGCAGTTTTGTAGGTTTTTTCAGTGTACTGCAGTTTTATAGATTTGTACTTCCAGTGTACTGCAGTTTAATATTTTACTTTCAGTGTACTGCCGTTTTTATAGGTTTATACTTTCAGTGTACTGCAATTTATTATAGTTCATACTTTCAGTGTACTGCAATTTTATATGGTTCATACTTTCAGTGTACTGCAATTTTACAAGTTTTATCTTTAGTGTACTAGTTTTATTAAAGGGTTTACTTTAAGTAGTTTCAGGTGTGGTGCAATTATATAGGTTTTTAATTTCAACGTGTAATGTAGTAGTTTTAGAGTATCTTACCAGGTGTCTTTAAAGGTTAGTTTTCAGCATATAAGGATAGTACAATTTTTGTAGTTAAAAAAAAATTAAGTGCAAGTACAATGCATTTTGTAGGTTCATTTTTAGCAGTGCAAGTCCAATGCAATTCTACAAGTTTATTTTTAATAGTTCAGTTTCATAGGTCTACTTTTACATCAGTGTACATTAGCGCATGTTTTATAGCTTCTTACTTTTGGCAGTATAAATTCAGTGGTTTTATGGTTTATTTTAGCAATGTAAATGTAGCATTTTATTAAAGCAGTTTGAGGAGGAGTCAAGATGTTCACTCATCCTAACAAGTAATCTACCAGGTACTTGCTAAGATTTCTATCCTTGTTTTTTTTTTATCTTCCTGGTTTAACAAGATTTTGGTTTAATAAGAAAAATTGAACAGAATGTCAACATTCTCAATAAGACTATATACCATGGCCCTTATATCCAAATGCACAAAGAATATCTTGCACAAACATGGTTTTAAAAATCCATTAAGCCATTTTATGCTGGGTAGGAATGGATGACAGAATGAATGCATGTGCACCAGATGTTGTGTTTAAACACCATCCCTGAAGTCAGATACAGCTACCTAAATTGGAAGGGCTGGGAGAAGGGGGGCATTTTGAAAAAGGTTCACACACTTACCATTGTTGAACCTCTTTAACTTTAGCCAAGGAACATTCAACCCCAAATTTTAAGTAGTTCAAGTGCTTTTAAGCGGTTTTTTTGGGCAGAGTCAAGTTTTTACAGATTTTAGCAGTGTGTTTGTTTACGGATTTTTGGTGTACAAGTCTAGTGTACTTTTATGGATTAGGGCAGTGCAAGTGTGTAGTTTAAAGATTTTTGCAGAGTAGTTTTTGGTTTTAGTTTTATTTATGCAAGTGTAGTGTAGTGTGAAGGGCTTATTCTAGCAAAGTGTAGTTTTAGAAGTTTATATTACAAGTGAGTTTATTGTAGCAATGTACATGTAGTTTTGTGCATGCGTGTCTTTTTTATTTTTAGCAGTGTATAGATGCACTTTTATCTTATTGTTTAGTGTTTTATTTTACGTTTTATCAGTAGTATAGATTTATTTTACCAGTGTAATCATAGAATTTTTTTTTCAGTTAAAGTGTAGTTTTATGGATTTATTTTACCAGTGTAATCGTAGTTTGGATTTATCTTTTTTAGTGTAAGTGTAGTTATATAGATTTATTTTACCAGTGTAAGAGTATGGGATTAATTTTATGGATTTATTTTACCAGTTTTAGAGTATGGGTTTAAATTTCAGTGCAATTTTATGGATTTATTTTACCAGTGTAATCATAGTCTGGATTTACTTCATCAATGTAAATGTATGGATTTATTTTTTTCAATTTTTAGTAAGGATTTAGTTTAGCAATGTATGCATACAGTGGCTTTTAAGATTTATTTTGCAAGTTCCCATTTTGATTACCGATTTATAGCACATCCACAAGTCAGAATGAGTCTATCTGGATTAATTAATGATGGATGCAAAAATGGTCGTATAAGCATTAGTCTCACTACTGGTGAACCTCAGAGCTCAGAGAACAAACGTTTGTAAATGTATAACACACTCCTGCACACTCACACCTCACAAACAGGCAACACCATGTGCATATGCAAGTCCCCTTCACAGGGATGTAAACCTAAAAGGGGGGAGGGGGGGGGGGATGATGATGTTAATATGGATTAGTACTGGAGTGTTTTATATTTGGGGGGAAGGGGGGCAATGATGATGAAACAAAGTAACACTGTCCACAGCTTCAGTTTGACCACTGGTAAGGTGCGAAGCAGAATTCCAAACAACTTTTTAAAAATTGGCCCATTAAAAAGCAAAAAGATTTCAATTCTCTCCCATGCCAAAAGTTGGATGTGCTGGGCCTGACTTGTCATGCACACCACGACACATGTGCTCTTCATGCGACAGGATCCAGAAAGAAAACGCCTGCCTATCTCAGGCGGAAAACATTTTTGATAAAAGTGACTGTGCTTTACTGCGTCACCTCCCCTTAGTGTAAAACTGAAGCCATGGAAAACACTGCTGATTTCTAAACTAAAATAGACGTCATTGTTCACTGTCCACAAAGCGACTTCTGCACACTCCCTGGTTTGTTTCTGATATGAAGGGAGTTGTGTGCAGCAGTTGTCTGCCCCTGCTGCTGTGGTCTGGTGGTACAGCAGACGTGTGCTGCCTGCCCCCTCTTCCTTCCCTCATGTCCAGACAGACACCATCTGCACACACCAGAGGTCAAGTCAAAGTCAACATTTTATTTCCAGATGATACAGTAAGTAAGCAATAAATTTACTTTTTTTCATCATCTATCAGTCACCAGGACACATCAGTCACCCACTACCTAAATAAATAAGATAACTATCATGCACACAGGTGTTGCATTTAGACACTATGTCTTAAGTAGGAAAGTGGCTACCTAAATGGTTGGGGGGGGGGGGGGGGGGGGGGAATAAACGGTTGCATACACAAAAAATCTCACCAGGTGAACAACAACAAAAAAATAGAAATGACATTTTGTCACACAAGTGTTGTGTTGTCACACCCAGTGGTCTGAAGATCAACTTTAGCACTGTGATGAAATGCCAGAGCTGGGAAATGCCAAACTTGTGACATGCTAAAGCAGTTTCAAACTCTTGCCACCCCCCCCCCCCTTCCAGGCCTATGTTATTTATCACATGTACAGCAAAGACACTTGTTGTGTTTGCTGCTCCTCTGTTATTTAATAAAGCCTCCCCCATTGTCAAAAAAAAAAAAAAAAAAAAAAAAAAAAAAAAAACCAGCCTCCCCACTCTCCTTTCCTTTGTTACACAGGTGTCAATGCACAGTTTCTGCCTTGCTTTGTCGGTCTGAACTCAAATGACAAAAATCCTTCAGCGTTAGAGCAATGATTTGCAAAGACTTACTGTGTGTGCGCCAAATTCATATTTACCTCCCTTCAAGAGTTTGTTCTCTGCTATTCTTTGTTTAGTTTCATCCATGCACATGCATGCATTTGAACACTTAATTTTCCACACAAAAATTTATCAGTAGTTTCATAATCGTCCTTAATGAGAATACTTTTGATAGACAAGCCTCAACTTTCAAGAGTTTTCCAGGAGGTGTATGTCACAGCTTGTCATTTTCAAAAGGATGCAAGATCTTCTAGTCAATCTTCCTTTAAAAAATTTTTTTACTCCAAAATTAGTGAAAACAGAATTCCATTTGAAACGGAACAATCCTATCTTCTGGTTTATAGCCCAGTTTGTTGAAAAAGTGAAACTACATGTCAAAGTCCCTCAGATCAGACTATAAACTGAGGCCTGGTGTGTGAATGCACACAAAACATGTTATGCACACATCAAAAACCCATTCTGCTTTTCAGAAGAGCAGGCCATATCATGTGGAAAGGAATGGATGACTAAACTTTTAAAAAATGCATTTAAAAAAAAAAAAATGCACACAGGTGTCCCGTTTTGACACCATCCATGAAGTCAGAATCTGGCTATCTTAACCCTTCTTGTCCCACCATTACACTGAGCAGTCTCATTCTCCACACCAAGGAAATTTTGAGTGATGACTGCTGAAATGGGGTAAAGTCAAACATTTTTTTGTTAAAATTATGTTTCCCCAATGAATTGTGAAATTTGTTGTGCATGACGGCTCAATAATTTTAAAAACATGTAAATGCATGTGGAAAAACCTGGTTAGTTTTTGTATCCTCTCAGGCTCTACCACCCCTAACTTGACAAATTTATTGTTGTTGTGCGTTCCCCAGCTCGACACTCGGGGGTCACCCAGAATGTGCTTCACCCTGACTCACTCATCCCACCTTGGAATCACAGTGAGATTGAAACTGCACACTGAATGAGAAGTTTGCGTGTATAACTGTTTTCAAGTACCTTGCCATATAGGCAGCAAAACTCCAACTTCAGAGGAACCATGACAGTGACCCTGCCCCCTCACACTCTGACCTTGGATGTGGATTGTTTCGTGTGATCTGGTAGCGCTGCTTTCAGTCAGCATTGACACGCTTTCTTCTCCACTCACACTGCTGTCAGTGTTGATTTCAATTCCATCACTGTTATTCTCAACTGAACCAGCTCCCACCCATCATCAGAGCTCTCAGTGTCGTACCCACTGACGTCATTCATCAACAGTGGAATGTGGTTTCGTATATGAAGCTGAATGAATTCTGAAAGATAGAATCACTACACACATGTACACGCAGAGACTTACCAACTTACCAAAAGACAGCAATTCCTTGAATATCTTCAAATTCTGATGCGTCTAGGTCCACCAACCCTGTGAACACACAGAATGAACAATTGTAACTCCTACTTCTGTACACAAACCCATACACCACCTCCATCCCCCCCCCCTCATCACCCTCACCAACACACACACACACAGTGAATACTTAACTTGGCAAAAGGCTGCAATTCTCTCAACATCTCCAAAGTCTGATCCGTCTACATCTTACAACACTACAAACACAGAGAAGGAACAAGCATAACTATAATGACTGTGTGCAAATCCATCTATCCCTTAACTACCTACCTCTCCCCCCCCCCCCCCCCCCTCCACACAAAATACTTAACTTCGCACAATACTGCAGTCCCCTCAACACTGTTCAAGGTCTGATGCATCTAGGTCCACCAACCCTGCGAACATACAGAATAAACAAATGTAACTCCTATTTCTGTACACAATTTCATCTCCCCCCCCCCCCCCCCCCCCACACACACACACACTGAATACTTAGCAAAATGCTGCAATCCTCTCAACATCGCCACAGTCAGATCCACCTAGGTCTAACAACACTGGAACAAACATACCTGTAATGTCTGTACACAAATCCATCCATCCCTTTAACTCCCCCCTCCCCCCAAAAAAAACAACAACCACCCCACAGACACAGAGTGAATAGGTAACTTAGCAAAACACACGGCAATCCCCTCAACATTTCCGAGGTCAGATCAGTCTAGGTCCATCGACCCTAGTAAAACACAGAAAAGGAACAGACGTTAAACTGAAGAAAAAGAATGAAGTATAACTATGTGTGCAAGCCTCCATCCCCACCCCAACACACACACTCACATGTGTGTGTAGCCGATGTGAGGGTGAGTCTTACAGTGTATTATCTTTTGAAATATATTATAATTACTATTATAATAGTAATTACATTATTATTACTTTTTTATATAGTTTCCTTTTGAGTTTATCCTGTTGTTATGAGTTGTTGTTACAATGTGCAGTTAAATGTATTTTGGATGGTGTTTTTATTGTTATTGTTGTATTTTGCTTGTTTGCTTGTTTCACTTTATCAAAAAACTAACAAAATTTATTCATTCATAAAATAAAAAATAAAAAAAGCGTTAGTTTGACCGCTTTTTGATAAGTTTTTTTTTTGTGTGTTTTTTCTAGATAGATGGCTTGATGAAAAAAAGCAAATTTATTACTTAATGTACCATCTGGAAATAAAACTTTGACTTGACTTGACTTGACTTGACATCACACACACACACACACACACACACACATACACAGTCGGTTAATATTTAATTTTCCAAATATAAACACGGCAGTCCCCTCACATTTCCTTTTGATCAGTATAGGGCCCCTCGACCCTGGGGGAAAGAAAAGAAAAAACAGAAATAACTCCCCCTGTCGGGCCCCCAACCCACAAAAAGAAAAGCACGCACACACCCAAAAACCCACACACACACAAAACGCACCACACACACACACACACCCCACAGAGTGAATACAAAAACCCTTTTCAAAAAAAAACAATCCTCTCAAAAACTCCAAAGCAGATCCACCTAGGTTTTTACAACACGGGGGAAAAACATACCGAAATGTCTGTACAAAAAACCTCCATCATTTTTAAAACCCCCCCCCCCCCCCCCCCCCCCACAAAATTTAAACTCACACTGACACATTTTTAAAAACTTAACTCAGCAAAACACAGTTCCCCATGTTTTTTCCCCCATTTTCCCTCAAACCCAAGGTCCAAACCCCTTCCGTAGAACCGAGAAAAGAAAAAAATATAAATTTGGCAGCATGTCTCCACCCCCCCCCCCCCCCCCCCAACACAAAGCGGCAACCCCAAACACCCCCCACCACTTTTACCCCAACAAGATATGAAAAATACTTAACCCCCTTGGGGAAAACCCCGCAGCCCCCCAAAACCCCTTAAAGTCTGTTGGGGTCTAGGTCCACCAAAACCCGTAAACACAGAATGAACAAAGAAAAACCCCTATTTCTGTAAAACCCCCCCCCCCCCCCCCCCCCCCCCCCCCCCCCCCCACACACACACAAACACAAAAAAACGAATACTTAACTTTTTCAAAAAAACCGCAATCCTCCCCCAAAACCCCCCAAAGTCCGAAACCCCCCCAAAAGGCGGGGAAAAAATGGGAACAAACATACCTGAAAAGTCTGTACACAAAAATTCCCCCCATCCCAAGGGGAACCCCCCCCCCCCCCCCCCCCCCCCCCCCCCCCCCCCCCCCCCCCCCTTTAAAAAAAACCAAACATAAAAAACAACCCCCCCCAGTCAAAAAACTTTAAACCCCTGGGAAAACATTTTGGGGGTTCCCCCTGGAAATTTTCCGAGGTCGATCAGTCAAAAGGTTTTAAACAATCCTGTAGATTTTGGAAAAAAAACAAGTTAAACTAATTTTTCATTTTTTTTCCCCCCAAAACCCACAACCACCAATGGGTTTTTTTAAAAAACCCCCAAAAAACCCCCCCCCCACCCCCCAAAGATAAAAAAATTTTCCCTTTTCCTCCCCCCAAAACCTCGTTGGTGCTATCCCCAACCCCCACTTTTCCCAAAAAAACCCCTTTTTTCCCAAACGTCCCCCCCCCCCCCCCAACCCCAAAAAATTTTCCAAAAACCAAATTTTCCCCAAAATCCCAAATTCCCCTTTCCCCCCCCCATTCCAACCAAAAACATACCAAAAAATTTTCCCCCTCCATCCAAACCCCCTTAAAAACCCCCCCCCCCCCCCCCCCCCCCCCCCCCCCCCCCCCCCACAAAAAACAACCAGAAAAAAAACCAAACCACACAGCAAACAACCCCCAAAACCCTTTAAAATCCCACCACCGGGGGCGACACATTCCCCCAAACCCCAAAAATAAAAAAAAACCCCCCGAAAACCCTTTCCCCCCACCCCCCACCCTTTTCCCAAAAAAACCCCAAACAACACAAAAAAAAATAAATTAAAGAGGTTTAACGGCCAAAACACTGCAGTCCCCCAACATTTCAAAGTCTGTTGTCCCCGTCCACCCCAACCCCCTAAACACAAGGGGAAAAAAAAATGAAACTCCTATTTTTGACAAAACCCAACCCCCCCCCCCCCCCCCCCCCCACCCCCCCACACAGAAAACTTAACTTGGGGAAAAACTGGGGAACCCCCCCAAAAACCCAAAGCATAAAAATAGGGGTTTTTTTAAAACGGGGGGGAAAAAAAATAAAATGTAATTTTTTCCCCCAAAATATTTTAACCCCAAAATACCCCCCCCC
>CM060326.1:41394061-41406238 GCA_030674155.1 Stramonita haemastoma | reverse complement strand
CGTGCATATGTGTGTTTTATTTATCTTTTATTTATTTTATTTATTCTTTTATACTGAGAATAATGCGATAAGCACTCATGTGCTTTTTTTCATCAAGTCCTCATGTGTATGCGGTTGTGTAAATATTGTCATCTGTTCCCACCAGCACACAATGGCCTACTCTTACGAAAAGGGGTCAGGATTTCTTATGTACGCAAGATGTTCTGCATGTGTTCGCACACGGGGCCTCGGTTTACAGTCTCATCCAAAAGACTTTTGGGGAGAGTGGAGTCAGCACTGATGTTAACTCCAAGGGAAAAATCCCTCGAACGGGAATCGAACCAGGTCGTCAAATTGCCGGTGCAATGTTCTGACCACTAGGCTATCCCATCCCCATGTGTGTGTGTGTTTACCTGTGTGTGTGTGTGTGTGCCTGGTAGGGGGGGGGGGATAAGAGGGAGGATGGATTTGAATTTCAATATTCAGATGTTGCAGTAACATTTGTTTTCTGTTTTCACAGGGTCAGTGAACCAAGATGGGTCAGACCTTGGAGATGTTGAAGGGACTGCAGTATTTTGCTCAGTAAAGTATTCTTTCTATGTGTGTGGTGGGAGGGGGGGGGGGAGTAGATGGGTATATACATATATTGTTACATTTGTTCATTTTTTCTGTTTGCAGTGTTGTTAAAACCTAGACAGATCTGACTTTGAAGATGTTGAGGGGGTTGCAGTATTTTGCCAAGTTAAGTATTCACTGTGTGTGTGTTGGTGGCCGGGGAGGGGGGGGGGGGTTGTACAGAAATAGGAGTTACATTTGTTCATTCAGTGTGTTTACAGGGTTGGTGGACCTAGACGCAACAGACTTTGAAGATGTTGAGGGGACTGTAGTGTTTTGCCAAGTTAAGTATTCACTCATACATATATACTTGTGTTTTGTGTATGTATGTGTGTGTGTGTGTGTTGGGGTGGGGGGTGGAGGCATGCACACATAGTTATACTTGTTGCTTTTCTCTGTTCTACAGGATTGATGGACCTAGACTGATCAGACCGTGGAAATATTCAGGGGACTACCGTGTTTTGCGGAGTTAAGTATTGACTCTGTGTGTTTGTGTGTTTTTATGTGTGTGTGTGAGTTTTAAGTGTGGGGGGGGGGGGATTAAGGGATGGATGGATTTGTGTACAGACATTACAGATATGTTTGTTCCCAGTGTTGTCAGACCTAGGTGGATCATGACTTTGGAGATGTTGAGAGAATTGCAGCATTTTGCTAAGTTAAGTATTCTCTGTGTGTGTGAAGGGGGGGGGGGGGGGGGCGTTGTGTACAAAAATAGGAGTTACATTTGTTCATTCTGTGTGTTCACAGGGTTGGTGGACCTAGACACAACAGACTTTGAATATGTTGAGGGGACTGCAGTGTTTTGCCAAGTTAAGTATTTACTCATATCTGTGTGTGAGTGAGTGTGTGTGTGTTTGTGAGTGTGTGTGTGCATGCATGTGTGTGTGTGTGTTGGGGTGGGGGGTGGAAGCATGCACACATAGTTATACTTGTTGCTTTTCTCTGTTCTACAGGATTGATTGACCTAGACTGATCAGACCTCGGAAATATCCAGGGGAACCACCATGTTTTGCAGGGTTAAGTATTGACTGTGTGTGTGTGTGTATGTGTGAGTTTTAAGTGGGGGGGGGGGGGGGGGGGGGGGGGGGCAGTTCAGGGATGGATGGATTTGTGTACAAACATTACAGGTATGTTTGTTCCCAGTGTTGACAGACCTAGGTGGATCTGACTTTGGAGATGTTGAGAGGATTGCAGCGTTTTGCTAAGTTAAGTATTCAGTGTTTGTGTGTGTGGGGGGGGGGGGGGGGGGGGGGGGGGGGGGCAGTTCAGGGATGGATGGATTTGTGTACAGACATAACATGTATGTTTGTTCCCAGTGTTGTCAGACCTAGGTGGATCTGACTTTGGAGATGTTGAGAGGATTGCAGCGTTTTGCTAAGTTAAGTATTCAGTGTGTGTGTTTGTGTGTGTGGGGGGGGGGGGGGGGGGGGGGGGGGGGGTTGTGTACAGAAATAGGAGTTACATTTGTTCATTCAGTGTGTTTACAGGGTTGGTGGACCTAGACACAACAGACTTTGAAGATGTTGAGGGGACTGCAGTGTTTTGCCAAGTTAAGTATTTACTCATATCTATGCATGTGCAAGTGTGTGTGTGTGTGTGTGCATGCGTGTGTGTTGAGGTGGGGGGTGGAGACATGCTGACATAGTTATACTTGTTGCTTTTCTCCGTTCTACAGGATCGGTGCACCTAGACTGATGAGACCTCGGAAATGTCATGGGGAACCGTGTTTTGCTGAGTTAAGTATTCACTGTGTGTCAGTGTGAGTTTAAGTGTGTGTGGGGGGGGGGGGGGGGGGGGAGGAAAGTGATGGATGGATTTGTGTACAGACATTACAGATATGTTTGTTCCCAGTGTTGTCAGACCTAGGTGGATCTGACTTTGGAGATGTTGAGAGGATTGCAGCGTTTTGCTAAGTTAAGTATTCACTCTGTGTGTGTGTGTGTGTGTGTGTGTGTGTGTGTGTGTGTGTGTGTGTTGTGTGTGTGTGTGTGTGAGTGCGTGTGTGTGTGTGTGAGTGCGTGTGTGCATGCGTCTGTGTGGTTGGGCCCAGACACTAGCAGTTCTATCTGTTTCTTCTCTCTGTTCTACAGGGTCGATGGACCTATACTGATCAGACTGGAAATGTTGAGGGGACTGCCGTGTTTATATTTGGTAAGTTAAATATTCACCGACTGTGTATGTGTGTGTGTGTGTGTGTGTGTGTGTGTGTGTGTGTGTGTGTGTGTGTGTGTGTGTGATGTCAAGTCAAGTCAAGTCAAGTCAAAGTTTTATTTCCAGATGGTACATTAAGTAATAAATTTGCTTTTTTTCATCAAGCCATCTATCTAGAAAAAACACACACAAAAAACCAAACTTATCAAAAAGCAGTCAAACTAACGCTATTTATTTGATTTTTTTTATGAATAAATAAATTTTGTAAATAAATAAATGTTGTTAGTTTTTTGATAAAGTGAAACAAGCAAACAAGCAGAATACAACAATAACAATAAAAACACCATCCAAAATACATTTAACTGCACATTGTAACGACAACTCATAACAACAGGATAAACTCAAAAGGAACTATAAAAAAAGTAGTAATAATGTAATTGCTATTATAATAGTAATTATAATATATTTCAAAAGATAATACACTGTAAGACTCACCCTCACATCGGCTACACACACGTGTGAGTGTGTGTGTTGGGGTGGGGATGGAGGCTTGCACACAAAGTTATACTCATTCTTTTTCTTCAGTTTAACGTCTGTTCCTTTTCTGTGTTTTACAGGGTCGATGGACCTAGACTGATCTGACCTCGGAAATGTTGAGGGGATTGCCGTGTGTTTTGCTGAGTTACGTATTCACTCTGTGTCTGTGAGGTTGTTTTGTTTTTTTTTGGGGGGGGAGTTACGGGATGGATGGATTTGTGTACAGACATTACAGGTATGTTTGTTCCCAGTGTTGTTAGACCTAGGTGGATCTGACTGTGGCGATGTTGAGAGGATTGCAGCATTTTGCTAAGTATTCAGTGTGTGTGTGTGGGGGGGGGGGGGGAGATGAAATTGTGTACAGAAATAGGAGTTACATTTGTTTATTCTGTATGTTTGCAGGGTTGGTGGACCTAGATGCATCAGACCTTGAACAGTGTTGAGGGGACTGCATTATTGTGCGAAGTTAAGTATTTTGTGTGGAGGGGGGGGTGAAGGGGGAGATAGTTAAGGGATAGATAGATTTGCACACAGTCATTATAGTCATGCTTGTTCCTTCTCTGTGTTTGTAGTGTTGTAAGATGTAGACGGATCAGACTTTGGAGATATTGAGAGAATTGCAGCGTTTTGCCAAGTTAAGTATTCACTGTGTGTGTGTGTGTGTGTGTGTGTGTGTGTGTGTGTGTGTGTGTGTGTGTGTTGGGGGAGTGGGGGGTGGAGGTGGTGTATGGGTTTGTGTACAGGAGTAGGAGTTACATTGTTCATTCTGTGTGTTCACAGGGTTGGTGGACCTAGACACAACAGACTTTGGAGATGTTGAGGGGATTGCAGTTCTTTTGCCAAGTTAAGTATTCTGCATGTGTGTGTGTGTGGTGGGGGTGGGGTGGGGGGAGTTAAAGGATGGATGTATTTGCACACAGTCATTATAGTTATGTTTTTTTCTTCTCTGAGTTTGCAGTGTTGTTAGACCTAGAGGGATCAGACTTTGGAGATGTTGAGAGGATTGTCACGTTTTGCCATGTTAAGTATTTTCTATGTGCGTGGCTGGTTGGTTGGTGTGATGAATGGATTTGCATAGAGATTACAGTTATGTTATTTTCTTTTTCTGAGTTGTTTATTGGAGATATTGAGAGGATTGCAGTATTTTGGTAAGTTAAGTATTCACTCTGTGTGTATGTGTGTGTGTGTTTGTGTGTGTGTGTGTGTTGAGAGAGAGAGATGTGTTAGTATGTGAGGCTGTTTCTTTTGGAGAGTGGGGTTTTTTTTTGTTTTTTTTTTCGGGAGGTGCTTTTGCGCACCAGTGTACATGTTGCACTCAAAGATTTTTTGTGTGTGTGTTTACAGGGTTGGTGTTATCAAGACAGCCAAAGACATGGATGAGACATTCTCTCAGGCACTGCAGTCAGTAACTCTCGTGGTAAGTCTCTGCGTGTACAGGTGTGTAGTGATTCTATCTTTCAGAATTCATTCAGTTTCATATACGAAACCACATTCCCCTGTTCATGACTGACGTCAGTGGGTACGACACTGAGAGCTCTGAGGATGGGTGGGAGCCTGGTTCAGATGAGAATAACAGTGATGGAATTGAAATCAACACTGACAGCAGTGTGAGTGGAGAAGAAAGCGTGTCAGTGCTGACTGAAAGCAGCGCTACCAGATCACACGAAACAATCCACATCCGAGGTCAGAGTGTGAGGGGGCAGGGTCACTGTCATGGTTCCTCTGAAGTCGGAGTTTGGCTGCCTATATGGCGAGGTTTTTGAAAACAGTTATACACGCAAACTTTTTATTCGGTGTGCAGTTTCAATCTCACTGTGATTCCAAGGTGGGATGAGTGAGTCAGAGTGCACATTCTGGGTGACCCCCCGAGTGTCGAGCTGGGGAACGCACAACAACAATAAATTTGTCAAGTTAGGGGTGGTAGAGCCTGAGTGGATACAAAAACTAACCAGGTTTTTCCACATGCATTTACATGTTTTTAAAATTATTGGGCCATCATGCACAACAAATTTCACAACAATCCATTGGGGAAACATAATTTTAACCAAAAAAATGTTGACCTCATCCTGTTTCAGCAGTCATCACTCAAAATTTCCTTGTTGTGGAGAATAAGACTGCTCAGTGTAATGGTGGGACAAAAAGGGTTAAGATAGTCAGATTCTGACTTCATGGATGGTGTCAAAACAGGACAGCTGTGTGCATTGTTTTTTTTAAATGCATTTTTTTAAAGTTTAGTCATCCATTCCTTTCCACATGATATGGCCTGCTCTTCTGAAAAGCAGAATGGGTTTTTGATGTGTGCATAACATGTTTTGTGTGCATTCACACACCGGGCCTCAGTTTATAGTCTGATCTGAGGGACTTTGACATGTAGTTTCACTTTTTCAACAAACTGGGCTATAAACCAGAAGATAGGATTGTTCCGTTTCAAATGGAATTCTGTTTTCACTAATTTTGGAGTAAAAAAAATTTTTAAAGGAAGATTGACTAGAAGATCTTGCATCCTTTTGAAAATGACAAGCTGTGACATACACCTCCTGGAAAACTTGAAAGTTGAGGCTTGTCTATCAAAAGTATTCTCATTAAGGATGATTATGAAACTACTGATAAATTTTTGTGTGGAAAATTAAGTGTTCAAATGCATGCATGTGCGTGGACGAAACTAAACAAGGAATAGCAGAGAAAAAAACTCTTGAAGGGAGGTAAATATGAATTTGGCGCACACACAGAAAGTCTTTGCAAATCATTGCTCTAACACTGAAGGATTTTTGTCATTTGAGTTCAGACCGACAAAGCAAGGCAGAAACTGTGCATTGACACCTGTGTAACAAAGGAAAGCAGAGTGGGGAGGCTGTTTTTCTTTTTTTTTTTTTTTTTTTTGACAATGGGGGAGGCTTTATTAAATAACAGAGGAGCAGCAAACACAGCAAGTGTCTTTGCTGTACAAGTGATAAATAACATAGGCCTGGAAGGGGGGGGGGCGGGGGCAAGAGTTTGAAACTGCTTTAGCATGTCACAAGTTTGGCATTTCCCAGCTCTGGCATTTCATCACAGTGCTAAAGTTGATCTTCAGACCACTGGGTGTGACAACACAACACTTGTGTGACAAAATGTCATTTCTATTTTTTTGTTGTTGTTCACCTGGTGAGATTTTTTGTGTATGCAACCGTTTATTCCTCCCCCCCCCCCCCCCCCCCCCCCAACCATTTAGGTAGCCACTTTCCTACTTAAGACATAGTGTCTAAATGCAACACCTGTGTGCATGATAGTTATCTTATTTATTTATTTAGGTAGTGGGTGACTGATGTGTCCTGGTGACTGATAGATGATGAAAAAAAGTAAATTTATTGCTTACTTACTGTATCATCTGGAAATAAAATGTTGACTTTGACTTGACCTCTGGTGTGTGCAGATGGTGTCTGTCTGGACATGAGGGAAGGAAGAGGTGGCAGGCAGCACACGTCTGCTGTACCACCAGACCACAGCAGCAGGGGCAGACAACTGCTGCACACAACTCCTTTCATTCATAAACAAACCAGGGAGTGCGCAGAAGTCTTTCCTTGTGGACAGTGAACAGTGACATCTATTTTAGTTTAGAAATCAGCAGTGTTTTCCATGGCTTCAGTTTTAGCACTAAGGGGAGGGGACGCAGTAAAGCACAGTCACTTTTATCAAAGATGTTTGCCGCCAGAGATAGGCAGGCGTTTTCTTTCTGAAATGATCCTGTCACATGAAGAGCGCATGTGTCGTGGTGTGCCTGACAAGTCAGGCCCAGCACATCCAACTTTTGGCATGGGAGAGAATTGAAATCTTTTTGCTTTTTAATGGGCCGAATTTTTTAAAAGTTGTTTGGAATTCTGCTTCAGCACCTTACCAGTAGTCAAACTGAAGCTGTGGACAGTGTTACTTTGTTTCATCATCATTGCCCCCCTTCCCCCCAAATATAAAATACTCCAATACTAATCCATAATAACATCATCATCCCCCCCCCTTCCCCCCCCCTTTTCAGGTTTGCATCCCTGTGAAGGGGACTTGCATATGCATGTGGTGTTGCCTGTTTGTGAGGTGTGAGTGTGCAGGAGTGTGTTAGACATTGACAAACTTTTGTTCCTCGGAGCTCTGAGGTTCACCAATAGTGAGATTAATGCTTATACGACCATTTTTGCATCCATCATTAATTAATCAATGGTGGATGTGCTATAAATCGGTAATAAAAATGGGACGCTTCTAAAATAAATCTTAAAAGCCACTGTACACATACATTGCTTAACTAAATCCTTACTAAAAATTGAAAAAAAATAAATCCATACACTTACATTGATGAAGTAAATCCAGACTATGATTGCACTGGTAAAATAAATCCATAAAATTGCCCTGAAAAATGAAACCCATACTCTTACACTGGTAAAATAAATCCGTAAAATGCCACTGAAAAATTAAACCCATACTCTTACACTGGTAAAATAAATCTGTATAACTACACTTACACTAAAAAAAAAAGTTAAATGCGTACTACGATTACGCTGGTAAAATAAATCCATAAAACAACACTTAAAAAAAAAAATTATATGATTGCACTGGTAAAATAAATCTATACTACTGATAAAACTGGTAAAATAGAACCACATAAACAAATTAAAACTACATCTCGTACACTGCTAAAAAAAAATTTTTTAAACACACACACACACACACACACACACACACACACTAAACTACATGTACATTGCTACAATAACACTTACTTGTAATATAAACTTCTAAAACTACACTTTGCTACAATAAGCCCATAACACTACACTACACTTGCATTAATAAAACTAAAACCAAAAACTACTCTGCAAAATATACACACTTGCCCTAATCCATAAAGCTACACTAGACTTGTACACCAAAAATCTGTAAAACAAAACAAGCTGCTAAAATCTGTAAAACTAAACTTGACTGCAAAAAAAAAACAAAAAAAAAAACAACCTTAAAAGCACTTAAACTACTAAAAATTTCGAGTTGAATGTTCCTTGGCTAAAGTTAAAGGAGGTTAAACAATGGTAAGGGTGTAAACCTTTTTCAAAATGCCCCCCTCCTCCCAGCCCTTCCAATTTAGGTAGCTGTATCCTGACTTCAGGGATGGTGTTTAAACACACCAGCTGAACACATGCATTTATTCTGTCATCCATTCCTACCCAGCATGAAATGGCTTAATGGATTTTTAAAATCTTGTTTGTGCAAGATATTCTGTGTGCATTTGGACATAGGGTCATGGTATATAGTCTTATTGGAAGGACTTTGACATTCTGTTCGATTTTTTTTGTTAAACCAAAATCTAATTAAACCAGGAAGATAAAAAAAACACCAGGATAGAAATCTAGCAAGTACCTGGTAGATTACTTGTTAGGATGGTGAACATCTTGACTCTCCTCCTCAAACTGCTGAAATAAAATCCTACATTTACATTGCTGACATAAACCCGTAAAACCGCTGAATTTATACTGCCAAAAGTAAGAAGCTATAAAACTTGCACTACATGTACACTGATGTAAAAGTAGACCTATGAAACTGAACTATTAAAAATAAACTTGTAGAATTGCATTGGACTTGCACTGCTAAAACATGAACGTACAAAAATGCATTGTACTTGCACTTCATTTTTTTTTTTTTAAACCTACAAAATTGTACTATCCTTACACTGCTGAAAAGCATACCTTTAAAGACACCCTGGTAAGAGTACTATAAAACTACTACATTCACACTGTTGAAATTAGAAACCTATATAATTGCACCACACCTGAAACTACTAAAAGTAGCCCTTTATAAAACTGCAGTACACTAAAAGAAACAACTTGTAAAACTGCAGTACACAAAGTATAAACCTATAAAATGGCAGTACACTGAAAGTATAAACCTATAAAACGGCAGTACACTGAAAGTATAAACCTATAAAACGGCAGTACACTGAAAGTATAAACCTATTAAACTGCAGTACACTGAAAGTATAAACCTATAAAACTGCAGCACACTGAAAACCTACAAAACTACAGTACGCTGCAAAAAGTATACACCTTTGAAACCGCAGTACACTGTTCAAAGTAAAACTACAGAACACTGCTAGAAGTATAAACCTGCAGTACACTGCTGAAAGTATAAAACTGCAGTACATTGCTAAAAGTATGTAAAAAAATAAATTGAAAAAACACTGCTAAAAGTATAAAACGGTACACTGCTAAAAGTATAAAACTGCCATACACAGCTAAAAGTATAAAACTAAAACTGAAGTATACTGCTTAAAGTATAAAATTGCAGTACACTGCTAAAAGCATAAAACTGCAATACAATGCTAAAAGCATAAACCTATAAAGCTACAGTACACTGCTAAAAGTATAAACTGCAGTACACCACTAAAAGTATAAAACTGCAGTACACTGCTAAAAGTATAAAACTGCAGTACACTGCTAAAAGTATAAAACTGCAGTACACTGCTAAAAGTATACAACTGCAGTACACTGCTAAAAGCATAAACCTATAAAACTGCAGTATACTGTTAAAAGTATACAACTGCAATACACTACTGAAAGTATAAACCTATAAAAGTGCAGTGCATTGCTAAAAGTATAATACTATAAAACTGCAGTACACTGCTAAAAGTAAAAACCAATAAAACTATACTACACCTTAAAGTATAAACCTATAAAACTAGAGTACACTGCTTAAAATATATACCCATTAAATTGCAGTACACTGCTACAACTATAACCTGTAAAACTGCAATACACTGCTATAACTATAAACCTACAGTACATTGCTTAAAGTATAAAACTGCAGTACACTGCTAAAAGTATAAAATCGAAGTACATTACTAAAAGTATAAAACTACAGTACAGTACTAAAAGTATAAAACTGCAGTAAACAGCTAAATGTATAAAACTGCAGTAAAGTGCTAAATGTATAAAACTGCAGTACACTACTAAAAGTATAAAACTGTAGTAAAGTGCTAAATGTATAAACGTATAAAACTGAGGTACACAGCGCAAAGTATAAACCTGTAAAACTGCAGTACATTGCTAACGATGTAAATCTGCAGTACACCGTTTAAAGTATAAACCTATATAACTGTGGTATACTGCTAAAAGTATAAACTTATAAAACTTCAGTACACTAAAAGTATAAACCTATAAAACTACACTGCTAAAAGTATAAAACTACAGAATACTGTTAAAAGTAAAAACCTATAAACTGCAGTACATTGTAAAGTATAAACCTATAAAATTACAGTACACTGCCTAAAGTACAAAACTGCAGTACACTGCTAAAAGTATAAACCTATAAAACTGCAGTACACTGCTTAAAGTATAAATCTGCAGTACACTGCTAAAAGTATAAATCTATAAAAGTGCAGTACACTGCTAAAAGTATAAAAGTGCAGTACACTGCTAAAAGTATAAAACTGCATTATACTACTAACCTACAAAACTTCAGAACACTGCTAAAAGCATAAACCTTTAAAACTGAAAAAAGTATAAACCTATAAAACTGCAGTGCATTGCTAAAGGTATAATCCTATAAAACTGCATGCATACACTTAATAGTATAAACCTATAAAACTGCACTACTGCTAAAAATATAAACCTATTCAACTGCAGTACACTGTTAAAAGTATAAACCTGTAAAACTACAGTACACAGCTAAAAGTATAAACCTAAAAAAAATTAAAAAACAAAACAAAACCCAGTACACTGCTAAAAGTATAGACCTATAAAACTGCAGTACACTGCTAAAAGTTTAAAACTGCAGTACACTGCTAAAAGGATAGACCTATAAAACTGCAGTACACTGCTAAAAGTTTAAAACTGCAGTACACTACTAAAAGTATAAACCTATAAAACTGCAGTACACTACTAAAAGTATAAACCTATAAAACTGCAGTACACTGCTAAAGTATAAACCTATAAAACTGCAGTACACTGCTAAAAGTATAAACCCATAAAACTGCACTACACCAAGAGTAAAGATAAAACTATAAATCTGCACTTCACTGCTAAATTAAAGCTGCACTGCACCTATACTGTTAAAAATAAACCACTACACATACAATACTAAAAATAAAACTACCGCACCTACACTGCTAAAAATAAAAATACCATGTACCACACCTGCACTGCTACCTGTCAAACTGCATTACACTTACACTGCTAAATAAAACAAAATAGAATAAAACGGCACTGCACCTGCACTGCTAACATAACTCCGTAAAACTACACTACAATTGCACTGCTAAAAAACCCATAAAACTGCACTTGCACTATTGTAATAAATCCATAAAACTACACTTGCATTGCTAAAATTATCCAATAAAACACCACACAAACTGCTGAAATATATCCATAAGTTGAGGCGATTTCCAAAATAAACTTATAAATCTACACAACACTTCCACTGCATTCATTGCAATAAAACAGGATGTAGGTAAGTAAATGCAGTGCATGGGGTATGTTTTGTTAACAGAAATTTAGGTTACATAAGGTAACACTACTATCGATACAAGTAATCACTGAACACGATAGCGATTAAATAAGACTATTTTACTCTGAAAGAAGGAAATTAGATAAAGTGGACACCATAATTATCATGTGTTGTTCATTGCCACAAAGCCAGTCGACATTGCATGCATCAAGGCTTTCCATCAAAAATTAAACTAAAAATTAATATTATAACTTGAGTTTTATACAGATTTTTCTTCTTTTTTTTCTCTTACCTCAGCTAAACACTCTGAGGACACCAAAGGTGAAGATTACGTGTGCGACTGTTTTTGTTGGTTAGTCCCGCTACGTGGGCAATCGCACTCCGTCTTCGGGGATTTTGGGGGGAACAATAGAGTCTGCACAGAGTTGACCCTGGAGG
>CM060326.1:41376921-41388961 GCA_030674155.1 Stramonita haemastoma | reverse complement strand
AAATATGTCACAAAGTAGCGATTCTTCAAATTTCTTCATAATTATGCTTGCTTTCAATGTCACTTTTTACTCGTTATCAGTTGTTTAAAGGGTGTAAAAAGACTATTATGCTGATTTATGATACAGTATCTGTTTTTGTAAGTGTGTGTGTGTTGGGGAGGGGGGGGGGGTGTGCATGTGCGTGGCATGCACCAGAGCATGCCTATGTGTATGTGTTGTTTTAGTATATGTGTGTGCAGCACACACACACGGGAATGCGTATATAAATGTATGTGTAAGGATGTGTGTGTGTGTGAATTGTGAGCTTATGTGTGTATATGACTTTGCTAATGCACAGGTAAAATCAGCCGGAGTGTGCCAAGTGCATGCAGGTGCCTTGTCCAAAATTGTCAAAAAAATTATAACACTGATAGCAGTTTCACCACAAAAAAAAGCTCCTGTTACCTTGTCATTTGCAACTCTGATAAAGGAAAAAGGCCTTTATCATTATCAAACTCTGATAAAGGAAAAAGGCCTTTATCATTATCAAACTCTGACAAAGGAAAAGGCCTTTATCATTATCAAAACAAGACACCCTCCCCAACCTTGCTTATAACAACAGTTTTTTCCCCTTATCATTTATCTTCCATAAATTCATCTAAATTAGGTGACAATCTTTACATTATCATCATGTTACCTGAGTGCATCTTAACTAACATTAATGAGAATCTTCATCTTCTGTACAGAACCAACATCACTGGGTCCTGGACTGAACATTACCACACACAGCAGGTCAACATAGTCTTAGGAAACTGAGGGAGGAGTCAGTGAGCCATAAATCACCAAAAATATCCCACAGAGTTTGCTTGCATGGGAAGTGTCAAAAGTCAAAACAGAAATGTTCATTCTTTAGATTAAAAGTTTTTTAAAAGTTGAAAGTAAACATTTAAAAGCTGTCTCCTTAATTCAGAAATATGCAAATAATATAGGACTAAACAAAAATACACCAATTTTTTGGGGGATTCTGTATCGAGATACAAAATTTCATTCTATTTCTTTTAACATTAGGTGGAAAAAACACCCACATCTGTATAAAAAAAACAGTTAAAAGAAAACAAATCACCACAAACACAAACCCCTAACATTCATTCCTCAATGAATTAATTCATTCATCTTAATTAAAAGTTGTCAATATACTAATTTCATCAATCATTAACAAAAGCTTGTCACTTTTCCCTCACATGCACTTCCTATATTTATTAAACACTACCATACCATCATCCTATATCTTATCACAAACAGTATGGAACTTTGTTATACAATCCCTCCAGTACCACAAACAGTATGGAACTTTGTTTTACAATCATCCAGTATCACAAACAGTATAGAACTTGTTTTACAGTCATCCAGTATCACAAACAGTATGGAACTTGTTAACAATCAACCAGTACCTTATCACAAACAGTATGGAACTTCGTTATACAATCATCTAGTCTGATCTTCATAAAAACACAATGTCTAGTACAACTAAGACACATGATGTCAAGACTCCTGTCATGACAGGTCAGTATTTCAAATCTTTCTCGCTTTGAAATATCTATTTTTTTAAAAAATCCCAAAAACACAACACAAAAAAAAGAACACACACACAAGATAAAATCAACCTCTCTCTCTCTCTCTCTCTCTCTCCTCCCCCCCCCACAGGTGAAAAGTTTCACAAACACACAAACTCACCCCCACCTCTCTCTCTCACTCTCCATCCCCTCCCCCTCCACACACACACACTTGCTAAAAAAAAAAAAAAAAGAAGCCTTTCTCACTCTCCCTTCCCCCACCAGCTAAAACTATGCACATATGTATACACACACAAACATACACACACACACATGCACACACATGCACACACACACACACACACACACACATGCACACACACACACACACACAACACACACACACACACACACACACACACACACACACACTGAGCATGCCTGGTATCAAACTAATACCTATGTGTAAAGTTAGACTTGTAAAATGACTTGCGGTAAACATTCCCATTCCCCAATACCTGAAGAAAACAAAATATCTTAGAAAACACGGTGCTGCATATTTTTTCTTTTGTTTCTGAGTTATATCTTGCACAGTAAAAGATAATGCAACAAGTATGAACACAGCTAATGTTACAAGAATGAACAAAGCTAACTTTATACTGCGCACAATTTTCCACACACCTAAGTAACAGTTCTTTCTGTCCAACTTTATGTATGACAGGTTTTGTTTGTTACTTTTCTTTTCTCAGATGTTATCAACATATGAGTGTGAACACTGTTATGGTTATCTAATCCTGCTTTCAGTTCAACTTTACTACAGATTATGTTTCACAAAAAGGTCACTGTTCATGACCAGATCGCTACTGACCCAAATTCAATTTGAAGTGATTTCTGATGTTCAAACTTATTCAACTGAAAGCCAGTTTAGATGACCAGATCAATGTTTACGCAATTTTGATTAACTGTCAAGTTTACATTTAATCAAATCAATGCTGACACAAGTTCAGCATGAACATAAAACCATTGCAAAGACTACCACAACTAGCTTTCAAATAATTGTCACTCTCCAAAAAAAAAAAAAAATATCCCCCCCCCAAAAAAAACACAACTCACAGGACACAAACCCCATTCATTCATGCAGTCATCTTAAAAGCTGACATTACACTTATTTCATATATCATTACCAAAAACTAGTAATTATTTATAATGCCAAACTAGCATCATGACAGGTTACTATTTCAAATTTTTCTCACTTTGAAATCTCTTCAACAAACACCCCCCCCCCCAAAAAAAAACACAAAAAAACACCCAAAAAACCACAAATCGGAACACACACACAGCTAAAAAAAAAAGATTTCACTCCCCCCCACAAAGTTTCACTTACACTACAAATCTCCCACCCTTACCTCACCACCTCCCCAACACACACACACACTCCTAACACACACACACCACACACACACACACAACACACACACACAACACACACACTGCTAAAAAGATTTACACACACACTCTCTCTCTCTCTCACTAACCCCCACTTTTTCTCTCTCTCACTCAACCCCCCCCCCCCCCCTCCCCCTTTCTCTCTCACTCAACCCACCCACCCACACCCAAAACACACCCCAGCTAAAAAGTTACACACATACACACACCACACAAGACCTCCACCATGACCCCCCCCCCCCCCCAACAACAAACACACTAGCTAAAAAATTTTTTTCTCTCTCTCTCTCTCTCTCTCTCTCTCACACACACACACACACACACACACACACACACACAACTACACAACGTGTACACACACACAACACACACACACACACACAACATCACAGACCACATAAAAAGTCGCTTTCTGTGACCAAATCACTTACACTATTTCAATACAATGTTGACACAATTACAACTTACAACTTTAAAACAAATCAATGCTGACACAAGTTCAGCATAAACATACAAGCATTACAAAGACCACTAACAACAAAGTTTCAAATAACAGTCACTCTTATGAACAATTTTTTTCAAAACACTAACAAAAACAAAAAAAAAAAAAAAGAAAACCACACTTGTAATAAGACATGTCATAATTCCAAATATTTCTAACATTCCAATCTCTCGGAAAAAAAAAGGGGGAAAAAAACAAAAAAAAGGAGCAGAAAAAACCCAACCACTGACACAAACCCCAAACATGCATTCCTCAATACATTCAGTCCATCTCAGAAGCTATCAATGTACATACTTCATCCATCATTACCTAAACTAGTCATTTTCTTATGGTGTTAAAGCTAGCTTTTGTCACTATGAAATCTCTCATAAGCAAATAACGAACATACACACATCAGCTAAAAAATCTCTCTCTCTCTTCTCTCTCTCTCCTCCTCTTCCCACACTCTAGCAAAAAAGTTACACACACCACACACACACAACACTCCTCCCTCTCCTTTACTCTCAACCCCCCCCCCCCTAAAAAGTTTGACAAACTCCCCCCCCCTCCCCCAAACACACACCAGCGACAAGGTTTCACACACACTAACTCTCTCTCTCTCTCTCTCTCTCCTGAACACAGCTTATAAGCACCACAACAAGGTTTCAACTGTCACTCATAAAAAAATGTTTTAATTAATAACAAAAATAATAATAAAAAAGAAGAGAAAAAACGGACTTGCAACAAGGCATGTCTTGATTCCAAACATTTCTAACATTCTAATCTCTTGAGGGAAAAATAAGAATAAATTAAAGAAATAAAAAGGGGAAAAAAATACCAGACACAAACCCCAAAATTCATTCCTCAATAAATTCATTCGTCAATGTAAAAAGTTGCTCATATGCTTATTTCATCCATCATTACCTAAAGCTAGTAATTCTTTTAAACAATGGCAAACTTTTGTCATGACAGTTAACTATTCAAACTTTTTTTGCACTTTAAAATCTCTCAAAAACAAACATCAAACACACACAGCTTAAAAATCCCGCTCTCATCTCTCCTCTCATCTCAATCTCTCTCTCTCTCTCTCTCTCTCTCACACCCACACACACACACACACACACACACACACACACACACACACACACACACACACACACACACACACCACTCAAGCTGAAAAATTCCAAACACATAAACGCCCCACCCCCTCTTTCTCTCACTCACCCCTCCCCACTAGCTAAAGTTTCACACACAACCCCCCTCCCCCCCAACAAGACACACCAGCTAACAAGTTTTTCCTTCACACAAATCTTCCCCCCCCCCCCCAGCTCACCCCCTCCACACTCTCACTCCCCCCTCCCCCAAACCACCTAAAAAGTTTCACACACACAAGCCGCCCCCCCCCCCCCCCCCACCCCCCCCAACACACCCACCTAAAGCTCTCTCACTCCTACACACACACACACACACACACACACACACACACACACACACACACACACACACACACACACCACTACACTTTCTAGCAAATTTCACCACATAAAAATTGGGTTTACTTTTCCCCAGGAGAGCAAATCACCACAGTATATCCAACCTTTTTGATCATGCATCTCTATAACCTCAGTAAGTTTTCCCAAACATAACATCCTGCAGTAATTTGAACATGCATCTTGCTGTCATGGATTCTTTCTAGGACTCAGATAGTAACAGTGCATTGCACACGGCGTTTTGCTTACTGTCAAATCTGAAAGACTGGAACTTGATTTTTTTTCTCTCTCTGAAGTGTCGCAAAATGACAGATAAAGTCTGAATTCAGGTGGGATTTAGAGTGTAAACTCTGCTAACTTAATTTTGGGGAAAATCTGTTGCCTCTAGACCATAACCACAGCCCTTGGTATAATCTATTTTAAAGACAAAATGTATCTAGATCTGCCAAACTTACATATATGTGCATCAACTACACTACGTTTTCAAGGATTACAGCTAAGACAAGCTACATACTGATAAGGCAAGCTACACACTGTTATGACAAGCTTCACACTTAAAGACAAGCTTCACACTGGTAAGGCAAGCTACACACTGGTAAGGCAAGCTAACACATTGGTAAGGAAGCTACACTGTAAACAAGCTTCACACTGTAAGACAAGCTTCAAACTGGTAAGACAAACTTAATGGTATTAAACAAGCTTCACACTGATAAGACCGCTACACACTCAAAGACAAGCTACACACTGTTAAGGCAAGCTACATACTGGTAAGACAATTTACGCATTAGCTGATGCAAACTATACACACTCAGAGAAACAGCAATACAAAACTAAGGCATACTACCTATGAACTAAGAAAACTGGGTAAACAAGACTAAAGTCTGCAAAACAGATATCAGAAAACCATATACAAGCCATGAGGCAAGCAAGTTAAACAGCCACAGACAGACATGAGCCATACAGTAAATTACACAGAGCAACAGCAAGCTACACAGAGCCAAGACAAGTGACACAGAGCTAAGATGAGAGCTACACAGAGCCAAGACAAGTGACACAGAGCTAAGATCAAAGCTACATGGAGCCAAGACAAGTGAACAGAGCTAAGGCAAGCTACACAGAGCTAAAGCAAGCTACCAGAGCTAAATCAAGCTACACAGAGCTAAGGCAAGCTACACTGAGCTAAGGCAAGCTACACAGAGCTAAGGCAAGCTACAAAGAGCTAAGGCAAGCTACACAGAGCTAAGGCAAGCTACACAGAGCTAAGGCAAGCTACACAGAGCCAAGGCAAGCTACACAGAGCCAAGGCAAGCTACACAGAGCTACGATCAAAGCTACACAGAGCTAAAGCAAACACCTTAGGGCTAGAAAAAAGGACTTTGCAAAGCCACCAGCATGAAAAGTTGCATTCGTAGAATCTTACCATTGGTGGACCTCAGAGCTCTAGCCAAGGAACACACACACACACATACAAAAAGTAGCTGTTGGCATTTATCAAAAAATAAAATTTGAACTGAACGCAGAGGTGGGGCTGACGTCACAAAACTGACTGGTAGGCTGTGGGGGCTGTATGCCTTTTCTTTACTCTGATAAGCCAACCTACAATGAAGAGCACATCATCCAATCCAAGGGACTGATTGTTAGGGGCTTTAAATACACTGACCACATTTATCGTTAGGGCTTTAAACACACTGACTGCAAACACTATTTCTTGCATTTGACTGGATTAGTTTATATCAATTTTGAAGAAAATAGTAAAATGAAAGAATTAATACTTTTAGAGTGACCTAGATAATGGTTTTATAAAATTTGAAATGGATAAAAGAATTTGAAAGTAAGGAATGGTAAAAAAGCAAAACAAAAGAAAAAAGCAGAATAAACTACAGTAAGAATACAGTAATAAACTCTTAACAGCACAGATTAAATAATTGGAAACATTGTCCTCCGAACTTAAATAAACTCAAGGTTGCTGATGTTTTACTGTTCATTTTTTGTGTAGTCATTATTGTTTCAGATTAATATCATAGTCATTTTGATACCTACACCAGGTAATGTACATAAACTCTGAAAAATAATGAACACTCCCCAAATACAACAGAGAGAGGAATGGCGGAAAACTGGTTGTCAAGTCTTCAGGGGTGCCCCCACCGTCGCCCGACTAAGGGATGGATAGACAGACAGACAGACGGACGGACAGATCAATAGACAAATAGAGAGAAATATTTAGGAATGGTGACCAAGCCTAAACACACACACACACACACACAAACACAGGTGTGCATATACACACACACACACACACACACACGCGCGCGCGCACGCACACACACACATGCGCGCGCACACACACACACTCACTTTGAAAGCAGTGCAATCCAGTGGATCCAAGCATTCCTAAAACTCCTCTTCCAAGGACAAGACAAAACCGAACACTGAGCACTGCAGCCTTACTACTTTACTCCATGCCAAGCCACAGCTGCAACAGAAACCCAAAGCTGCTACTGAAGCAAGCCACAGTTGCAACAGAAACCCAAAGCTACTACTGAAGCAAGCCACAGTTGCAACAGAAACCCAAAGCTACTACTGAAGCAAGCCACAGTTGCAACAGAAACCCAAAGCTACCACTGAAGCAAGCCAAGACTCACGCTGTGGACAGATGGCCCCCACATGCTACCTTCACCTTCACCAATCCAATTTTCTTGTTGACCATTGGGACGCCACTGACAACTTTGCAACCAGCTTCCTCCCCTCCCTGCAGTCCTCAACTTTCTGTAATATTTCCGCTTTACTCAAAGCCAATCCACTTTCTGATGTCTTCCCATTATTTTCTGTCTGCTTCTTCATCTCCCTCCTTGTGCTGTTTCTTGTGGGATAGTCTTGGCTAGTCCCGGTGTTTGTGTGAGTCTTTTCACTCAAATCAGGAGTCTTCATAGGCCCATGGTGTTTCCTATTCTGGTTTTTACTTCCTTGTTGGTCATGTGATCTCTATGTGAGATACCAGGAAATTTGCAAAAGTATTTGTATCTTCAGTACCTTTATCTTTCTTTCAATGTCTTCTGTTATGGTCTTCTTTGTACATGCATACAAAAATATGGTCACAACTAGGGGACATATCAGTCTGATCTTGGAGCCAATGGGGATGTTCATGTTGATCCAGAGGAGTTTTATTTCTGTCACTGCAGCTGTGGTCAGGGCTATCCTGGAGACAATTCACTCTTGGTTTAGATCCTTCATCCAATACTCCAGGTCCCAGATTTTCAAAGCAATGGACGGTCTCAATTTTCTTCTTGTCTGTGGTCATGTCAGTGCTGATACCATGGCACTATTTGTCATCAACTGCTTCTTTTCTGCACTGACCTGCATGCTATATGCTGAAGAGGCCTCATCAAGGCGATTTATCAAGCTGACCAGTTTTTTGCATCTTGGTCCAGTTTAATGCCATTGGTGCAATCGGCAAACTGCAAGTTTTTAATTGTCTTTCTAGTGACATCCTATGGTTTCAACATGGCATTGTCTTCTCATATTGCATCCTATGGTTTTCAAATCAATTGGCATTGTCCTTCCTCCATAGCTGACCATTCCCTCATGGTTTTCAAATCATTCTGCTCACAACTGCTCTTCAATGGCAACTATCACTGTACCTAACGGTCAACAGTGGACAGTTCAGAATTCAGATGCTCAAATTTTTCAGCAGAATAACTAACATCTTCCACTCTTCTTTCCATTGGTTTTTCACCCTGGTCTCTTCTCCTTTCACCCTCTCTCTCTTTTATAAACCTCTGGTCCCTTCTCTCTTACTGTCAAACCTTTACAGACCTACCATTGGATGATTTTATTATGTTGATCATCCTTCATCCTTTCTTTTTTGAAAGCATGACTTTTCAATAGAGAAGTTCTGTTTTAAGTACAGGCCTAACAACAGTGGAGAGACTGGAAAGGGGGGTGGGGGGGAGGGGGATAATGTGTACTAACCAAAGACTCTAGGGGGAGGCATGGGGATCATGTGTACTAACCATATGACTCTAGGGGGAGATGGGGAGAGGAAGGGGGTGGAGGGAGAGTGAAAGAAATGGAGAGAGACAGACTACATGTGTGCCTTGTCCTACTCAAATCTGTCATTGGTGTCCATAATAGACCATGATAGATCTGTGCTAAAATGAACTGTTGATGGAGAAAAGGAATGGGCCACAATCAGAGGGAGGTAGAGGAGGCTGACCAGGTGTTGCTGGTGATCAATTCAACCTGTACTTCTTATGTCAAGTCAATTCAACTTGTACTCCTAAGTCAAGTCAATTCAACTGTACTCCTATGTCAAGTCAATTCAACCTGTGCTCCTATGTCAAGTAATTCAACTTGTACTCCTATTCAAGTCAATTCAACTTGTACTCCTAAGTCAAGTCAATTCAACTTGTACTCCTATGCGCCCTTTTATAATTCCAGTCAGTCAATCAACTGTACCCTAGTTTTTTTCTAGATTTTTGGAGGAGGACTGAAAGACAAGAATTGACAAAAGTGCATACACATAGGGACTGGATGTAAAAAAGCCACGGATCTTATTCCATTATCCTCAAAATAAAAGAATAAATAAATTATTAAAATAATATAAATTCTACATAATACTGTTTTCATTCTCAAATTGCTGGAATTATATAAATCATATATTTAACATGATGTGTCTATTGGGGAGCACTCTGTTTGGAAAAAGCATGGATGGTTATGTTCACTAAAAATGGGTTTTATCCCAATGGGTTTGAAAAAGCATGATGCCATGTTCACTAAAATATGGGTTTAAATTATCCCAATGGGTTTTGAAAAAGCATGTCATGTTCACTAAAAAGGGTTTTATCCCAATAGGTTTTCTTAACTTCTGTTTGAAAAAAAGCATTAATGTCATGTTTCTCTAAAAAAAAACCACTCTAAAAGTGTCTAAGACAGAGTTTATTGTCTTTACAGCTAAGCACTCTGAACACACCACACACACACACACACACACACACACACACACACACACACACACACACACACATGATACCACACACACACACGCCTATGCCAGTACTAAGTGTACTCTCAAGCCCTCCTACCTCAATAGCCACTAATCATTGACTTTGCTTTGTCAGTAAGAATACTTCAGCGCAAAATCCACCTTAGTCACAATTTTTTCAATTGCTTCATCTGCCAGATAATTCACAAACTATATTCATAATTTATTTACCACCCCAACAAGCCCCCACCTCCATAAATATACACTGAAATTTCTTTTTGCCTCATCTTTAAACTTATGTCAAATGTGAAAAGGAAAAACAACAAATGTAGCATTTTGAGTCTTTCGGATGAGACTATAATGAGGCCCCATGCACAAACTGTGCAGAACATCTGCGCACACATTAAATCATGTTCAGTTTTTCTTAAGAGTAGCCATTGTGTGCTGGTGGGAACAGATGACAAGATTTACAAAACTGCATACACACGGGACTGGATGTAAAAAAAAGCACGAGTGCTTATTCCAGTATCCTTGATATAAAAGAATAAATAATAAATAAACTTTATTCCAACATTTCTTCCTAACTTCCTTGTCAAGTTCCTCATTTTATCAATCATTGTATCCTACTTCCTTGTCAAGTAGTCCTCATTTCACTTAAGCCACAAGGACTGTGTTAACCACTATACAACACTCACTCTCCTAGGTCACACACTCACACTTTACAGTTCAAACATCTCATGTGGAGACAGCTTGCACACAGAACACAGGTTTGTTTTTGCATAACTGTACTGCATGTGCTGAAGTCTTCACTGTGTTACTAGTACACGAGGATCTGAATGGTGTTGAACAAGGATTCCTAGACCCCATACTTCTTTGCTGACTGCTCTGACAGTAACTATTGTTGTCCGTAATATGAGCAAAAATGTGTGGGGCTACCATTAGGTGCAAAACAAGTCAGGCCCTGCATGTTCACTTCGGTGCGGGAGAAAATTATTTTTTAATCTGAAGACTTGCAACTGCTAACAACCTCCAGTTCTACCTGACTATAGAGGCAACACACCATGGAAAATGCCCAACACCACAACTGAATCACCACCCTGCTACTACAGGCATCAGATCCAGGACGACAACTCGTACATTCAGGATTAAACCTAGTCCTTCACATAATTATCCCCATTGCTGGAACTTGCAAGAACAGCAGTACAGAAATACCATGCAATATAATAGACTCTGGCATACAACAGGGGTGAAATCTTCCAGAATATGAAACCAGATGACTCTTTTTCACATACTTACACTTTCAAATACCCAGATTCAAACAATCCACTGTTGGCCATTGCTCTTTCTCTATTTCCAGTCCATACATCTGAAATTACCTCTCTCTTACTTCACCTAAAGCCTTCATTTGATATTTTCAAATCCAGACTCCAAACACACCTATTTTTTTAGTTACACTTCTTATATATTTTACATATATACACAATGGAAAAAAAATTCTGGATTCCTTTGTAAAAATTTTATTTTTGTATTTGTGCCACTTTAAGTCACAGCAGATTTCTCTGAATGAAATTCAGGCTGCTCTCCCCGGGGAGAGCATGTCGCCACAAGTGCAGCGCTTACCTTTTTTTTTTTCTTTTCTTTTTCCTGCATGTAACTGTATTTGTTTCCCTATCAGAGTGGTTTTTTTCTACAAAATTTGCCAGAGTCAACCCCCTTGTTGCCCCATGGGTTCTTTACGTGCGCTAAATAATGATCTGTAACACTACAAGTCTGGATAAAAACCTAGTCCTTCAAATAATTTTCCCATTGCTGGAACTTGCAAAGAAACAGCAGTACAGGAAATACCATGCAGTATAATAGACTCTGGCATACAACAGGGGTGAAATCTTCCAGAATATTGAAACAGATGATTCTTTTTCCCATCCTTACACTTTTCAAATACCCAGGATTCACACCATCCACTGTTGGCCGTTGCTCTTTCTCTATTTCCAGTCCATACGTCTGAAATTAACCTCTTTTACTTCGCCTAAAACGCCTTCATTTGCTACTTTCATAATCCAGGACTCCAAACACACCTATTTCCTTTAGTTACACGTCTTAATTTTTT
>CM060326.1:41367380-41376821 GCA_030674155.1 Stramonita haemastoma | reverse complement strand
TGACCTGCATAGAATCAATGACTACAATACAATAGAGTGCTATGTAGAATGCAGAAATATCTGTGACCTGCATAGAATCAATGACTACATAACAATATAGTGCTATGTAGAATGCAGAAATATCTGTAACCTGCATAGAATCAATGACTACAATACTATAGAGTGCTATGTGGAATGAGAAATATCTGTGACCTTCAGCTTTCAACCTAGTGTCCTAGGCTACATATACACTGGTCGTAGAGAGGTTCCTGCCATTCCTTTGAACATTTTCTCTCTATGACCTAAGACAATGGTCATACAGTACACAGACTTGTCAACCACCTACCTCTCAAAATCTCCCTCTTACAGCTGCCATTGTTTTCAAAGTCCCCTTCTCCTTTCTGACAGATGCATGTCCTCCACAGCCCTGGGGCTGCTCTGCATTGCTCCTGAGGAACAGAAAACAACAGCATTAGAAGACGGTCTACTGAAAGGTTACCCCACTCTGCTCTGTTGCTATCAGAACAATTGAAAGTTGACAGCAGCATCACGGCCATTCTCACCAGCCACACTCCACCATCCAGTCTTTCCAGTTAGCTAGCTTCACATGTCTGAACAAAGGTAAAACATGGCTCCTACAGAATTTTGGGAGAACATTTTGACTTTTGGTAGTTTTTTTTTCAAGACCCTGAAAGTCCCTCTTCAACTTCTTTGCATGTCAGGCCTTTAAACAGAGACCCCCAAATTATTTTTCCAAAGGGTCCTTTAAGGGCTGTATGAGCCTTGATAATGCAATGCAATACAATGCAAGATGCAACAAGACAGGACATTTGTGTTAAAAAAAAACTTCATAGGCTTTCAAGCATAACTTTTCAAGCACAACTCAATATCAGTCTACACAGTGCAGGAAGGTTGGCCGATTTTTTTTTTCAACTTCTAAAACTATAAACTATCTCAGTATCATATCTTTGATCAGATACTATGCAAGTACAAAACATGACAATAAAAGTATGAAAAACAAACTTAAAAAAAAATTCAAGATGCCCTCAGGATATTGCTACATCAAATGCCTTTCTAACCATGCAGTGTCATACAGACACCAAAACCTTTTACATTTCTGTGTGTGTAACTGCCATAAAACTAGTGCTGAGAATGAAAGACTGCAACAAACTTGTATTTGAATAGATAGAAACTCACCTAGGGGAATGGACACAGTGTTAAAAACAGCTTCCAATTATGCTCCAGCTTGCAATGGTCAACCTCAAGCCTGGCAGCCCTCCAGCCTGAAGCATACTATATGTCACAGTTAACTTGTTTTGTCTTTTTTTTTGTCCCTTTTAACTTTCTTTTATCATTGTTGTTGCTTTGTTTATTGAATGATTGGTAAGGTTTTCTTCATTTCTCAGCTAGAGCTCCAAGGTTCACGCATGAGATTTTGCATATGTGACTGTCTGCCCAACATTAATAGCCCAATTGAGATTCTGACTTTGGGGATGATTTCTATAACACACGTGCGCTGCATTTGTTAGATGTTGTCTTCCATTCCTACTGGCAAAAGTGGAATGGGTTTTAACACATTTTAAGATGTTCTATGGTGCTCATACACAGGACCTTGGTTTCGTCCCATACACAGTACTTTCTGGGGAGTCAGTACTAATGTTAACTCACGGGGAAAAATTCCCTCCAGCAGGCATCTCAGTGGTTACACAAACCCATGCTGTTTGATCATGAGCATGGCACTCTAATTTCTAGGCTATACTTATTCATACCCCCCCCCCCCCCCTCTCTGGTATTATGGTCTTCATGAATCACTCTTATCACAAAAATTATATGAAACAAGCAATGCAAAAAAGAGAAAAAAGTGGCATGGGTTCCAAAATTAGTAGACCTTCAAAATCTCGAATATGAAGTTTGCTCAGACCCTTATCTTCTTCTCTAGGAAATGCATCTCTTAAGTGCAAACACTAATACACACACACATGTGTAGTATGCATTAATATATATGTTAATAATATTTTTATTATTATTTTTTATATATATATTATATATATAATATATAATATATATATATATATATATATATATATATATATATATATATATAATAGATAAAAAGAATAGAATAGAAAATGTATAATTGGGCTGCTCAGCAAATAAAAAGTGTGAGGTGCTGCTTTTAAATCAACAGTGACAAAATTGCAAGCTAGGGCCTCACAGTGCAAATAAGCGCCAGTTTCATTTTGACATTTTAATCCAGGTACCATAAGTATATAGGAATTAAACCATCAAAGTTGTGTTATGAAGAAGGTAAGACCAATATGAGCCTCTGCTGAGGTGCGAGTTGGTGAGTGTTTTTCCTCTGTGGAACTGACCCACTCTCTTGGAAGTATTTCCAACAAAGCTAGAAACCAAAGTCCCATGTGCAAAGGCACAAGGAACATATACAGTTTCAAGCCCCATTATTTTTTTTAGTAGTAAAATAGGCCTGCTATGGTTGCTGGTATGTATGACATGAACATTTCAAGCATGCACCCTGCTACCGTTACAGGTCTGCTATAGCCAGTTATCTTTTTTGGTAAAATGCTCACCTTTTGTAAGCTACAGATAGCATTGTGATTCAGTGGAACACTGCAGGGTGACTTTTGGTTGGCCATGATCAAAACGCTAATAAATTATGTGTCTTTGCTTTAAAAAAAAAATTAAAGCCCTTTCTGGTTTCAATCCACCTCCTATCAGTTTTTCTTTTTAAACAAGAAACTGGTTTAAATATATAAAAAAAAATTGACACATTCTATATTTTACAATGAAAATTTCCAAGCTCGTTACCTTTGTACCTCTTTCAATCCAGTACCACCATTTACAAACTTGTTTTTAACTATGTCCCCATGGGGATGCCAGGGGCTCCTCAATATGATTATGAATAGCAATTAGCATCCTAACCTTCTGGAAATTCTGTGCTAAGAATTCCCTATTTTTTTCTATTCCCCTGTTTTTGCCCTGTTCCTTTTCCTCTTGTCTCCTCCTTCTGAACTATTTTCTGCCTTCTTGGTCCATTCTCCTACCTTTTCCCTCCCAGAAAAAAAGCTTAAAAGATAATCTCCCACACCAAAGCGAGATTGCTCTGGGCCCGACTGTCTGGAGTGGTGTCAGGCACGTAAGTGGAGTGCAACTTTGCTCATAATTGTCAGAAAAGTAGATCTAGTTGCTGTCTGATCGTTCTTGAAGAAGAAGATCATTAACTATGTTTATATCGGCACCATTCTACTAATGCATCAGTGGAATACTAATTTGTTTGGTGTCAATGCCCGAGGTGATTAGATCCCACTCCGACAATAGCATCGAACTTGCTTTTTCATTTAACATACCTCAAAGCATCTTGACTGGGATCGTTTACTGACATACTACTAACGATTAAACAAAAAAAGTAATCTCCACGAAAGCTTTCTACTACAAAGGACATACAGATCACGGAAATGATATTAAAGGATAATTACCTTTATTTTTTTGTCGTGAAAGATGTCTACCTCTGAGCACATGTAGGCCTAGCGTTCTGTGAGCATGTCTTAATACCCAAAAACCAAGAAAACCATTGGTATGGCGCGAGAATGTGCGTGGGGGCCAAGAGCGTCTGAATTTTTCACTGATTAAAAGATTGTCATTGATAGTTACAATTATAAACGCATAATATATCGGCTACTTTTTATCGCATGTATTAATTTTTAACATGTTTTTTCACCTAGTTTTGATCAGCTTCAGTGATAATATCAATTCTTTTCCTGCTTTTCTGTACTCAACGTACCTTCCTGGCCGCAGATAATATCAACCTACTGCGAAGTTAATTAACAGAGGAAGGTAAATTTTACAGCATTGGGCCTGAGATTTGAATGATTACACAAGATTTCTGTCTACAGTTAATTGTGTGGCTCTTCTTTCAAAGCAAAACTACAGACAAGAAAAGGAACGTTGTGCTGCAAAAACCTTAAGCATTTTTAACAATGGATAGTTAAAGCAATTCTGGAGATTCAACACTGTGGAATATTAATATTGCAACTGTTATGTTACTTGCCGAAATTTCACACCTTTAAAAAAAAGAAGAAGAAGAAGTAGCAAGGAGGGAGGAGGTTCGGAAAGTGGAAGGGAAGAACAATGCGTAGGCAAAGGGAAGCAACACGTAATACGCCAACCACAGAGAAAAAACAAAACAAAACAAAACAAACCAAGCTTGTAAGCTGCTAGTGGGGTCTCTCTCCTCTCTCTCTCTCTCTCTCTCTCTCTCTCTCTCTCTCTCTCTCTCTCTCTCTCTCTCTGTGAGGAAACATGATCAAATGCATAAAAAATATTTGCGATAACAGGGGGAGGGGGGGGGGGGGGTGTCACTGGCAGGGAGGGTGCCTCTGTGTGCTTGGGCGCGTGCATGCGCGTTCATAGTGTGTGTGTGTGTGTGGTGTGTGTGTTGTGTGTGTGTGTGTGTTGTGTGTGTGTGTGTGTGCCCACTTGCACTGTGTGTGTGTGTGTGTGTGTGTGTGTGTGTGTGTGTGTGATGTGGTTACTTAGCCCACTGCACTCAGTGCTTACACACACACACACACACACACACACACACACACACACACACAGCCAGAACGTTCACACATGAAGTACTAACTGAAAACAAAATGATTGCTTTATTTTCTTTTCTTTCGTCACACACAGCGTGCAAGGGCGTGCGCGCCCGTGTGCGAGTCTCATCCGACAGATTTTGACATGCTGTTTGATTATTATTCGTCAAACGGGGAAGGGCAAGGCTGGGAATCACACCCAGAACCTCAGGGTTTACTTGTTGGCAGATGAATGTCTTAACCATCCTGCCACCCTTCTTTTAGTGTCTTTCCTAATATCAATGCCTATCCATCCCAAAAGTCTTGGAAGACTATAACCGAGTCCATGCTCAACTCTGCACACGTAAAAGCCGTTCTGCTTTTGGAAGAGTAGGCCATTGTGTGCTGGTAGGAAGGGATGACAAATTTACAATACTGCATACGCACGGGGACTGGATGTAAAAAAGCACATGTCTGCTTATTCCACTATCCCTAAAAATCAAACAATGGAAAAAAAAAACCTATTACCTAAAGATCTAATTTTCATATCCATTGTAGGGGACACGATAGCTCAGTGGTCAGAACACTGGCTTTCCCACATGTCTACCACTACTACCGTTTGAGAGCAAAGACAATCGAAGAGGGTTTGTGTTGTAAGCACGAGGTGGAGCCAATATGGGTGACCCTTTGCTTACCTTGGCTTCAGTTCACCAGGCTGTAAATGGGTACCTGCCCTCTTTAGGGTCAGATAAAGTAAAGCAGCGAAGGAGAGGAGATGGGTGCCGCCTCAATATGCTGGTCCCTACAGAAGCAGAGGTCTCTACTTTACCTTCACATTTCCATTTCAGCTTGCATACCGAATCTTACCCAAGTTATTATTTGTCAATGTCGTCCTCCTCTATCGGAACGTCTGACACAGGCACGTGTGTCAACCAGGTCAAGTCCAATTCCTTGTTGTTCAGCCACTGTGTCAGCTGCCAACATGGTGACGGCACGTGACGCACTAGAAAACATTGACAGTGCAGCATGCATCAACTGTGTAGGCGGCGTGTGGTTTGGAGAGAAGGGAGTGTGTATGTGTGTACGTGTTTGTGGCGTTGGTGTGTGAGGCAGCAGCCTTGTTACCCGGGTGATGGGCGTTGTTGGCATCTATCATGTCAACAGGTCTGGCGAAGTTTCGGACACGGCAAATGTGCTTGCCTTTTCCCCCCCCCCCCCCCCCCCCCCCTCTCTCTCTCTCCCAACTCTCTCTCTCTCTCATCTCCATTATCCTATCTCGATATAAAAGAATAACATAAAATAAAAACAGGAGAGAGAGAGAGAGGAGAGAGAGAGAGAGAGAGAGAGAGAGAGGAAATAGAAGAGGAACGTGGAGAGAGGGGAGGAGGGGGGCGCACATCTGAAGCAGCAGAGCAGTATTTAAGGAAAAATACCTCGGAGGCACAGTAACATCTTTGCAGTAACTAAAAACTCAGGGAGGTGAGATAGTCATTGACCTTGAACCCTGAGGGGTTCAGGGAGAGGAGAAAGGGGGGGGGGGGGGGGGAGGCAGAGGGGGGAGGCAAAGGGGGCAAATAGAGGGGAGACGGGGTGGGTGGGGGTGAACTATAGTAGTAGGATCACTTTTAGATAATGGGATAAGCACTCTTGTGCCTTTTAACATCCAGTCCCCGTGTGTATGCAGTTTTGAAAATGTCATCTGTTCCCACCGGCACACGATGGCCTACTCTTACGAAAAGCGGAACAGGATTTAACGTGTGCGCAAGATGTTCTGCGTGCGTTCACACACGGGTCCTTGGTTTATAGTCTCATCCGAAGGACTTGGGGAAGAGTGGAGTCAGCGCTGATGTTAACTCCAGGAGAAAAATCCAACGGGTATCGAACCTGGGTCGTCAAATTGCCAGCGCAATGTTCTGACCACTAGGCTATCCCGTCCCCTCAAGAGAGAGAGAGAGAGAGAGAGAGAGAGAGAGAGAGAGAGAGAGAGAGAGAGAGAGAGAGAGAGAGAGAGAGAGAGACAGACGACAGACAGACAGACAGACAGACAGACAGACAGACAACAGACAGACAGACAGAGAGAAACAGAGAGAGGGGAGGGGGGTATTTGTCTGCTTTGATGTTATAGGTGGGGGTTGTTTTGTCTTTTTCTTGGAGGTGGGAGGTGGGGGAGGGGAGGTAAAGATTAGTCTAGAATTAGATAAAACAGATGCTTTAACCCTGTGGTTAAGACAGGACGACTTCAACTTCCATGTGTTCATGGAATCGTGGGTTCGAATCTCCGCAGCGGGGCGTGTGGTTATCAAAGGGCAGGATTATTACGATATCTCAGGTCAACTTTAAGTGCAGACCTGCTAGTGCCTTAATTTCCTTTATGTATACAAATATACATATGTAGAAGATAAAACTATCGGATTCCTGGGATGGGAGCTGTGGGTATATATGACGCGAGAGAAGATAATGAAGAGAACGTCTCTAAATGGGAAATCTCCGCTGGACGTAAATTCAATCATATCAAACAACAACAACAACAACAACAACAACAGTGAAGAGAGAAGACCATTAACACTTAAAGTCACAACAGGAATTTTTTCCCCTCAAGATTACGTGAAGTTTATGTTGAAAAACAGTGCAACTTAAGTCCACACTCTATTGGTCCCAGCTGGTCGATTCTGTTCCAGCATAGCAGGAGAGTGTTGCATACTGCTGAGTAGATACCTGAGTTTCCAGACTTCGTATTCCTGGGTTTCCTGGGTGTCTGGAGAAAAAAATGTGCCAAAGCGGTTTTCTGATTATTGTCTCTTAAAGTAGGTAAAAAGGTAAAGGTGTCCCATAACCTAAGCGGTCGTGGGGGGAGCGAGGCATCAGAGACCTCAGCTTCTCCAGGGGCCAGCATATTGAGAGCTGCGCCCATCTCCTCTCCCTCGCTGCTTTACCTTTCCTGGGCCTAATTAAAGAGGCAGGTACCCATTTACATTGGGTGAACATGGGGGACTGTACTGAACCTAAGGTCTTGCAACGGCTCACCCATCCAATGGGGATGTAAATGGCAACGTCTCTGGCAGTTACCCATTAAAAGTTGGGTGAACTGGGGGGACTGTACTGAAGCCATGGCTGCAAACGGTCACCCATCCAACTGGTAACCACGCTCGACGCTGCTTAACTTGACTGGGGGAAAGCCAGCGCTCTGACCACTGAGCTATCTGCCCCCTTATTGTCTCTTTACCAGAATTATATGTTCGAATACCAAACATAAAAAATGTGCAAATGTGTTTTCTGAGTACTGTATCTTTACAATATATTGTTGAATACGGAACATAGAAATGTGTAAAAGTGGTTTTCTGATTATTGTATCTTTACGATATACGGGAAGGAAGGTGGCAGGATGGTTAAGACATTCGCCTGCCAACAAGTACAGTGAGTTCTGGGTTCGATTCCAGCCCTTGCCTTTCCCTCCCAGTTTGACGAGAAAAAAATCGAACTGAATGTCAAAATCATTCGGAAGAGACTAAAAAAACGAGGCCCCGTGTGCGATCACACGCAGAACATCTTGCCACACATGAAAACCCCGTTCCGCCTTTCGGAAGAGCAGGCTATCGTAGTGCCGGTAGGAGCAGATGACAACATTATTTTAAAAAAAAACCAAAACCAGCATGCACACAGGTGTCGTATTTAGACACCATCCCTAAAAAAAATCGGGGAGTTGGAGTCCCAGGGCGGTTCGGGATGTAAATGGCAACGTTCTGGGGCTCCTGCGACGGTACTGGAACCATTCGTATCGGCGATTGCCTTTCCAATGGATCATTCCAGTGGCGTGGAGAGTGGGGGGGTCTGTTATGGGTAAAAAGCTTGCCCTCCATACTTACTTACCCAGGCTTTGCGCTCTAAAGAGTAGACCGCAACTCTATAGTCTTCGGAGACTGATGGGTGCCTACTACTACGATATATTGTTGAATACCAAACATAACATGTCATAATTGTACCGCTGCGTCAGGAAAAGGATACTTTGGCAACAACAACAACAACAACAGCAGGAGCAGCATAGTGTAGTGAACATGCGTGCTTGGTTGTGGTGCCGCATAGGGAGACAAGGCAGTTGACAGTATTGCCTCACAAATTACAAACAAAAAGGACGGATAGCCAGTGGTCAGAACATTGCGCTCGCAATTTGACGATCCGGGTTCATTCCCGTTCGAGGGCATTTTCCCCATGGAGTTAACATCAGTGCTGACTCCACTCTCCCCAAAAGTCCTTCGGATGCAAACTATAAACTGAGGCCCCATGTGCGAACACACACAGAACATCTTTCGCTCACGTTGAATCCTGTTCTGCTTTCCCTAAGAGCAGGCCATTGTGTGCCTGTGGGAACAGATGATAAAATTTACAAAAACTGCATACACATGGGGACTGGATATAAAAAATGCACATGGTGCTCATTCCATTATCATCGATGTAAAAGAATAAATAATAAGTAAGTAAATAGAATAAACAAATAAAAAAGAACAATATTAGCATGCAGACAGACAGACGACAGACAGCTACCTGTGTAACTGAAGCTGAAAAAAAAAACAGGCTTGTACTCACAAATGTGATTTCCATTCATGCTGGTACTGAAGGAGATAGTCAAGTCACTACCCAAGAAGATAATCACACCACAAGGAGATAGTCACACCACAAGAAGATAATCACACCACAAGGAAATAGTCACACCACAAGAAGATAATCACACCACAAGGAGATAGTCACACCACAAGAAGATAATCACACCACAAGAAAATAGTCACACCATAAGGAGATAGCACACCACAAGAAGATAATCACACCACATGGAAATAGTCACACCCCAAGGAGATAGTCACACCACAAGGAAAATAGTCACACCATAAGG
>CM060326.1:41357380-41362380 GCA_030674155.1 Stramonita haemastoma | reverse complement strand
CATAACTGCATTTACACGCAAGCAGACACAATCCGTACAGGGTCATGATTATACATTTACTGTAAGAAAGCAGTTTAGTAACTTATCACAATTCATCATCATCATCATCATCAACATCATCATCATCATCAACAACAACAACAACAACATCATCATCATCATTACCATCACCAACTGCAGCAACAGCAGCGGCATCAACAGAAACAACAATAACACAACAACAGCAAATCATGTTCATGGTCAGTAGCATCATCAGCAACGACAACAATTACAATAACAACAAGCACAACAGCAAAGAGACATAACATCGTCAGAAATGGCGGGGAGGGGTGAAGACAATACAACTCAAAGAAAACTTTAATACAAACCTAGACAAACCTTAACACACAAACCACGCAGCACTGAATACTGACGAATACGATATTCAAACTCAAACTAAAACAGACTTCGATACAAATCAAAACGAACTTCAATACAAATAAAACCAAACTGCAATACAAACCAACACACATTTCAATACAAACTAAAATAAACTTACATACAAAGTGACATTCTTTTCTAAGTACAAACCACACAAACTTACGTACAAACTGACATTACTAAGTACAAACCAACATCATCAACTTACATACAAGCGTAAATACAAACCAAGAACAAACACAAACTGAGATACAAGCCGACACAATCTTAGATCTCAACCAAGGCAAACTGAAACAAAAACCTACACAAACTTTACAACAAAGTAACATCAACTTAAACACAAACTAAAAACAAACAGAAACTTCAACACAAATTAAACGCAAACTTCAATACAAATGACCATTGCTTTCAACACAAACCAACGTAGGCCTAAACTCAAAATCAACACAACACAACCGAATAATTATTATAGAATCCAGCACAAACTGAGACAAAAACTTTAAAAAGAACGAAAACGAACGTACTTGCACCATTATCAATCATTATTCCACTACATTTATTGTAATAGATGCACCACGTCATCATTAGTTGATCATCTGCGAAATGTTCTGGAAATGTTTTGAACGTGTAACAAGAGAGAGAGAGAGAGAGAGAAGAGAAGAGAGAGAGAGAGAGAGAGAGAGAGAGAGAGAGAGAGAGAGAGAGAGAGAGAGAGAATTTTGCAAAATCAGTTGACATACATCTCCCCCCCCACCCCACCCCCATCCCTTAAATCATACAAAAAATATAATAGAAATTCTTGGAGAAAAAGAAGCAGTCTAAGCACCTGCACATTCGAACGCACGTTTGCACGCACACGCACGCGCGCGCGCGCGCGCCACACCACACACACACACACACACACACACAGAGTATCAAAGCTGTGAAATTGTCTCCGTCCTTCCATTAACCTGAAAAGAGTAATTCCCTTCTCTTTAAACGTCGCGCATATCTATACATAACACACAAACATAATCATTATTAAAATATGCAAAAAGAACAAATAAGAAATTGGCTGCATTACTTATTCATAACATACTTCTCATCACATTGTTGATGAAAATAGATCTGAGTTCATCGGCAAACTCAATTATGAAAAATGTAAAGAAAGCAAAAACTTGGACTGCAATCATATCTATTCACACGACACGTGCACGCGAACACACACACACACACACACACACACACACACACACACACACACACACACACACACACACACACACACACACACACACACACACACATTTGCATGAATGAGAAAGAAAAAAAAAAACAACGCAAACACGTTAACTTTGAAGATGCTGATTCAAAATATTGTAGATTTGTGCGCTTTTCCGTCAGAGAGAGAGAGAGAGAGAGAGAGAGAGAGGTGAGAGATGAGAGAGAGAGAGGAGAGAGAGAGAGAGAGAGAGAGAGAAGAGAGAGAGAGAGAGATGTACAACAGCAGTAAAACTGTATTTTTTTTTCAATCAGTATTGTTTCCAGGGAAAACGCGAAGTGCTGATGACCAAACCGTTCAATCAACCCATTTCAGTGTGTTCTGGTTTATACATGAAGGCCACACAATGCACATCAAGGTCTGTACAAAACTGGACCTGGCCTGGAAGATTGTAGAAGCCCCTGCCCTTAATCCCATTTGGGGCATCAAGATTTGAACCCGCAACCAACCATGTCAGGAGCATCAATACCAGATGTCCATCGCTATATTCGATCAACTGTCATGTCTGTGTACTGTGTTTAGCTGTGTTTCAAAAACTTTGAGGCTGTTTTAACTATTGCGCGCGCGTGCGCGCACACGAGCGCGCACACGCGCGCGCGCCACACACACACACACACACACCACACACACCACACCACACACACACACACCACACACACACCCACACACACACACACACACACACACACACACACACACACACACACACACACACACACACACACACACCACACACACACACACACACACACACACCACACACACACACACAACACACACACACACACACACACACACACACACAAAAGACCCTAGGCAGCACGAACCGTCTATGGGGAAATAGTACATTGCAAAGAAATAAATCAGCAGTTGTTTTCAGGGACAGAGTTAAGAGAAATAAATAACACACTTTAGCACATGCATTCACGTCAAAGTCAAATCGATGAAGAACTGAGTGAATAAGGTAGGGGTGGTGTGGGGTGGGGGTAGGTAAAATTTGCTGCCCATGCACAAACATGATGAATAAATGACTGACTAACTGAATAAATGATGGAATGAATGAATGAATGAATGAATGGAATGCAAGGCAAACAAACACATCAAATAAATAAGTGCACAGACCGCTTATTTCACTTCAATAATCTGATCTCATGCACGGTAACAAAAGTCGATAATACTGTATAGCAAAGCCAACACACACGGTCCCTGTTCATGGGCCTAGTGTTCCTCTTTTTAAAAACCACCCATCCTGTTCCATCTTAATGACGTCACTTCTTGACAGCCAGGTGACGTCATCGACGCTCAGGATTTTATGACCTCAAAGATTCGTTTTGCTGGCAACGCGCTGCACTACCGAAGAACGAAAAACACACTGGCTTCGAAATTGGTTGTAGTAAAAGTGTGTATTTCGTTCTTACTGATAGGCAATCGCTGGCATTTCCAATCACATTATGTTTATGAAATAGGCTCGGATTCAGGTTAAGAGGAGGAAGGGAGGAAGGGGAAGGGAGTGCAAGCCCTCTCGGAAGTGTCCATCATCAAACATACACATCTTGCACGTGACAAAACTCCTTCTCCAACCCCCTCACCCCTTCCCCACCCCCTCCTTCCTCCTCCTCGCCCCCCACTTCCACCACCCCGACCTGTCGGGGAATCCTCGAAAGCGCTAATACTGTAAGAACCGGAAGTGGTGGTACAGTTATCGTCCATACTAGGACTGGACTCGCACGAGGTGGCGCTGGTGGGCCGGAAGACGAGAATGTCACTTCCGGGCTTGAGAAAGAGGTTGGGGAGAGAGGAGCAGGACTCGGGCTGAGAACCGTCATCCTGACTGTTGCTGTCTGAGGCTGGCTGAGACAAAGACCTCCCTGAAGGCACCCCACCGGGCTTCCTCAACGAGGGTGGTGAGAGGGAGGTGATGATGAGGATGAGGAGGGGGATGGTGGAGGGAAGGATGATGATGATGGACCGGGGACTTGCTGAGGCCGGGAGGAGGATGGTGGGTGGGGTGAGGGTGAGGGTGAGGGTGGTGGGGATGGGGGTGGGGGTGGGTGGGGTGATGATGATGAGGGTTGAGGAAGACGGCGTCTTCATCAGCTGTGCCCAGGCCGCTGTCGCCGTTGACGGTGGTGCCGCGTGAGCTGAGGCTGTTGAAGTCTTCAGGCCTCCCCGGCACGTGGATCTCCCGCCACTCGTAGGGCTGCACAGCGAAAAAAAGCACAGAGGTGGTCATGGTACTAGGAACACAGCATATTTAAAATAATAATACGTAAATCTAAAGAACGAACGAACAACATTATTTATTTTCTTCTTGTGCTTGGTGGCCATGATGGTTGGGATGACAAGATTTACCAAACTGCGTACATGTTGGGACTGGATGTAAAAAAAAAGCACCTGAGTGTTATTTCGATTATCCTCGATATAAAAGAATAAATAAATAAAAAATGATAAATAAATAAATTGCTATCATTATCATCGCCCTTGTCCTTTTCAGCGTCTTTGTTGTCGTCAATGTCAACATTGTCAACATTGTCATGATTACCATCAATACTGTTTTGTTATCATTGTCACATCATTGTCGTTGTTGTCAAGGCTTCTGCTGTTGATAAACGTTTTCCAGCTTAGCCCCTGGGGGGTTCACCCAGAATAATTATGCACTCTATTAATATTATAGTCGAGTCAAAAATATTTGAATCATCCCATGAAGGACAGTTACAACATTATCATGCACTAATTGATAGGAATCATAATCTCCAAATTATGCAAAAAAGCTACGTTTTATATTTCTTTAAACGTCTGAGCCACATCCCCCCCCCCCCCCCCCCCCCCCACGACTGAAGCATAAACTGCAGCTCTCTGCACAGCTTGGATCTCGTGTTCATATGGAAAAAATCAATTTAAACAAGAAAGTTGTTTGAAATAAAACTTTGTATGAAATAATATTTTGAAAGATAAACAAAACATACAAATATGTAGGAAACCAGAAACCGCAACAACAGACGTATCCGTCAGTTGACTTACCTGTGATTACAGATCTTCACAATGAGGTTGTCTAGGGTTACCTGAAAATGCTTGTCAGAAGAATTTGTATCTGAATCCTGTATTCTTAATAGCTGCATCCCTTTCCTCCCATTCAATATCCAAAAGATATGCAAACATCCATGCGCAAAGTGAATAGAATAAGCAGAACTGCAGGACTTAGATTCAATACCGAGGAGAAAGAGGTCATAGACGTTGATGACTCCGTAGTTGAAAACATACGAGTTGATGAAGAATCCCTGAATGTTGTTGAACCTCTCCAAGACCTGGAGTCCTACCT
>CM060326.1:41339880-41354880 GCA_030674155.1 Stramonita haemastoma | reverse complement strand
GTATTCTGCCATGTGTACATTCACTCTCCCTCTCCCCCTTTCGCTTTTAGTCTCTCCCTCCTACTTCCCGCCCCCCCCCCCCCTCTCTCCTCTCCCTATCCTGTCACGCCTCTCCTCTCCCTCCTGTCCCCTCCCCCCCTCCCCCTTGTTTTATGACCAGTGACTTGTTCTGCGTCTCTTTCTCTTTCCTCCCTTGACCTTGCTTGTCGCTTGTTGGGATTAGAGAGAGAAATGCACACTTTACCTTTGACGCCAACCTCCCTCCCCTCCCCCCTCCTTCAATCTCAATCTGGTTTATTCCAACCCCCCCCCCCCCCCCCCCCCTCTCTCTCTCTCCTCCTCCTCTCTCTCTCTCTCTCCTCTCTCCCCCCCTCCCCCCCCCCCCCCCCCCCCCCCCCCCCCCCCCCCCCCCCCCCCAAAAAACATTTATTTTCTTTTATGGCAATCAAAGTTTGGATGTAAGTGTCAATGAATTCGTCAGTACATCAATCAGCTAGGCAATCAATCAACTCTATCTTTACACACTCAGTCAATCATTCAGTCTATCAGCCAATCAGTCATTCAATTCTTTCTATTTTCATCTAACCGTAACACACTCAATCAGTCAATCACTAATTCACTCACTCAACTGCTCTTAACATATTCGATCAGTCAGTCAAACAATTAACTGTATATTGATTTCATACACCCAGTCAGTCAGTCAGTCAGTCAGTCAGTCAGTCAGCCAGCCAGCCAGCCAGCCAGTCAGTCAGCCAGTCAGCCAGTCTGTCAGTTAGTCAGCCAGTCAGTCACTCACTCAGTCGACTGCATATTCTTTACACACGCTCCCTATTTCTCTTCTCATGTTTCGTATTATTCTCATCTTTCTTACCCCCCCCCTTCTGTCATTCCTTTCCCTCTCCCCACTCTCCCCCTCTCTCTGTTGTTGACAGGGACATTGTCTCCCCCTTAGCTATCACAAGACAGGACAGAGCGCAGTGACCAGTGCAAGACAGCGGACAAGGAGTGTGTCAGCGGATGACCAGACACCACGGCATAAAGCTGACCACTGACCATGGGTCAATCAGTGGAGGATGGCATCCCTTCACCTGAATATGTGGTCGGCCACCTTTGTGGTCAATGCTTATCTCAGTAGGTTTTCATCCCCGGTATTTTTTTTGTTTTTGTTTTTTTTATCTGGGAGGATATTTCCATTCTTTGACGTTTTTTTTCTGTTGTTTAAGGAATCTTTATATATATATATATATATATATATATATATATATATATATATATATATATATATATATATATATATATATATATATATATATACATACACACATACATACATACATACATACATACATACATACATACATACATACATACATACATACATACATACATACATACATACGTACATATATACATATCACACACACACACACACACACACACACACACACACACACACACACACACACACATATATATATATATATATATATATATATATATATATATATATATTACCATGCTATTATAATGATTTCAAAAATATTTTGAAACACAAAGAGCTTATCTTTCAACAAACAGAAGAATATTGAAAAGTATGTTTCAGTTTATTAGTATTATTCGAAAAAAACCCAAATATTAAAAAAAAAAAAAAAAAAAGCAAATGATACCCGATTTTGTTTAATTTTAAGTTACTTAGAGATAATCTTTTTCAAATTCTGTATGATCCTCTTTAACTCTAAAAGGGTAACAGAAATGATATAAACTAAAATTTTGACAGCAGGGTCAGTTTAAGAGTGGGTTTTTTTTGTTGTTGAGGATTTCGGTGGGTGAGTACAGCCCTATAGGAAACATGATATTAAACAGACACACTGTAGTTGACTCCATCAAAATCATGTTTTACTGCACTGGGGCAGGTTTGTATGCACAGGAGAATGAATGATCTAGGAGTCCAGAGGCCACCAAAGGCTTAGGCAGGATATGGACAACAAAACAATTAGAGAGTAAAAGAGAAATCGCAGGAATTTTCAGTGAGAATAATATATTGTACGGTTTTCTGTCGCTGATTAATGTTTCGTTTTGCTTTTTTCTGTTTCGTTTTTCTTTTTAAATTTCGTTTTGTGTTTTGGTAACTGAATTGTGACTAACAGGCAGGCATCCATGGCTCAAATTCCAGTCACAGAGTCCAGTCACAGATTCCAGTCACACAGTCCAGTCACACAGACCAGTCACACAGACCAGTCACACAGTCCAGTCACACAGACCAGTCACACAGGCCAGTCACACAGTCCAGTCACAAATTCTAGTCACAGATTCTAGTCAAATAACCAAAGAACTGGCCCCTACGTTCTGATGACAAGAATAAGAATTTCCCCGGGCAGGAATAAAGGACAGGGGCTATAGTCATAGGAGGCACGTACGCATAGAGGCCTACAGGAAATACAATCATTCTGATTGCTAAGCTGCATTAGACTTGCGGCGACGTGACGATTTTCTGGATTGACGTGACACTAACATGATTCTCTTGTAATCATGGTCGTGATAGTTTCTTTGGACATCGCTTCAATAACAATCATCTTCTTCATAAGCATGGAGTGAAGATAAGGAGCTAACCAAGGAACCGAACAACTAAAACCACAAACAAAATAATTACGAATATTTGTAGCAGAAGTCTAATCATAATTATGATGATGAAAAGAATGAATGAACGACAAGATCCCTGTAAAATCAGAACTTAGGTCTTTGCCTCTGAGTCAATAGAAATATCATCAGAAAGTCTCTCTCTCCTCTCTCTCTCTCTCTCTCTCTCTCTCTCTCTCTCTCTCTCTCTCTCTCTCTCTCCTCTCTCTCTCTCTCTCTCTCTCTCTCTCTCTCTCTGTGTCTCTCTCTGGAGAGAAAAAGGGGAAGGAGAAGTTTTACAAATTGATCTTACAGCCAAATGCTTGCATCTCTGTATACTGGCAATGTCACAAAACACGTGTTGACTCTCACTGTCATGGCTCTGAGTGGAGACGTCGCAGGTGAGTTGAAAGAGGGAAAGAAGAAAACAGAGGAATGAAGAAGAAAGGGTGGAGGAGGTGAAGAAGGAGAAACACAATTTATTTTATTCTTTTATTTCGAGGATAATTTACCATTTTTACATCCAGTCCCTGTGCGTATGCTCTGTTGCAAATGTCGTGGGAACCACCAACACAAAGAGCCTACTTTTCCGAAAGGCAAAACAGGCTGCTTACATGAGCGCCAGATGTGCTGCATGTGTTCGCACACGGGGCCTCGGTTTATAAATCATGGGGAGGACTTTCAGGGGAGGAAAGTAAAGTTAAGTTTCCTATTCAGGATGGAAAATCTCTATAGACGGGCAGCTCAATGATGGACAGAACTTGGGCTCAAATCCTGGCATTCAAATTATGAGCACAACGTACAGCACTTTGACTGCCAGGCTATTCTGGCAAAGAAGTGGAAGAAGAAGAAGAAGAAGAAGAAGAAGAAGAAGAAGAAGAAGAAGAAGAAGAAGAAGAAGAAGAAGAAGGAGAAGAAGAAGAAGAAGAAGAAGAAGAAGAACAAGAAGAACAAGAAGAAGAAGAGAAAGAAGAAGAAGAAGAAGAAGAAGAAGAAGAAGAAGAAAAAAGAACAACAACAACAACAACAACAACAACAACAACAACAACAACAACAAGTACAATTTTCAGATCACATTTCTCTAGAAACTTCGCATGTTCAATAGACTTAATAATTTTCTGATCGCATGTTGATGTGCAGTCGTCACGGGGTGCAGAGTGCTGCTGAATGACACTTCTCTTCCAGTGCCCCGGAAAGGATCACTCTCGAAAGACCAACTCACTAAATATGGGCGTCAAACTCACCCTGAACACACACACACACACACACACACACACACACACACACACACACACACACACACACACACACACACACACACACACACACACACCCCTTCTCCCCCAATGTCCTTCGGATGAGACTATAAACCGAGGCCCCGTGTGTGAACGCACGCAGAACATCTTGCGCACATGTTAAATCCTGTTCCACTTTCCGTAAGAGTAGGCTATTGTGTGCCGGTGGGAACAGATGACAAGATTTATAAAACTGCATACACACGGGGACTGGATGTATAAAAGCACATGAGTGCTTATCCCATTATCCTCGATATAAAAAAAAAAGAACACACACACACACACACACACACACACACCACACACACACACACACACACACACACACACACACACACACTCCTCTCTCTCTCTCTCTCTCTCTCTCTCTCTCTCTCTCTCTCTCTCTCTCTCTCTCTCTCTCTCTCTCTCTCTCTCTCTCTCTCTCTCTTTTCGATTGCCCTATCTTGACATCATGATACAAAAAGTTTGGTATCATAGATCTGAAAAGGGAATCTGTGGGTTTACTCACTCGTAGACTAGAAATTGTTGATATTGCTAAAGTTATTTCTCGGTCTGTTATTAATGTTATGTGATAGGGTTTCTTTTGAATTTATTCGATTTATTTGTTGGGTTTGTTTTAGCTACTTTTAATGCTTGTTTTAGTCAAATATCACATAGAGTGAACAGACTTTAAATGAAAAAACAAACATCTCTCTCTCTCTCTCTCTCTCTCTCTCTCTCTCTCTCTCTCTCTCTCTCTCTCTCTCTCTCTCTCTCTCTCTCTCTCTCTCTCTCTCTCTCTCTCCCTCCCTCTCTCACCCCCCTCTCACTCACTCTCTCTCTCACACACACACATCGAAACGAGCCTCCACTTTTTTTTTTACCTATCAGATTCTCTTCCTCACCCACACTTGACTCCCACACTCTCACACTCTCACCTCCTGTGGATAGCCTATGCTGAGCTTAGGAGACGTGCTGCCATCCGTCTGGTTGACGCCGCTGCTGGAGGCTGCAGTGAAGAACATACTGGGCGTGTTCTGCCTCTCTATGTACAGGTCCTTAGCTGCCACCTTCTCCTCTTTGCCACCACCGTTGGTACTGTTGTTGTTGTTGTTTGTTGTCACTTTGTTCACGTAGTTCAGCTCCGAACCTTTGTCTCTCCTCTTGAGAAGAAAGACGACGATGACGATGATGGCAGCGACGAAGAGGGTGGCGCAGACGATGCTGATGGCGATGACGGCGTTGTTGTCTTCAGCTTTCACCGGCAAGGAATCAGGGTTGAGTCTGACTGTGAGATACAGGCTGCTGTAAGTGGATAAGGGAGTAGCTCCCCCATCCGTGGCTCTGAAGGTGATGTTGTGGGTGCCTACATGATCTTCAGTCAGCGCCACTTTGGTCCAGACGAAGCCTGTCCAGGTGTCCACAGAAAACATGGCCGTGAGGTTGGAAGAGGACAGGGAGTAGGACATGACGCTGTTCTGCCCCTGGTCGGCGTCCATGACGCTGAGCGTGAAGAGGTGGGTGTCCTTCTCTACGGGGAGCAGCAGGCTGAGGCTGTGGTTGCTGGGGCCTGGAAAGAAGAAGACGGGTTTGTTGTCGTTCTCGTCCTCCAACACCACCTTCACCTCCCGCCAGCTGCTCAGCTTGGGCGTGCCCTGGTCTGACGCCGTCACCTCAAACACCATCTCCGGCTTGGACTCCCTGTCCAACATCCCGCGCGTGACCAGAGTTCCGTTAGGATGGAGCAGAAATGCTGAAGCGGCTTCAAGCTGGGACTGGCTGAGGTAAAAGGAGACTTTCCCGCCGTCTCCTAAATCGGGGTCCGTGGCGTTGAAGACGCCTACAAAGGTGCCTGCAGGCTGGTTCTCCGGGATGGAGAACTCGTACTGGTCTTGGGAGAACTCGGGCACTTCGTCGTTGACGTCTTGGACGATGACCGTCACGGTGGCGGTGGAGGACATAGCTGGAGTCCCCTTATCCACAGCCAGCACCTGGAAGACGTACACCTCCTGACTCTCCCTGTCGATCTCCTGGGCCACCACGATAGAGCCTGAATTCTCCAGCACGTAGAAGACACCCTCCCCTCCGGAGTCCACCATCCTGTAGCGGATCTCGGCGTTCTGGCCCAGGTCTTTGTCCGTGGCGGTCAGCGAGTACACGATGTCCCCGGTCCGGTCCCCCTCCGTGACGCTGAGGGTGACGTCAGCCTGGGCAAAGACCGGGGGGTTGTCGTTGATGTCCTCCACCAGAACGTCAAAAGTGGCGGTGGCGTTGAGGCGTGGCGACCCGTTGTCCTGGCAGAAGAGCGTCACCTGGTAGGAGGCGGAGTCTTCTCTGTCCAGGGACCTCGCCAGGTCTACCATCATGTCGGACTCTTCCAGGGGTCTCAGGTCGAAATAGGCGCTCTGGCTTAGGCAGTTCACCTGTACAAGACAAGCGTAAGTTTATAATCATGGTGATGATAAAAGTAAAAGGTAAAGGTAAAGGTGTCCCGTAACCTAGGCGATCGTAAAGAAGCGAGGCATTAGAGACATAATTATTGATAATAAAGAATATTGGTGAGAAACAATCTTTTTTGTCAATAGCTATCACTGGCATCACAGAAAAAGAAAGAGAGAAAGAATTAAAGAAAGAACGACAAGGAAAAGGAAGAAGAAAGACTTCCTTCGGTGTTACTGTTAAGATGATATGTACTTCAGCCGCCAAATAACGGATTTCGTTTTGATTAATTTCGAAGCAGGCTATACATGTTACATTGTTGGTGGGTGCTCCTAATGTATTGATGGAGGAAGAGGCTCTAAGCTGTTAGCTTGTTGAGATCCTAATGTATTGATGCAGGAAGAGGCTCTAAGCTGTTAGCTTGTTGAGATCCTAATGTAGTAGATGTAGGAAGAGGCTCTAAGCTGTTAACTTGATGAGATCCAAATGTATTGATGCAGGAAGAGGCTCTAAGATGTTAACTTGATGAGATCCAAATGTATTGATGTAGGAAGAGGCTATAAACAATTAGCTTGTTGTGCTCCTAATGTAGTGATGTTGGAACAGGCTATAAAATGCTAGCTTGTTGTACTCCTAATGCAGTAGATGTATGAACAAGCTATAAGCTATTAGCTTGTTGTGATCCTAATGTAGTAGATGTGGGAGCAGGCTATAAACTATTAGGTTTTTGTGCTCCTAATATACTTGTGTACCAAAGGTAGCTCTATTTGTTTCTGAACAAACTGTTTAAACAAGAAGAAAGAGAAAGGGGGCAGGAGGACGAGGGGTAGAAGTTGCAGAAGCAGCAACAACAATAGCGCCTTCAGCAGCAGCAGCAACAGTAGTACTGGTAGTAGTAGTAGTAGTAGTAGTAGTAGTAGTAGTAGTAGTAGTAGTAGTAGTAGTAGTAGTAGTCGTCGTCGTCGTCGTCGTCGTCGTCTTCGTCGAAGTAGTAGTAGTAGTAGTAGTAGTAGTAGTAGTAGTAGTAGTAGTAGTAGTAGTAGTAGTAGTAGTAGTTTGTACAAATTGAAGTTGTAGTTGTTGTTGCTGCTATTGTTTTGTAGACGTTGTTGTTGTCGCCAATGTTTGCATCTTAAAATACAAAATTGAGGAAGTAAGAGAAAATGGAAAAGAGAGAGAAAAGAGAGATAGAGGGGGGGGGAAGAAAGAGAGAGAGAGAGAGAGAGAGAGAGAGGGGAGAGAGAGAGAGAGAGAGAGAGAGAGAGAGAGAGAGAGAGAGAGAGAGAGAGAGAGAGAGAGAGAGAGAGAGAGAGACAAGGCAAGGCAAGGCAAGGCAAGGCAAGGCAAGGCAAGGTAAGGCAAATTATTTTATTCGAGGATAATAGATAAGCACTCGTGTGCTTTTTTTACATCCAGTCCCCGCCCTTTTCAGGGATAACATCAAGTTAAAAAGATACTAAACAATAAAACTATACGCAGTATCAAACAACATACAAGAATAAGGACACTATATATGATAAGGTAATTAAAATGCACTCGTTCAGGAGACGAAAATCAGAAGTCACAATAAAATGATTTTGATTATGGAAGAAAAAGAAAAGCGTTAATAGATAAAGAGCAAACAAGAGAACAAAATGAAATAAACAACTGAAAACATTAATCCACCACCATATGTCAACAGTTATACATGTCATATAAATCATACATTTGGATAAAAGGGAAATTTTTTAAAAACTAATATCCTTATTGGAGGGGGGGGAGACATACTACCAATGAAGAGAGAGAGAGAGAGAGAGAGAGAGAGAGAGAGAGAGAGGAGAGAGAGAGAGAGAGAGAGAGAGATGAGAGAGAGAGAGAGAGAGAGAGAGAGAGAGAGAGGAGGACCAATCCAACTGGTAACCACGCTCCACGCTGTTTAACTTGACAAGATTTGATTTGATTTGATTTATTCTTTTATATCGAGGATTATCCTCGATAATCACTCTTGTGCTTTTTATTATTTTATTTTTTACATCCAGTCCCCATATGTATGCAGTTTTGTAAATGTCATCTGTTCCCACCGGCACACAATGGCCTACTCTTACGAAAAGCGGAACAGGATTTAACGTGTGCGCAAGATGTTCTGCGTGCGTTCGCACACGGGGCCTTGGTTTATAGTCTCATCCGAAGGACTTTTGGGGGAAAGCGAGCGCTCTGACCACTGAGCTTTCTCGCCCCCATATCATAAATTTAAAAAAAAAGAAAAAGAAAAAAAAAGAAACCAACCAACCTGTCCGTTCCTTCCAGAATCGGGATCCTCCACCGACACGTGCGCCACCGGGGAGCGCAGAGTGCTGTTTTCCGGGACGGCGGTGCTGAGGAGAGTGACGACGATGAGGGGCGGGTTGTTGGTGGTGTCGATCACCATCACCTGCACCACCACCTGAGCCTCCTTAGGGGGCACCCCCCCGTCCACCGCCTGCACGATCACGCTGTAGGTCCCGCTGGCGGGCAGCTGCTTCAGGGTCACATCCCCGGAGATGTCACCCACGGAGAAGAGCGTGGCCACGCTGCTGTCCTGGTGAACGCTCAGGCGGTAGCGGATCTCCGCGTTGCGGCCTTCGTCCTTGTCGCGAGCCGCTACCACCAAGATCCTCTCCCCGGGTCGCACGTTTTCGCCGATGGTGACGCTGTAGGATGGGCGTGTGAACTGCGGGGCGTTGTCGTTGTCGTCCAGGATGGTCACGCGCACCTCCATCTCCGCTGTCCGTGGCGGCACTCCCCCGTCGGAAGCCAGGAGTCTCAGCGCGTAGAAGCTCCTCACCTCGCGGTCCAGTTGCTCCCTGATGATCAAGTTCACGTCTGAAGTCCGATCCAGCTTTTTAGTGAAAGCGATCTCGAAAGGGCCGTCACTGGGGAAGATGGCGTAGGTCTGCACAGAGTTGTTCACCCCTGTGTCGTCATCCACGGCTCCTTCCAGCGAGAAGGAAGCCCCGACCGTTACAGACTCCGGAATGCCCAAGGTGAGACTAGAACGGTTGAATCGGGGCGAGTTGTCGTTGATGTCGTTCAACAGCACCCGCACACGGATGTTTTTGAAATACGTCCCCGCCACGGCCCCTACCTTGAAATCCAGGCGGCAGAGCGTGTTGAAGCGACACAGCACCTCCCTATCCAGCCGCCGGGCAGTGTAGAGGTCGGAGGTGTCCTGGTTGATGGAGAAGAGGTCCCCGTGGGAGCTGGAGCCGGCCAGGATGCTGTAGTGCAGGCTGCTGAAGACAGGGGCAGGCAGCTGGGCCTGCAGGTTGATGTCCCGGGCCACCTTGCCCACGAAGGTCGTGGGCTGCAGCTCTTCAGAGAGACTGTACTGCACGTCCTGCCCCAAGCACCCCGGCCCTGCCCCCCACCCCACCACCAGTAACACCAGCAGGAGGAGGGGGTAGTGAGAGGAGGTGGGAGAGGAGGGTGGTGGGTGTGAGGAGGTGGGAGGCATGGTGGTGAGGGAGGTTCAGGCGGGTGACTGGTCCTTTACAGGAGCTGAGCTAGGCCATTGGGATCCTGAAGCAGACAGGGAAAAAAGAGACATGTCAAAGAGGCAAAAACAGCTAGGACTGAGGGAATGACTGCTGGAGAGAAAAGAAAACAACAACAAGAAGAAACGGAAAAGATATTCCAGAAGCAGGACTTGGCGAAGAGATGATTTTTTTTTTTATAATCTTGGGTTCTGATGTAATAAAGGCCTATTGTATTATTACACTGAATGAGGAAGACAGATTGTTTGTTTGTCTGTTTGTTTGTTTGTTTGGCTGGCTGGTTGATATTTGTTTGGTTGCTGATTTGTTTGGTTGCTGTTTCTATTTGAGGGTGGGGGTGATGGGGGTGTTTGTATGTATGTGTATGTGTGTGTGTGTGTGTGTGGGGGGGGGGGGGGTAGTACAGTGTGAAAGCCCTACTACTGGTATGTATGTTCCATTCATATTATAGAGTCCCAGAATGGCTGATGATCTTTCCACAGCTGCAGGTGGCAGATTCGGGCCTCCTCCCTCAGGTTTGTTCCCTACTCACGTCTTTCTGTGACTGTCAATCCGCCAATCAAACACGTATACAGACGCTATGATGCAGGCAAAAACAAAACTCTCATTACACAAAAAGAAACAGATGCTCCACCAGAACATTAGGGCAGTATCCACTTGACACTTTCTCCATTTGGAGTTTGGGAAAAAAAGGAAGAAATAAACCAGATTCATTGAGACATTGGAACTTTAACAACAAGGAAGAAACAGTAATGACGTTAAAATGTGTATGAGTTATATCGTCTGCTTTTTGTGTTGTTATTATTCTGATAGGTGCACATGAGCCAGCTTGGTTGTACTCAGTCTCTTCTTACCTTCTTTATAAGCGGGCACATCCCTATATTGTATTACTCTACGAAAGAACTACGATTTTTACAAAATTTTTGGCACAAAAGAGCAAAACAACCAATCAAATCCAGCCTAAAATGAAAAACAAACTACCCTCTCTGTACTACTACCAAAACAAAGCAAACTTACCAAGCAATGAAATCAAACTCATACATATACTGGCAAAGACAAACTATAGAAGTCATTCTCACTTAAAGATAAAGCAATCAAACCATACACACTCGTACACCTTTCAAACACACAGTACTTCACACAAAGATCATCACTTTACACTTCCACTAAACATTTAAACACACAAATAACAAACCCTCACCTTTTTCTTCTTCATTATTCTTTTGAAAACTCTCAGATAACGTTTAAAAGACGCTTCGAAACCCAAATCACTTTCCAATCCATTATCGATTCCTAAGTCCACCACGATCCAAAAATCCCCCCTCACACAATCGGATCCCGACTGAAAGTAACTCCCCTAAAAGTCATACCACCACCACCACCACAACCCCTACCACCACCACAACCACCACCACCACCTAGCCTAACACACAAATATACCCCACAACACAAACACGCCGATCGATACCAGTCCATAGACCACACGCACACGCGTCTCATTTTCTCAGCCAATCGCCAATAGAGCTGCTCGTTTTTTCGAGCCTGTGATGAATACGGTGCGGGCCTGTTAGGAAGAGGCCAAACATGGCCGTAAGCACTCAGGGGGGTTGCTGGCTGTCTGACCAGGGGGCAGCAGTGAAGTGGGCAGGGCAAAGGTTTGGGCAATGGGCAGGCAAACATCAGCTGCTCTATTAACTTTTCATGGCAGGACTAATGCGTCCGTAAGAGCTCGAGACTGGGCAGGCAGGCAGGGAGGGAGATGGACAGTATATATGTAACGGTAGAGAGCATAAGAATGAACAGTTTGGAGAAAGGGGATGAGGGTGGGGGTGAGGATGATGTTTTGATTTTGGTGTAAGTAGTTGTAGGTGTAGTAGTAGAAAGAGTTGTAGTTGAAGAAGTGATAGTAGTAGTAGCAGCAGCAATAGAAGTAGTAGATCTAGTAGCAGCAGTAATAAGGTAGTAGCAGCTGCAGTAGTGTAGTGTAGTGGTAGTAGTAGTAGTAGGCCTAGCAGCAGCAGCAGCAGCAGCAGCAGCAGCAGCAGCAGCAGCAGTAGCAGCAGTAGTAGTAGTAGTAGTGATAGAAGTAGAAGTAGTAGCAGCAGTAGCAGTAGTCGATGATGACGAAGGAGAAGAAGAAGAAGAAGAAGAAGAAGAAGAAGAAGAAGAAGAAGATAGTAGTAGTAGTAGTAGTAGTAGTAGTAGTAGTAGTAGTAGTAGTAGTAGTAGTAGTAGTAGTACTAGCAGTAGTAGCAGTAGTAGTGGTGGTGGTGGTGGTGGTGGTGGTGGTGGTGGTGGTGGTGGTGGTGGTGGAAGTAGTAGTAGTAGTGGTTAGTAGTAGTAGTAGTAGTAGTAGTAGTAGTAGTAGTAGTAGTAGTAGTAGTAGTAGTAGTAGTAGTTACTCTCGGATATCCCACCTAGAAATCTCTATGAGACTGAAATTATACAGTGAATGAGAAAATGTGTGAGTGTATGGCAGTTTTTGTATGGCTGATCGAATTACATAGCAAACCCCAACTTCAAAGACTTTTGTGCATGTTAGGTAAATTCATAATGGAAGAAAGTTGTTATGCCAGGAGCTTGCAGTAGATAAGTACAATCTCCACATAATACTTGAAAGCATATGCTAGGAGCTTGCAGTAGATAAGTACTATCTCCACATAATACTTCAAAGCATAATGCTAGGAGCTTGACATGGACAAGGAAAATCTCCGCATAATACTTCAAGGTATAATAACTGTTTGGCGTAGGCCTTGCCTCTTCAATTACCTCTATAATAAACAAACACTTAAGCAATGACCAAGTGACAGTCCTAAGTGGTCTTTGTGGTGGGTGGGGCTCTTAACATCTTTTAGGGTGATCACATTGCCCACACAATGACCCGAAATCACCATAGTTCCTATGCGAAGCTAAGAATCTCCAGGAGCGAATGAGGCTGATTGCAAAATCTTCAACGGTGCCCCAACGGTCGACCAGATCACAGTATAGGTGAAAGTGAAGAGACTGAAATTTCCTAGAGTGATATGATGTTTCCAGATTTGATGTGAAGATATAGAAACGATGCTGAGAGACAAATGTCATCCACACCATATTCTTCTCTCTCTCTCTCTCTCTCTCTCTCTCTCTCTCTCTCTCTCTCTCTCTCTCTCTCTCTCTCTGTTTCTGTGTCTGTCTGTCTGTCTGTCTGTCTGTCTGTCTGTCTGTCTGTCTGTCTGTCTGTCTCTCTGTCTCTGTCTCTCTCTCTCTCTCTCTCTCTCTCTCTCTCTCTCTCTCTCTCTCTCTCTCTCTCTCTCTCTCTCTCTGTCCCCCTTCTCTTAGCTCTCTTTTTATATTAACAACCACAAGAGTTACCTTTTAGTATAAAAAAAAGTTTCAACGTGTCCAATAAATATTGTCCTTACCACCAAAGGTTTTTTTTTTGGTCCAAGTCATTGCATGTATTTACTGTGTACGCTTCTTTCTACTGATGGTGCACGACATGTGCGTTCTGAGTAAGTGATGATGAAGATGTATAAAATTTGCATGAATAAAACTGTTTCTGCATTAAATTGTATCGCCTTATATGTACGGTGATGTATTGTCTTGTATGTACTGTCATGTGCTGTATTGCATTTCACTTTCACTAAGGGCAGATTTCGCTGCCTGAAGTTGCTGTGGTGGCTCTTCCCAATGCAGAATATGTGGCCAAGAGCGCAGCACCACCCAACATGTCAAACAGAATTGTGCCTGTATTCATTATGTATCTGATTTCTAAGGAGACGGAAAATCTATAAAGGCACACTTTACGATGAACCCAGGCTAGGTGTACACAAACTGATATATTGTGTCTTACTTTGCTCTTTTTTTTTGACCTTGCCTCTTCTGAGTAAAATAAAACCAAGAATCTAAATGTTTTCCTATACAATAGTGAACAGCTAAATTCGGAATCGTAGCAAAGACGATTACGATCAATAAACAATCAATACAAAGGCTAACCAGGAAAGTAATAAAAACGTCCATTTCTGTCCTCACTGTAATGTCTTTGTTCAATATTATTATTTGCGTCGTATGCACTGTTAGTGAAGGTAAGGGATTTCTACAAACTAACGGAGGACGGGGAAGGTGGGCATGAACCCGCCCAGTTTTCCTCCTTCCACTAACTTCCTTATGGTGTCCACACATAACTTCTGTGACCACGCCTGACCACTATCATAAACTTTGTGAATGTGTGGACTCAAAAAAGATGTTGAATATGATTTATTTATTTATTTATTCTTTTATATCGAGGATAATGGGATAAGCATTCATGTGCTTTTTTTTTTCCATCCAGTCCCCGTGTGTATGCAGTTGTGTAAATATTGTCATCTGTTCCCACGTAGATCGAGCCAAATTATAATGCCAGTGTCCCAAACAACCGACTGAGGATTACAGAGTAGGAGTTATTCACTCTATACAGGGCGATGGCAGCAAATCTGAAAGCTGCTGCTATGTTTCAAAATAAATATCTACAAAAGTAAAAGCAGTAACGAGAAAACATACCGTTTTGAACATGCACACAAGGACTAGACAAGCAGACAAACCGACAGATTCGCGCGCACGCACGCACGCACGCACGCACGCACGCACGCACACACACACACACACACACACACACACACACATGTGTCTTTCTCGCATGACAACAATAACGCAGGTGATACGACAGGCCACTCCCACTATGATAACCCCCCCGATTATCTTTCTTGACTAAATAACCCGGATGCCATTGTTGGGCGGAAACCCGTCAACATTGCGCGAGAAACTGCGAGAAGTGGGACCGTCCAAATGTGGCGGCCATATTTTAATGAAACTTTTGCTGAGGTACCTGATCCTGTCCAGGAAAAGATAGATAGATCTAGGATCAGCAGCCAATGATAGGAGAAGTTTGATTCTCTTCTCTGATCCCTAAGGAAGTAGTGGACATAGTCTAATGATAACGCTGTCGTGGGTCAAGTCATTTTTGAGGCCGAAGAAGAGTGATTGGGATTTTTTATTCAACAAGATTCGAGATGTGTGTGTGTGTGTGTGTGTGTGTGTGTGTGTGTGTGTGTGCGTGCGTGGTGCGTGCGTGCGTGCGTGCGTGCGTGCGTGCGTGCGTGCGTGCGTGTGTGTGTGTTTGTGTATGTGTGTTTGTAGAC
>CM060326.1:41329880-41334880 GCA_030674155.1 Stramonita haemastoma | reverse complement strand
AGGCTCATCAGAGTTCATGATCAGATGAGGCTTAGCAACAGCAACAACAACAGCAACAGGGTTTAATTGGTTTGGATCAGGACAACCCAACATATTATCCGATATTGCTAAAATAATTCCACATATTTGGGAAGATAATACAAACAAAATTATATGACCATTTTTTCACAGAATCCAACACCTCTATCCAAAGTGGTCAATTCTGAAACCTCTGAATGGAAAAACAGAATCACAGAAACGGTGCTGACATCACTGAATTTCACATAGAAGCAGGCCAAAAAAAAAAAGAAGTAAAAATCCAAAGCTGATGTCCAGTGACAAAAATGTAACAAAGTTTGGAGTAGTAACAGAAATTTGGATGTGAACTTGTTGGTCATCAAACTCGTTTGCCCTCTTGGTAAAAAATTAAAAAAAATCAAGGGCCAGCCATTGTCCACTCATTCACCTTGCTGCTACTAGCTGTGCGATACATACAGCCAACAACGATACAGAGCAACCCACAACAAGATTAGACACACAGCAGGCCGGTAAGAGAACAGCAGCACTAACCCTACATTATACACACAGCAGATAGCCCACAGCTCAAAACACACGTACAGTTCGTATACCGGTCAGGCCCCCACGCGCTACCTAACGGCCCCTCTGCTGTCAGTCAGTCGGCAGGTAATCAGCACAGCCCGGGCAATATCACTAACACATAATCAGATTATCCACAAACTCCCCAAAGCCACCTACGGGCCCCGCCACCAACCGCCACCGCCTCAGCGCTCACTCGGGTAAAGGGATTAAGCCTCTAGTCCTCGCAAAATCCCTTTTGTAGTGCTGTTCCCTGGTGGGTTTAGAGATTGTGCTTGATGATTTCAGCATCCTTGTAATACACTCCCCTCCCTCCCCTCCCCCCCCCCCACCCCCCTGCCTGTTTGGTGGGGGACAGATCATGAGCTGTTATGGCCTCCGGCAATGGAACACTGGACACAAGCCCTTGGCTGATGTTTTATTTAAAGTGAAGAGAGGGAGGGTGAGGGGAGGAGTAGCAGGGGTTGTGAGCCGGTGTCAGTTAGGGCTGACCAATGTGGGAAGTTTGGAAACAGGACACTTGATTTCTGATCGATCAGTTACTTTTGTTGGGAGTATCCTTGGGTGGATAGTTTGGGTGGTGGTGCTTGGTTGGTGGATGGTCAGTGATGGCTGGTTGTTTGGCTGTTGTCTGATATTGTTTGGTTCGTGTTGGTTGTTTTTTGTTTGTTGTTGGTTGGTTGGTTGGTTGGTTGGTTGATTTAATGTTGGTTTGAGCTGGTTGTTTAATAAGTTGTTTGGTTGAATGGCGGCTTGCTTGTCCTGCCAGTAGAAGAATGAACATCCATTGTATGGGCGGTTTTTGTTTGCTTGGTTGTTTTAACCTTTCTTTTTCTTTTCATTTCATTTTTTTTTCGTTATTTTTGCGTTCTTTTTTCTTGTTTTTTTTTTTTTTACTCTCTCTTTCTTCTTTCCTAGCTTGTTTTAGTTTCTTTATGTCTATCTTTCTGTCTCTTGTAGCTGTTTTTCGTTCCACTTGATCATTTCCTTCATTTAAAAAAAAAACATTTTTCTGCAGCTTTTACTTTGATTTGTTGCTTTTGAAATCCCAATTTTACGTCATAATGAATGTTTTAACCATCCCTGTCTGTTTTTGTCCACTCTACAAGAGTCTGTGGTCTTTTCATATTCTTTTCGTCATATGTCATTCATATTTCCAGACATAAAGAGTCCCACAAAATAGATTTTTTTAAGGCCAGCTGTTTTTAAACCCAGTAACTGTGGGTGGTTGTCTAGAGGCAACACACCAACTGACAATGCCAAAACTCGCAAGTTTGATCCTCGATTTTAACCTCAACTGTCCCCCCTCCTCCCTCAACTGATCTCATCAACCTTGAGAGGAGGTCTGGGTGCCAGTCTTTCAAAAGAGACTATAAACCGAGGCCCCGTGTGCAACACACATTGTGTGCACATGAATATGGCAATGGCAATAAGGACGGTGTCCTTGACAAAACCAAACAGAGCATGTTACGTCACACTCTTGGGAAACAAATCCGCATGCAGACATAGTTGCTGTTTGATAAGTGGCGGTACTCTTGTGGCGACACTCTCCATGGGAAGAGCATCACTAAATCCACACAAACACATCTGCTGAGTCTGAATGGAGGAGGAGGAGGAGGAGGAGGAGGAGAGAGGAGAAGAGGAAGCAGAAGAAGAAGAAGAAGAAGAAGAAGAAGAAGAAGAAGAAGAAGAAGAAGAAGAAGAGGAAGAACAAGAACAAGAACAAGAACAAGAACAAGAAGAAAATCAAGAAGAAGAAGAAGAAGACTTCAAACTAATTTGAACAGGATGTGACTAATGGAAAACGTTTTCCTTGTAATAAAACGTAAACTATTGTATCGATGATATCGGTTTTATTATTAAAAATTGTACTGTTCATTTGATTGTTGAAAAGAGAGACGCAGAACACCGATGATCTGCTGCCTTCAGCTCTCAACATCCTGTAACACACACACATACACACACACACACTTTCTAATTTGTGTTTATTATCATCGGTGTTATGATTGTTATTTTGTTACTGTTGTTGTTGTGCTTAAACACATGACTTGATAAAAAAAAACTAAAACAAATTTATTACTTAGTCAAAGTACCATCTGGAAGTGAGAATCTGACTTTAACTTTGATTTTGTGTGTATGTATGTTGTGTGTGTGTGTGTGTGTGTGTGTGTGTGTGTGTGTGTGTGTGTGTGTGTGTGTGTGTGTGTGTGTGTGTGTGTGTGTGTGAGAGAGAGAGAGAGAGAGAGAGAGAGAGAGAGAGAGAGAGAGAGAGAGGAGAGAGAGAGAGAGAGAGAGAGAGAGAGAGAGAGAGAACTCGAACTCGAACTCGAACTCGAACTCGAACTCGAACTCGAAAGATTTATTCACAAAAAGGCCATTGGCTCATACATGAAGGGGGTTGCCGAATTGCTTAGTATTTGGTGATGGATAATAAACAACAGTTACAACCCAAAAAGAAAGAAAAACATTATAACAAAAAAGTCAGTTACAAAAAAGTGACATACGATAACAAAATAGATCTATCTTTTATTCTGAAAGCTTTACACAAAATAGTCAGGCTACGCACAACCTCAGGCTGACTTGACGCCATGAGTAAACAGTCTAAATGAATTAGGCTGTCTACTGTATTTTACAGGGATAAAATTCTGCCTAATATCCTCCTCTAACACTGGACAGCATAACACAAAATGTACTTCATCCTCAGGAGCTTGTTTACATAATGGGCATAGTAACCTGGGGTCATCAACATCATATGAGAGAGAGAGAGAGAGAGAGAGAGAGAGAGAGAGAGAGAGAGAGAGAGAGAGAGAGAGAGAGAGAGAGAGAGAGAGAGAGAGAGAGAGAGAGAGAGAGAGAGAGGAGAGAGAGAGATTCTTGCGCCATGAATGCACCACAGCATTGTTGTCACACATAGTTGTGTGGGTTTAGCTTGGCAAGTGCCCTGTTCCAAGGTTTTTGGTGCATTCTGACATTCCTTAGGGTAAATCACTAACAAAATTCTTTCTTTCTTTCTTTGTACCAAATAGTTCTACTCCCCTTTTACTCCTACTTCTCTTCTGCAGGCATTCCTTCAGGTATTTTTTTCTGTTTTCCTCTTGCTTCTTTCTCCTTTGTTTCCTCACCCGTCTTTGTCATAGTTATGTTATCCTTAAAAGGAATGAAAAGGTATCCAAGTTTTTTAATTTTTTTTTTTTTTTTTGCTGCATAATGAAAATAATCATCACTACAAACTTACAGGTTCGTGGCTTTTTCTTTTTTGGCATGTAGAAGACTCTTTTTCTCTTACAGCAAAATAAAACGGACACAATCCCAACCATCAAAACCTAACCATCAACAAACAAAAAGACTGGCAGAAAATTAACATCGGATGTGTTTGAATGTTGTTTTGCCGTGTCCTTTTCTTTTCCATGCCTTTTCCCCCTTCTTGTCTTTGGTTGCGTATGATGTTTTTTGGGTTTTATTCATACTTTCTTTTCCTTTTTTGTTTCCTTTTTTATTTTGTTATCTTTATTTCGATTTGTGTTCCTTCCTTCCTTCCTTCCTTCCTTCCTTCCTTCCTTTCTTTCTTTCTTTCTCTTTTCTTTCTTCTTTCTTTCTTTCTTTCTTTCTTTCTTTCTTTCTTTCTTTCTGTCTGTCTGTCTGTCTGTCTGTCTGTCTGTCTGTCTGTCTGTCTGTCTTCTTTAATTTCATCCTCCTGATTCCTTCTTCTCTTTCTTTATGACGTCCCTTTTTCAATTTGTCTCTCTGTCTGTTTTGAATTTCCTCGAAATTCATCAGATCCGTTATATGTGTGTGACCATTCTTTTTCTTAAAAAAAAAGAAATGACTAAGAATAAGAAGCAAGAGTAGTACTGGTTATCCCTTGTTACATTGGCGATAGTGCTTAAAGCTACTCTTGTGTTCTGTTCCGTTTTGAGCGCTTATAAAAAATGAATCCATTATTGCAAAATACCCTGAGCAGTCTTCTGTCTTCACATATTTGTTGTCTCTGGAATCCATCACTGCAGATTATCATCAGCGCTTCAATCTTTACGTCTTTGTTGTCTCTGGAGTCCAGTGTCTAAATAACACTGTTGTTGTTGTTTGTTTGTTGTTGTTGTTGTTGTTGTTGTTTTTGTTGTTGTTGTTTTATTTTAGTTCCTGCCTAGAGCTCCAATCTTCATCAATGGTGAGATTTTACATAGACCGCCATTATTTCATTCCCACCATTAAATTAAAGATACCTGCTTTCCGATTTCAGGAATGATATCTAAACACAAGACTAGAGTGCATGTGCTTTAAAAATTGTCACCCATTCCTACCGGCACACTATAGCCCACTTTTCGGAAAATGTGGAATTGGTTTAACGTATGGACAAGTAACGTATGGACAAGCTGTTTTGCGTGTATGCGTTTGTACAGGGACCTCGGTTAATTGTCGCAGAC
>CM060326.1:41319880-41324880 GCA_030674155.1 Stramonita haemastoma | reverse complement strand
TAAAATAAAAGGTAGCCCCTCTCCTCTTCCTTCCACCTTCATTCTCCCCCCATCTGTGTCTACGGACTGTGTGGACATCAAACAGTTTTCTGCTCTGTCTGCTCACTTGTTGGGAAGACAGGGGCGGGGGAAAAGGGGGAGAAGAGAAACGAGAGAAGGAATGGGGAAGGGGTGAGAGAGTCTCTAGAAGGGAGAGGGAAGAGGGCAGGTGGAGAGAGAGAAAGAGAGAGAGAGAGAGAGAACTCGAACTCGAACTCGAACTCGAACTCGAAAGGTTTATTCATGAAAAAAGGCCATTGGCCCATACATGAAGGGGGTTGCCGAATAACGATAACGATAATTGCTTTAAGCTGACACACGACGCTACTCCAAGCCATGGAAACCACAGCATTGATTAGTAGTGTACATCGAGACACGAAACTCTTTACTGTCCAGATATGTTACGGCATTCCGAGCCTTTCTTTCGTCCAGTCTTTGTCACAGGCACACCCTTAGGTCTAGGCTAGGCCTAGCCAAGAAACCGCTATAATAGTTCTCTAAGTGTCGCTAAGTCCCTTGAAGCACACGATAGGGTCTCCATGTGTAGTGTGTTCTGGATTCGCTTCCCATTCCGCAAACTGGCGAGTTTGACACGTTCCTCTTTTAGCATGTTTTTCTCTTGCTGTTTGACAAACCAGTACACACATACTGGCTCAGTGTCTGGTTGGCATGCGCACTGGATCACAATGTCGTCTGACTCACACGTCACAATATCTTCACCGTCTGAATGATGTAGCACGGATTTTCTAAAGTGTGTATTTCTTTGTCTGTCTCTTAGCCTTTTCTGTACGGATCTATCAGTTAGAGTAGCCACGTACTGTTTGACATTTCTTGTGTCGAATACACCAACAATATTATCATCATTCACCTCAGGCTGCAAAACACACATATCAGCACAGTCACTACAATCAGACATACAGGGAGGTTCTAACTCAACTGATGATGGCAACTTAACTGATGTTTTTGTGTTGATGTCCTGTGTGTGTGTTGTTGGTAGGTCTATTCCATGTGTATCTACACATGCTGTATTCCCCTGTTCTACTCCACTGTCAGGCAGACTCGAGGCACTGAGGACACAGTCACTTTCACACACAACACTTGCCTGCTTCTCTTTATGCTTTCGAGAGCGCTCAACATCTCGTCGTCTTTGAGAAAACGATTTTTTCCTGTAGTACTGTGCTTGTGTGCTGCGATACACTGTTGGATCCGCCATGTTGGTTGACACTGTTGTGTCCACTGGTTTCAGTCGCAAGACAAAAACCACGCTGTCCCCTTCTCCTGCCACTTTCCAGCTGGAAACTGCATTGTCAGTCAGCAGGGCGCCTAAGGTCCTCTCCACAGCTGCTGGAAGTCCAGTAATTGGCATTTTTGAATGAATTTCTAGTTTTACTGCTGTTCACAGAAAATGTACACCCGCTTCACTTCTGTGACCGCCCCGAAGAGAGAGAGAGAGAGAGAGAGAGAGAGAGAGAGAGAGAGAGAGAGAGAGAGAGAGAGAGAGAGAGAGACAATGACAATGACAATGACAATAGTTTATTGTGATCTATGCTTTTCAGCCCATTCACAAGGGGACAGTAGGAAAGGGACTGGGCACAACACATATTGAACAATAACGAAAAATAGCAAAAAAAAGAAGAGAGAGAGAGAGAGAGAGAGAGAGAGAGAGAGAGAGAGAGAGACAGAGACAGAGACAGAGACAGAGACAGACAGACAGACAGACAGACAGACAGGCAGGCAGGCAGGCAGGCAGACAGACAGACAGACAGACAGACAGACAGGCAGACCGATGAACCGACAGACAGACCGACAGAGGGACAGACAGAGGGACAGACAGAAACAAAAACACACAGAGTGGAGGGGGGGGGGAGGTGTTGGGGTTGAGGAAGGGTACAGGTCATTTTCAATGATCCGTAATCAATTGAGGTCAGGTGCAATCAAGTGACCCCTTTAATTAGTCCATGCAGCGCAGTCAGGGAGGAGGGGGGGGGGAGACCAGAAGGAAGAGAGGGGGAGAAGAATGCAGACGGTTGGGGGAAAGGGAGGAGAGAGGAAACCCTGGATCAGTGGTCGAGATGTACCGCACCCAAACAGAATAAAAAAAAGACATCGTGGGTTCGATCCCCAGTTAAACCTGAACTCTCCGCTCCACTCGCTCCCTCACCTGCTTGACATTTAATGGTGGTCTGGGTGCTAGTCTTCTGATTGAAGCCACGAATTGTGGGGTCCTGATTGTAATATGTATTCAGTACATGTAAAAAAAAAATCCTCATGGCAACAAGAGACGTCAATGCCAAAACTCTCGGGAAAAAAAGGTATTAATATAGTGCAACAAGAACACACACACACACACGTGACCAGAAATAGGTGTAACATTGCTCTTGTGGCTATGTACTCTCCCCTGGTTGAGCAACCCAAGTTTAAACGCAGAGAAATCTGTTGTGACGGAAAGTGTTATGCAATACAATGCAGTGCAATAAAATGTCACGCAATACAACACAATGCGATACAACACAATACAATACAGTGCAATACAATAAAATGTAATGTAATGCAATGAAATGTTGTGCAATATGATACAATGACATGCAATGCAACCCAATACAATGCAATCCAATCCAATGCAATGCAATGCAATGAAGTACAATACAATGCAATTTAATGCAATAATACACAGTGCAATGCCGTACAATACAACAAAACATGACACAAAACATGTACACATAGATCTAATAGATGGAGTGTTGAGTAAAGGAAGGGATGAGCACAGAGTCTAGAATACTGTTGAATAGATGCACATGGGAAAAAAAGGAATTTAAAAAAGACTCGTTGATCTGCAGAGTTTTTTTTGTCACGTTGCCAAACAAGCATTCTACCAATCAGGCAAGCAAGCAAGCAAGAAGCCAGAACCAAGCCAGGAAAAAAGAAAAATAAATAACCAATTAAAATGAAAAAAGGGAGAAGGAAAGAAAGAGAGGCAGTCATGCAGACAGACAGACAGACAGACAGGCAGACAGATAAACAGACAGATAAACACACAGAAACATAACCAACAATATGCCGAGTAACAGCAACAACAGTATCAATAATACTTCTTTACTACCACTAGGCTTAATTTATATTTTAAGGAGAGGAAATATGTACTATAACAAAGTCTCCTCTCTCTCTCTCTCTCTCTCTCTCTCCTCTCCTCTCTCTCTCCTCTCTCTCTCTCTCCTCTCTCTTCAGATCAGGGCAAGGGCCGATGAAAAAAAGTATGTACTATGTAATGCTTACTCTGTAACCCTTGAAAAATAAAGATCATTCATTCATTCATTCATTCATTCATTCATTCATTCATTCATTCATTCATTCATTTCATTCTTCATTCTCTCTCTCTCTCTCTCTCTCTCTCCTCTCTCTCCTCTCTCCTCTCCTCTCCCTCTTCTCCCTCATTCTCCTCTCTCTCTCTCTCTCTCTCTCTCAGATCAGGGCAAGGGCCGGATGAAAAAAAGTATGTACTATGTAATGCTTACTCTGTAACCCTTGAAAAATAAAGATCATTCATTCATTCATTCATTCATTCATTCATTCATTCATTCATTCATTCATTCATTCTCTCCTCTCTCTCTCTCTCTCTCTCTCTCTCCTCTCTCTCCTCTCTCTCTCTCTCTCTCTCTCTCTCTCTCTCTCTCTCTCTCCTCACACACACACACACACACACACACACACACACAAACACAAACACACACACACACACACACACACACACACACACACACGCGTATTATATTTGTCAACATTGCAGTCTTTTGTGAAAAAATATATATTTTTTTTTAGAAAACTTTGGTGGATAAATGTATCTTCCTACAGCATCTGCAAAAAAAAAAGTGCATACCATTTCTAGTCATAACAGATTTGTCCACATAAAATGCCTTTTTTCTCCAAAATACATAATCCATGGAAGGGTGTTACCGGTATACCCCTTTCCCCTTGTTTAATTTTCCTTTTGTCTGTGGTGATATATTTTTCTCCATTACTTGAATTTTACCAAAATCAATATATATATATGATTCATATGTAATATATAGTTTACATAAATATATTATATATATAATTTATATATAATATATAGTTTACACACACACAAACACACACACATATATTATATGTATATATATATATAATATAATATAATATAACACGTGCTTATCATGCTTGTTGTACATTAAAATTTGGTTCCTTGTCTCATTCAAAATACCAGTACCTAGACTTCCACTCGTGGTCTAGTGGTGGGAAAGGCAGTTCAGCTTCATAGAGAATTGGCACTTTCGTTTTGGTTATCAAAATACATTGACAGATCAACATAAGTATTTTCACAGCCCATCTGAGTGTGTCAGTTAAGCTGCTGGAGCAATGACTTTTTAAAAGAGACAAATCTCCCAAACCAGTTCTTCAAACTTCTTGGATAATATTCTTTACTTGTAAATAACAGATACACAAATAACACACCACACTAACAGATGAAATAAGAACGTTGCATCGACAACCTTCACTTTGCTACACCTCACATTTCTCTCTTCCCCTCTTCTCTTCTTTTCTTCCACATCAGCAGGCTCGATAATCAAGTCGTCTTCGCTTCATTGCTCTTTCTATCAAATTTCACACGAAAATGTCAACTCACCCCTTCTGCACACTCGACCTCATGCAGGGACTGTTCCTTCCTAATCATTCCCCTTTACAGACGAATGATTTCACTTCAAAGACGCCGCATGGTGATTTCACTTAAAAGACGCGTTTGGCCTGAATCGTTGCTAGTCTTGTTTGAAAGACTGTGCCGGCATGTTAGTTAACAAGACACACTCCCCAAGAGTCTAACGTTACCCCTCACTTCTCTCCCTCAGCCTGCAACCCTTCCCTCCTTACAAAAGGATGCGAGAGTCAGTCCAGCCAAACCAAAACACGTTTGGCAAGACAGGAGACTT
>CM060326.1:41307380-41309880 GCA_030674155.1 Stramonita haemastoma | reverse complement strand
ACGGGTGATGAAGAGGGAGGGATTGGAAGGGAGAGGGAGGGGAAGGGAGGGGGAGGGAGGGGGTGTCAGGTTGGGGGAGGGATGCTTTGTGGCTTATTTCTTTCCATGGGTTGGTGGGCCAGGAGGGAGCGGGGATTGGGTTGAAAGGAGGACGTCCACTGTGCCATCCTATGAGTTGGCACTGACATCTTGGCACGACGAACCACCCTGGCGGTTCAACCCTCCCTCCCCTACCACCACCTCCTCCACCTCGTCTCATCCAGTCAGTTATCCCTTCAGCCTTGGCCATACTACTACTGCTACGTCAGTGGCCTTCTCTCCTCCTCCCTCCCTCCCTCTCTCCTCACTCACTATCTTCTCTTCCGCCACCCCTCCCTCCCTCCCCTCATCATCACCACGACAAAGAGAGAGAGAGAGAGAGAGAGGAGAGAGAGGAGAGGAGAGAGAGAGGAGAGAGAGAGAGAGGAGAGAGAGATGAGAGAGAGAGAGAGAGAGAGCAGAGAGAGAGAGAGAGAGAGAGAAGAGAGGACAGAGAGAGAAGACAGAGAGAGAGAGAGAGAGAAGAAGAGAGAGAGAGAAGAGAGACAGAGAGACAGAGAGAGAACAGAGACAGAAGAAGAGACAGAGAGAGAACAGAGACAGAGCAGACAAAGACAGACAAGACACAGAGACAAGAGCACAAAGACAGAGAAGACAAGACAGAGACAAAGACAAAGACAGAAAGACAGAGACAGAGACAGACAGAAAGGAAGATACAGACAGAGAGAGAGATACAGACAGACAGACAGACAGACAGACAACTTCCTGTCTTCGGCATTAACAGCTGAAATGCTTACTTGTATTGACATTTCAAACTCTAAGCACTGGGTGATTATTTTTCTCTTTCGCACAGAATAATTATAATGGTAGAAAAGAAGATGCTCCTATAAAAAAGATTTCGACAGGTAGAGATATGAGTGTATTTAAAAAACCGTTTTTTTGTAAATACAGATATTTCCTTTGTTTTTCTTTCTTTCTTTCTTTCTTTCTTTCTTTTCTTTCTTTCTTTCTTTCTTTCTTTCTTTCTTTCTTTCTTTATTTCTTTTTTTTTTTTCTACTGGTGTTATGGATGCATTCATTTTGTTGTGGTCCCTCTCATATTCCAGCCCTGTGATCATAATAAATATTATTCAGTGAGCCACTGACTTCTTGTTATACTTGGTACAAATTCATTTCTGTTCTGCACCTCACACTGTTTCTCACTACGATGGCAGAGAGAGAGACAGACAGAGACAGAGACAGAGAGAGAGAGAGAGAGAGAGAGAGAGAGAGAAGAAGAACAGACAGACAGACAGACAGACAGACAGACAGACAGACAGACAAAGACAGAGACAGACAGACAGACAGACAGACAGACAAACACAGAGACAGAGAGACAGACAGACAGACAGACAGACAGACAGACAGACAGAGAAAGAGAGAACAGGCTATAATCATTTATTTTTTAAAAAAAGTAAAGCCATTAACTACTGTAACATATGAAAGCCATAGTCGATGGCAGTATCGGCATTTTGCACCGTGTGTTTCGTTCTCTGAAAAACACCGAAGAAGAAAAACCCTCAGGTCGTGGGTAAGTCATGCAGGAGAGCTGACGTACAGCTCTAAATGAACATTAAATTTCATACTTCATCCTGACGGCCATAACGGCCAAGGAAAATAAGGTAACAGGACGTTTACAATGAATCCCCTTTAGTCCTTAGGTGGAAAATTGTGAGGTTTGAGTCTAGGCCGTGACTGGGGTACTAAAAGAGGGGATTGTTGTGATCTTCCACGTCAGCTTATATGCTGAGCTGTTTTTTTTTTTTTTTTTTTTTTTTTTTTAAAGTTGTTTGTTTGTTTGTCTGTATGTTGATTTGTTCGTTCGACAGGGTGTCACTGATTTTTTTTTTTTTTTTTTTAGAGAGAGATACAGACTTACCCTAGCAAGGTGATGATTATAATAATACTCTCACTTGACTCTTACCGACGGAAACATCAAATAATCTTTTCCAGGAGAGTCCTAGGGTTTATACAGTGAATTCAGGACTAGCTTAATATGTGTTGTTGATGTGTTGATGTTGTTGGTGTGGTTGTTAATGTTATGTTGTTTTGTTTTTTTTTGCGTTTCCAAGCGTAATATTCTTAGAGTTATGAGGTCTATGCATTTTGCCCCTCTCACCACAGCAGGGAATCACTGGCATGTGAAAGTACACACTGGATGACAGGTTTGTGTGTATGACTGTTTTCAACTACTTTGCCATGCAGGCATCCATCATCCAACTTCAGAGACTTTTTTTTTTATCCTTTAATGAAAAATACAGGTTGTTACACCACAAGTCTACCATGAATGAAAAAAAATACCCCCGACATCATATTTCAAAGCGTAACAAACATAATTATCTACATAGGCTATGACATTGTGCTGGCACCTGCAACTGATATAAAGTTTGGCTCGAGTCAATTTAGTAAACAAACTTTCTCT
>CM060326.1:41290612-41295612 GCA_030674155.1 Stramonita haemastoma | reverse complement strand
TGTGTAACACACAGGACCTCGGTTTATCATCTTATCAGAAAGACTAGCACCCAGACAACCACTCATGGTCTAATAGATGGAGAGAGAGGGGGGGTGGTAATTTTTCGTGTTCCATTGGGGATTGAGCCACCGTATATTTTCTAACCCAGTCTTTTTGCTATCTAGGCAGGAGCGTTATCCCTGGTCCACCTTTACAACTATGAGGCCAAATATGCTGCGGGTAATGATGTATTACTATCTGTCACAGCATCCCCATATCCAGACATCAGGATGTGTGTGAGTGGCGGGGGGGGGGGGAGGGGGCAGGGGGGAGGAGGGGGCGAGTGTTTGTGAGGATCTGAATGTTTGTCTTTCTGTGTCGCTTCCTCCCCTCCCTCCCACTCCTCCTTTTTCCCTCCGTTCGTCTGTCTGTTCGTCTGCCTTTTTATCTCCTTGATTGCATCCCTCTCTCTCTCTGTCTCTCTGTCTCTGTCTCTGTCTCACTCTGTCTCACTCCTCTCTCTCTCTCTCTCTCTCTCTCCTCTCTCTCTCTCTCTCTCTCTCTCTCTCTCTCTCTCTCTCTCCTCTCTCCTCTCTCTCTCTCCTCTCTCTCTCTCTCTCTCTCTCTCCCTCTCTCTTTCTCTCTTTCTATCTCTCTTTCTCTCTTTCTCTCTCTCTCTCATGCTTGCTTGCTTTCTTGCTTGCTTGCTTGATTGCTTGATTGCTCGCTCGCTCACTACCATTTTCTGTCTCATTCTGTTATTCTCACATCTTCTTTTCTTTCCGATCATATTTTCCTTTGTCTGTTTAATTGTTCTCTCTTCTTCTTGACCACTAGCTTCCATCTGTTTATTTCCTTAAGATACTATTTCAATACAATTTGATATACTTTTTTATATGAAGTAAACACTTCATGGGCAAGAATAGCACGCACGCGCGCGCGCGCACACACACACACACACGCACGCACGCACGCACGCACACACACACCACGCACGCACACACACATCTCACACATGTTCACATTCTCTCCTCTTCCTTATTATTTTCTTCTTCTTCTTCTTCTTCTTCTTCTTCTTCTTCTTCTTCTTCTTCTTCTTCTTCTTCTTCTTCTTCTTCTTCTTCTTCTTCTTCTTCTTTTTTCTCCTCTCCTTCCTCCTCTCCTTCCTCCTCTTTCTTTTCCTTATCTCCGTAAACGTTGTCGGTATCATCATAATTATACATCCACCTCGTCATCATCATTGTCTTTATCATCATCTTTGTCGTCCTTTTTGTCTTTTTCTCAGTTTTCCTCATCTCCTCTTCTTCGTCGTTAGCAATGTCATGTTTGCCTTTCTCATCAGTAGCAGATTCCTTAATAATATCTGAAATAGATGAAAAGAAACTGGAATCATGGCTTTATTCAGACACAATAAACATGGCAACATAGCCTGTCCGAGTTCTAAAAATACCTGGCACTGACTTTAAAGCTTAGTGGTATGGCTTGTCAATCAGCCAGTGTTCTTTGCATACGATAATTAGCTATTTTGAATACTGTTACGTGTGTTTGGCTTGTCAAAAAACATATTCTTTTCACTAGCACATTATTTCTTTCAGATGTACTGAATTGTACCAAAGTTTGTGTGTGTGTGTGTTGTGTTGTGTTGTGTTGTGTTGTGTTGTGTTGTGTTGTGTTGTGTTGTGTTGTGTTGTGTGTGTGTGTGTGTGTGTGTGTGTGTGTGTGTGTGTGTGTGTGTGTGTGTGTGTGTGTGTGTGTGTGTGTGTGTGTGTGTGTGTGTGTGGTTGTGTGTGTGTGTTGTGTAGTTGTATGTGGTGTGTGTGTGTGTGTTGTGTAGTTGTGTGTGTTTGTGTGTGTATGTGTGTGCGCGCGTGTTTGTAGTGTTTGTGTGTTGTGTGTGTGCGTGTGGTATGTATGTGTCATAATTATGTGAGAGAGACAGACAGACAGACAGACAGACAGACAGACAGACAGAGAGACAGACAGACACAGAGACAGAGAGAAAGAAAGAGAAAAAGAACAACCCCCAGTTTCAACCAAACAGCGTGTGAAAAGCAGCCGAGAAGCAGATTAGAACGCCCACAAAAGGTAAATCCGGTAAAAAAGGAGACTAATCGTATAATCCGTGGTTAATCTGCGGGCAGGAAACTGAAGGTGACAGGAAGGCTTTGAGCCATGGTGTGGGCACCATTGGTCAGTCACCACACTGTGGGGGCCTGAAACTGAGCGCGTCTGTCTGTGTGTCCTTATGTCTGTCTGTATGTCTGTCTATCTATCTCTCTGTGTCTGTATGTATCTCTGACTGTGTCTATGTCTAGGCTACACATTAAGTGTTGATTAGTATTCTTGTAGACAATCCCTTTTACCTCCCTCCCTCTTTCCCTGTGTGTGCGTTTACTTTGGTATAAAACACTACATAGACCATGCTTTCACTAAGGTTATTACTTTCTTGAGCTATCTAGTTTCTCTTTGTATCTTTCTCTGTCTCACTCTGTCTCTCTGCCTGTCTGTCTTCCTGTCTCTCTATGTCTTTCTCTGTCTCTGTCTCTGTCTCTGTCTCTCTCTCTCCCCTCCATCTCTCTCTCTCTCTCTCTCTCTCTCTCTCTCTCTCTTCTCTCTCTCCCCTCTCTCTCTCTCTCTCTCTCTCTCTCTCTCTCGCTCGCTCTCTCGCTCGCTCGCTCGCTCGCTCGCTATTCCTAACCCTCCCCCTCCTTCACCTTGAGCGCACGTTGAAATGTGTTCCGCCTTTTTTAATGAGTAGACCATTTTATGCTGCTGGTACCGGATGACAAAATGACAAAACTGCATTACACGGGGACTCAATGTAAAATAAAAAGCATACGAGTGCTTGCTCATTATCCTTAAAATATCGAATTTGAATTGAAGTCTACAGTCTCCCCATCCCCAATTCACTCTGTAGGTTGTAACTTGTTCACTATTTGGCATACTGTCTTTGTTTGACTGAAGAAGCACTAAACGGTGAGAGACTGGCATACTTCTGTTTTTGAGTAATCAATAAACCTTGTTTTAAGAAGTGTGTTCATCTATTTATTTCAGTTCTGGGTGCATATATATATATATATATATATATATATATATATATATATATATATATATTATGTGTGTGTGTGTGTGTGTGTGTGTGTGTGTGTGTGTGTGTGTGTATGCGTGCATCAACGTAGCCGGCCACGGAACATGAATGAGATGACCTGTTACAGTAATAAAATATACCAACAATATGACAAACCTTGCTCAAAACTCTGTATGAACAACATAATCCGCTGTTCCCTCAAAGTAGTAAAGTGTGTGAAAACAGTGTTTTCAAACGGTAACAATTTTGTGAAACTTTTTCTCAAACTAGACAGAGAAAAATATAATTGTGTAAATTCCACTCAAACCAGAAAAGAACCCTACTATGGTGCTAATATTTAGGTTCTCCTTTTTATCACCTGTAAAAAAGAACACAATATCATATGTGTGTGTGTGTGTGTGGAGAGAGAGAGAGAGAGAGAGAGAGAGAGAGAGGAGAGAGAGGAGAGAGAGAGAGAGAGAGAGAGAGAGAGAGAGAGAGAGAGAGAGAGAGAGACAGACAGACAGACAGACAGACAGACAGACAGACAGACAGACAGACAGAGACAGACAGACAGACAGACAGACAGACAGACAGACAGACACAGACAGACAGACAGACAGACAGACAGACAGACAGACAGACAGACAGACACAGACAGACAGACAGGCAGACAGAGACCAAGTCAGAAACTGACAGAGCGAAAAATGCATAAGAGAGAGAGACATATACACAGATAGAAACAGAGACATATACAGGCAGACAAACAGAAAAACGAACTATAAAAAGATTTAAACAAAGAATATCAGAGAGACAAGCAGACAAACACACATCTTATGATATAAAAAAAAAAGTAAAAAGAAAGAACCAAAGAAAGAACGATAAGGGAAAAAAAAGAAGAAGGAAAGAGAAAGAAAGAAAGAAAGCATGAATCACTGCAGACGGCTGATGTGTACAGGCAAGGATTAGTGGGATTATTGGATTACAGGCAGAGAGGGAGCTAATCCAGCGGAAACAAAACAGCACACAACAGGAAAGAAGATTAGGTCGCCACCACTAAAACCACGTGACGTCGGCAGTCGGGAAACATCGTCTCTTTTCGGTCTCCCCTCCCAATAGGCAACACAAACAGTTTGTTCTCCACTGACTGATACAGAGAGAGAGAGAGAGAGAGAGAGAGAGAGAATTGGATGGTTTATCCTATTAAGATCATGCCCTATCATGGTGGGGAAAATAAGTACGCAATAGTTTAGACATACCGACAGGAATAAACAAATGTATTGTTACTTGCATACTCTTTAATGAATCTGATTTAAAGTGCCTTAGTCATGTAAGTAGTGGTGGGTTTTTTTTTTAAAAAACAGTTTTATGGGGTAGGGACATCCTAGTGGTTGGAGAGTTGAGCTCGCGATTTGATGATACAGGATTGAGCCACCGAGGCGCCCGTTTGCGAAAACTTTTCCTCAAAGTCCTTCGTCTACCGAGGTCCCATGTACAAACGCATGCACGCAAAACAGCTTGCCCATACGTTAAACCAATTCCACATTTTCGGAAAAGTAGGCCATAGTGAGCCAGTAAGAACGGGTAACAATACACTAGTCTTGTGTTTACATATTATCATTTCCGAAATCGGAGAGCAGGTACTTTATCTAAATGGTGGGAATAAAATAATTGCGGTATATGCAAAATCTCACCATTGATGAAGATGGGATCTCTAGACGGAACTAAAATAAAACAACAACAACAACAAAAACAACAACAACAACAACAAAGGTGTTATTTTTTGACACTGGACTCCAGAGACAACAAAGACGTAAAGATTAAAGACTGCTGATGGTCATTTGCAGCGATAGACTCCAGAAACAACAAAGACGTGAAGATTAAAGACTGCTCAGGGTATTTTGCAGTGATGGATTCATTTCTATGAGAGCTCAAAACGAACAGAACACAGAG
>CM060326.1:41282138-41284638 GCA_030674155.1 Stramonita haemastoma | reverse complement strand
TGAAACATGAAAACAGCGATAACAGCATTAACAACAGGTCAACAAATTCCAAGCAGTAGGACCTGTCTTTCTGAATCTTTTTTTCGTCAGCGCTCCTAAACTCCCATCATGATTATTAAAAGATATGCTTTAAAAAATCCTTATATTAAATAGTCCTTGCCAGGAAGCTTTAGAACCATTTTCCTTTTAAAGTTCCTTGAGCGTTCACCTGGACAGTATCTTTAAAATCTGTACAGTCTGCTATCATCACGTCAATCTGGGCTTATCTGTCTGGGGCCTGACAGTTTTCAAACATAATACGCTAATGCCTCCCCTCCCCACCTGTCTCTTTTATTATCACCTAGGTCACTTGATCCTCACTCCCCTCCCTCTACCTCTCAACACTTTACCTAACCCCCTTCCCACCTTAATCCTGTGCTTTACCCTCACCTTCCCCCCCCCTCCCCTCCCCCTAACCATTCTCACCCTTCAGATGATTGTCGTCTTCATCAAGAGAGCCTACCGCCATGCTCTGTTGCCCTCATTCTTTCCCTTGGAGGACTATTAACAAATCTGTTTTCCTCCAAACACCCCCTATTATCTTGGCTATCTCTCAGTCTAAACCCGCGCATTAGGGGGCAGGGGTGGTTCATTTTATGCTACGTTGAAGAAGGACCAGCGAGGAGGTAGGCAGAGAGGGGGAGGGGGGTCGAAGGGGAGGAAGGATGAAAAGAATGAAAAAAAGAAAAACCAAAGATTGTTTCCAGGGGAGGGTACAATGTATGACCTCAGGTTTGGGGGCGGGGAGTTCTGTCCCCTGGTACAATGGCTTGGTGGCAAGTCTAAAGATGGGGAGGTGTAGTGTTCCGCTGGTGGGTTTGTTTTCTGCTTCTGAAGTCTTGAATGGAAGGGTGGCCGGCTGGCCACTCGCTGAGAGAGGGGCTGCTGCCATCTCCCCGACTGGGCGAGTAAAAAGGAGAGAGAGGTAAAGGCGATGTTTATTTGCGGCAAAAGAGCAAACTATGTTGCAGAATAGAGTTTTGGGGATGTGGGAATGTCGGCAGTCTGGCTCTCTGGTTAAGATTAAGAGTTTCTGTCCATGCTGTGTCAAAGAAGAGGGATTAAAAACATATTAACAACAACAACAACAACAACAATAACAACAACAACCAACAACAACAACAAAAACAATAACAACAATAACAACAACGACGACGACGACAACAACAACAACAACAACAACAAAATGGAATTTATATAGCGCTTTATTTTGCAAAAACAAATCAAAACGCTTTGGAAACAAGATGTTGCGTAGGCTTTAATTTAAAAAAATTTTTTTTCCCCCCGATATGGGTGTCAAGGAAGTAGTCCTTGACTATTGATAACAGCAATAGTTATGAAAAAAATGCACTAAGAAAGGAAGTGGGTGTGGAGGCGTAAATAAGCCATGAACATTGTATAAAGCTAGAGAGAGAGAGAGAGAGAGAGAGAGAGATGAAAGAGAGGAGATGAGATGTGAGAGAGGAGAGAGAGTAGAGAGAGAGAGAGAGAGAGAGAGGAGAGAGAGAGAGAGAGACAGACAGACAAGACAGACAGACAGACAGACAGGACGAAGACAGATACAGAAGAGACAGACAGACAGACAGAGACGACAGACATACAATACAACACAGCACATACATATATACAGACATACATACAGAGTCATACAATCAAACAACACTTGCACAAAGAAGAAGAGAGGCAGGAAATGAAGTAAGAGATAACCCGATAGCAGTTCAAAAAACGGCCAGGCCTGTTCCCTGTATTGCTCTTTCCAGCAGACTAACTCCCCATACCATTAACAGAGAGTGTGCTAGTGTTACTAAAAGGCGTCTGTATAGGTCGAGGCTCTTTGAAACCATAGACTTCAGAAACCATTAGGGATGCTCTGCACAACAGCTTGTCACGAGGTCTATAGCTACGGGCAGTACAGGGGGGTTGTTCCTATATTTGCCTTCCTCAGCTTGAGCTCCGAGGTTCACCAATGGTGAGAGTTTGCCTATGCGACCGTTTTTACCTGTTATTAAGTTAAGGTAGCTGCATGAAAACTTCGGGGATGGTGTCTATACTTGACATCTATGTGCATGTTTTTTTAAAATATAATTTTGTTTTCTGCTCCTTACTAGCACACAAAGGCCTACTCTTCTAAAATGCAGAATGGGGTTTTTAATGTGTGCGCAAGATGCTCCACGTGCGTATGCCCTCGAGGCATCAGTTTATAGTCTCATCCGAAACACTTTTGAAGGGAACTGAGTCATATCTGATGCTAATTTCAGGGTATAATCTCGTAAAATGGGTGGCTCGAACCTGGGCCGGCAGATCATGAGCGCAATGCTCTAGCCGTTAGACTATTCAGCCCCTATATGTGAGGTGATGATGTTGATAACGTTTCTATAACAACCGAATAGTTATGTACTATTTCACACGATACACCAAGCTAGGGATCATTGTACATACTGGATAAAAAGTTGGCGAGTAT
>CM060326.1:41256578-41264078 GCA_030674155.1 Stramonita haemastoma | reverse complement strand
TTCTTTTCTTTTTTCTTTCTCTCTTTCTTTTTTTCCTTTCAACTGTTGTCGTCTTTCTTGTTTTGTCGTTGTTCCTGTCCTTCTCTATGTTTCCCCCCTTTTTCTCTTTTCTTTATCTTTTTTTCATCCTTATCTGTATTTTCCATACCCCCTCCCCCCGACTTTCTCAGACTTTTTTTCTTTTTGTATTAGTTGTTTCGAGTTTTTCATCTATTATCCGATAATTATGAGATATTAACTTGATGTCGTGTTTTTAGAATTACCGACATTGCGAAGAAATGTCACAGGCCTCATTTCAAAGGAAAGGGAGGGAAGAAGGAGGGGAGGAAGGGGAGGGAAAGAGCCTTTTTATGACGATAATTATCAGAAAACACAGCCGACAATTAGAGCGAGAGGAGAGGGGAGGTGGGGGGCTGTCGCAGGACGACTCTGGCACTGCGCTGATAGATTGGCCCTGACAGATTGGCCCTGATAGATTGGCCCGGAAGGATTGGCCCAGAAGGATTGGCCCGGATAGATTGGCCCTGATAGATTGGCCCGAAAGGATTGGCCCTGATAGATTGGCCCGGAAGGATTGGCCCTGATAGACTGGCCCAGAAGGATTGGCCCGGATAGATTGGCCCTTATAGATTGGCCTGGACAGATTGGCCCCGATAAATTGGACCGGATAGATTGGCCCGGGCCGGATAGATTGGCCCGATAGATTGGTGCTGCTGCTTAACCTTTTCTTAACTGTACCGTTAGAAGTTGCGTTGTAAAGGTAGTAGAGGTCACGTCATTAGTGTGTGTGTGTGTGTGTGTGTGTGTGTGTGTGTGTGTGTGTGTGTGTGTGTGTGTGTGTGTGTGTGTGTGTGTGTGTGTGTGTGTGTGTGTTATGTGTGTGTGTGTGTGTGTGTGTGTGTGTGTGTGTGTGTGTGTGTGTGTGTGTGTGTGTGAGTATGTGTGTGTGTGTTGATTTAATTTGATTTGATTTATTCTTTTATATCGAGGATAATGGAATAAGCACTCTTGTGCTTTTTTTCATCCAGTCCCCGTGTGTATGCAGTCCCCGTGTGTATGTCATCTGTTCCCACCGGCACACGATTGGCTACTCGGCTACTCTTACGAAATGCGGAACGGGATGTCATGTGTGCGCAAGGTGTTCTGTGTGTGAGTGTGGTGTGTGTGTGTGTGTGTGTGTGTGTGTGTGTGTGTTGTGTGTGTGTGTGTTGTGTGTGTGTGTGTTGTGTGTGTGTATGTTGTGTGTGTGTTGTGTGTGTGTTGTGTGTGTGTGTATGTGTGTGTGTATGTGTGTGTGTGTGTGTGTGTGTGTGTGTGTGTGTGTGTGTGTGTGTGTGTGTGTGTGTGTGTGTGTGTGTGCAAGCAGATATGGATCATTCGTGCTATGTATATGCCAGAAGGCAATGCACAGGCCGTGACAATATGCAAGATAATTTTTCGCACACATTACACGTCACTGTGCGTACCCTTGCCCATAATTAAGGCTGCCCTGGTGTCCCAAGCAGCATGAGGTTTATATACTTTTTTCAATACACAAGCTAGTGTGTTTAACAGGGGAAAACCTTGTTCCCATACACAAGCTAGGTGTTTAACAGGGAAGAACCTTGTTCCCATACACAAGCTAGAGTGTTTAACAGGGAAGAACCTTGTTCCCATACACAAGCTAGAGTGTTTAACAGGGAAGAACCTTGTTCCCATACACAAGCTAGAGTGTTTAACAGGGAAGAACCTTGTTCCCATACACAAGCTAGCGTGTTTAACAGGGAAGAACCTTGTTCCCATACACAAGCTAACATGTTTAACAGGGAAGAACCTTGTTCCCATACACAAGCTAGCGTGTTTAACAGGGAAGAACCTTGTTCCCATACACAAGCTAGCGTGTTTAACAGGGAAGAACCTTGTTCCCATACACAAGCTAGCGTGTTTAACAGGGAAAAAACCTTCCCATACACAAGCTAACATGTTTAACAGGGAAAAACCTTCCCATACACAAGCTAACATGTTTAACAGGGAAAAACCTTCCCATACACAAGCTAACATGTTTAACAGGGAAAAACCTTCCCATACACAAGCTAACATGTTTAACAGGGAAAAACCTTCCCATACACAAGCTAACATGTTTAACAGGGAAGAGCCTTGTTCCCATACACAAGCTAGCATGTTCAACAGGACAAAAAACAGAGAGATGAAACATGAAAAAAACAGCGATAACAGCATTAACAACAGGTCAACAAATTCCACACAGTAGGACCTATCTTCCTGAATCTTTTCTTCGTCAGTGCTCCTAAACTCCCATCATGATTATTAAAAGATATGCTTCAAAAATCCTTATATATTAAATAGTCCTTGCCAAGGAAGCTTTAGAACCATTTTCCTTTAAAAGTTCCCTGAGTGTTCACCTGGACAGTATCTTTAAAATCTGTACAGTCTGTTATCATCACGTCAATCTGGGCTTATCTGTCTGGGGCCTGACAGTTTTCAAACATAATACGCTAATGCCTCCCCTCCCCCCCTGTCTCTTTTATTATCACCTAGGTCACTTGATCCTCGCTCCCCTCCCTCTACCTCTCAACACTTTACCTAACCCCCCTCCCACCTTAATCCTGTGCTTTACCCTCCCCTCTCCCCCCCCCCCCCATCCATCCATCCCCCACCCTTCAGATGATTGTCGTCTTCATCAAGAGAGCCTACCGCCATGCTCTGTTGCCCTCATTCTTTCCCTTGGAAGACTATTAACAAATCTGTTTTCCTCCAAACACCCCCTATTATCTTGGCTATCTCTCAGTCTAAACCCACGCATTAGGGGGCAGGGGTGGTTCATTTTATGCTACGTTGAAGAAAGACCAGCAAGGAGGTAGGCAGAGAGGGGGAGAGGGGGGTCGAAGGGGAGGATGGATGAAAAGAATGAAAAAAAAGAAAAAAACCCAAGATTGTTTCCAGGGGAGGGTACAATGTATGACCTCAGGTTTGGGGGCGGGGAGTTCTGTCCCCTGGTACAATGGCTGGTGGCAAGTCTAAAGATGGGGAGGTGTAGTGTTCCGCTGGTGGGTTTGTTTTCTGCTTCTGAAGTCTTGAATGGAATGGTGGCCGGCTGGCCACTCGCTGAGAGAAGGGCTGCTGCCATCTCCCTGACTGGGCGAGTAAAAAGGAGAGAGAGGTAAAGGTGATGTTTATTTGCGGCAAAAGAGCAAACTATGTTACAGAATAGGGTTTTGGGGATGTGGGATTGTTTTCAGTCTGGCTCTCTGGTTAAGATTAAGATTTTCTGTCCATGATTTGTCAAAGAAGATGGATTAAAAGATATACATTAACAAGAACAACAACAAGAACAACAAGAACAACAACAAGAACAAGAACAAGAACAACAACAACAACAACAACAACAACAGCAATAACAAATTGAATTTATATAGCACTATATCTTGCAAAAACAAATCAAAGCGCTTTGGAAACAGGATGTTGCGTAGGCTTTTTTTTTCGTATTTCACTGATCTTAAAAATGACAACAAACCTTTATTTCCAAGGGTAATAGATGGTGTGACATGCTTTCTTCCCTCAATGCTGGGTCCAACAAGCAGTCCTGACTATTGATAACAGCAATATGAAGAAAATACACTAGTAAAGGGAGTGGGTGTGGGGGGTAAATAAGCCACGAACATGGAAAAAGCTAGAGAGAGAGACACAGAGAGAGAGAGAGAGAGAGAGAGAGAGAGAGAGAAGAGAGGAGAGAGAGAGAGAGAGAGAGAGAGAGAGAGAGAGAGAGAGAGAGAGAGGCAGACAGACACAGACAGTCATACAGACAGACAGACAGAACCAGACATACATATATACAGACATACATACAGAGTCAAACAAACAACTTGCACAAAGAACTAGAGAGGCAGGAAATGAAGTAAGAGATAACCGATAGCAGTTCAAAAAACGGCCAGGCCTGTTCCCTACATTGCTCTTTCCAGCAGACTAACTCCCCATACCATTAACAGAGAGTGTGCTAGTGTTACTAAAAGGCGTCTGTATAGGTCGAGGCTCTTTGAAACCATAGACTTCAGAAACCATTAGGGATGCTGTGTACAACAGCTTGTCACGAGGTCTATAGCTACGGGCAGTACAGGGGGGTTGTTCCTATATTTTACCTTCCTCAGCTTAGAGCTCCGAGGTTCACCAATGGTGAGAGTTTGCGTATGCGACCGTTTTTACCTGTTATTAAGTTAAGGTAGCTGCATGAAAACTTCGGAGATGGTGTATATACAGGATACATGTGTGCATGTGTTTTTTTATAAAAATAATTATAATTTTGTTTTCTGCTCCTTACTGGCACAAAATAGTCTACTCTTCTAAAATGCAGAATAGGTTTTTGATCTGTGCGCGAGATGTTCCACGTGCGTATGCCCACAGGGCATCGGTTTATAGCGTCATTCGAAAAAATATTTTTAGGGTTAATTGAGTCATATCAAAGTGCAATGCTCTAACCATTAAGCTATTCAGCCCCCATACGTGCAGTTGATGATGTTGATAACATTTCTATAACATCCGAATCGTTATGTACTGTTTCACACGACACACCAAGCTAGGGACAGATAGGATAGTCTAGTGGTCAGGAAATTGCGCTCACAATTTGACGACCCAAGTTTGATTCCCGTTCGAGGGGATTTTCCCCCTTGGAGTTAACATCAGTGCTGACTCCACTCTCCCCAAAGTCTTTCGGATGAGACTATAAACCGAGGCCCCGTGTGTGAACGCACGTAGTACATCTTGCGCACATGTTAAATCCTGTTCCGCTCTTCGTAAGAGTAGGCCATCGTGTGCCGGTGGGAACAGATAACAAGATTTGAAAAACTGCATACACATGGGGACTGGATGTAAAAAAACAGCACAAGAGTGCTTATATCCCATTATCCTCGATATAAAAGAATAAAATAAAAAATAAAATCAAATCATATCAACACTTGAGTGCAGACCTTGGTAAGTCAAATAATAACAACACTTCAGTCCAGACCTTGGTACATAGTTCACACAAAAAACTGGCCAAGCTTTGTCCTTATCTAACCCCAAAAAGAAAAAAAGAAGTGCATTTCCATCATCACTACTTAAGAAAAAAACCCAAACCCAAACAAAAAACCTCAAACCAAAACAAAGCCTAAACCTTCTATGCACCAAACGCAGTGCAATGCAGCACTGTACTTCAACTGAGAGGGACCAGTGCTCTCTGAACCCATCTCCAAAGCCATTAGCTAGGTAGGTTTGCAGAAGCTGCTCTCTCTCTATACAGGAGTAACCAGACCACTGCAGGCAGCTGTGTACAGAGCTGTGACTGAGAGTGCTGTGGTGCCATTTCTGATGTAGTTTTGCAGAAGCTGCTCTCTTTCTACAAAGGAGTGACCAGACCGCTGCAGGCAGCTATAATAAAATGCAGAGCTGGGACTGACAGTGGTGTAATGTCACCTCTGATCAAATGACATGGAAGAGACCTCGCTGCCGTACTTACACTTGGCCTATTTGACAGCTTGGAACTGCCTACCATCTGACTAACCTCTGTCTCTGTCTCTCTGTCTATCTTTCTCTCTCTCTCCCCTCTGAGTTAATCAATCTCTCTCTCTCACACACCCACCCACCCACCCACCCACCCACCCACCCACCCACCACACACACACACACACCCACCCACCCACCCACCCACATATATATACACACATTCAATGTCATACACACACGCGCGCGTACACGCATACAGCTCATACAGGAGTCATTTAATTTAAGATAGAGAGACAGAGACAGAGAGAGACAGAGACAGAGACAGACAGAGAGAGAGAGACAGAGAGAGAGACCTGTCCACTATCTAAAACAGACAAGAAGAAGAGAGAAGAAGAGAGAAGAAGAAGAAAAGAAGAAGAAGAAGAAGAAGAAGAAGAAGAAGAAGAAGAAGAAGAAAGAAAGAAGAAGAAGAAGAAGAAGAAGAAGAACACACACAAACACACAACAACACAACACACACACACACACACACACACACACACACACACACACACACACACACGCACGCACACACAACACACACACACACACCACACACTTATTATTCCCAGAAGCTTAGCCTGTATCGAACGCTCTGTCCTTGCCTTTTTTTCTTCGTCTTCATACAAACTTAATTTTCTCCTTCGGTTATTCCTGTCTAAATGGAAAAAAAAACCCGCAACCGAGGACATGTTTTGCAAGCATGAAATATGATCTATTATCAATTCCCCCATGTGGGGCCTCATTTCTTCTGCCGCCATTTTAACGGAAACAGGAAGTGACACGAGAAAAATCTCCGCCTGCAAAAGAGTGCTAGGGGAGATCACGTGACTCTCAGTGTCACGAGTGGACAGAAGAAAAATAACGCCTTGATGACAACGCGATGGAGGACAAACAGCATAGGAATTTTGATATTCCGGATATAACAGTGGTGCTGGTTGACCAGGTCTGAAGAAAGAAGGCTTTGCTTTTGTGTGTGTGTGTTATGTGTGGTGTGTGTGTGTGTGTGTGTGTGTGTGTGTGTGTGTGTGTGTGTGTGTGTGTGTGTGTGTGTGTGTGTGTGTGTGTGGTGTGTGTGTATGTGTGTGTGTGTGTTGTGTGTGTGTGTTGTGTGTTGTGTGTGTGTTGTGTGTGTGTGTGTTGTGTGTGTGTTTGTGTGTGTGTTGTGTGTGTGTATGGGGGGGAGGGGGGTGGAAGGTGTGTGTGTGTGTGTGTGTGTGGGTGTGGGTGTGGGTGTGTGTGTTTTAATGCCTTGTCACTATGCAGAACGTGTGTATACATGCCTGTGTTTGTGTTCAGTGTCTGTATGTCTGTCTGTGTGTGTCTCTCTGCTTCTTCCTGTCTTCCCATCTCTGTCTCTGACTCTCTGTGTGTCTCTCTGTGTGTCTGTCTGTCTGTCTGCCTCTCTGTCTGTCTGTCTGTCTGTCTGTCTGTCTGTCTGTCTGTCTGTCTGTCTGTCTCCTCTCTCTCTCTCTCTCTCTCTCTCTCTCTCTCTCTCTCTCTCTCTCTCTCTCTCTCTCTCGTTCTCCCTTACTGCGTTCATACATGAACTTGAAAATAAACTTATTTCTCACGGCTAGAGTGCAACATCACCAACTAGCCACACATCCTGACAACAGTCATCATTGATATCCGTCAGTCTCGGAAGACTATGGAGTTGCGCTCTAGGCTCTACAGCGCAAAACCTGGGCATGTAAGTATGGAGGGCAAGATGCTACCCATGCAGCAGCGCTCCCCCCCCCCTCTCTCTCTCTCTCTCTCCATGTCACTGGAAAGGCAAATCGCCGATACGAATGGTTCCAGTGCCGTCGCAGGAGCCGCCAGAACGTTGCCATATACAGCTCTTGGAACTCCAATTCTCCGATTTTTCCTCAGGGATGGTGTCTAAACACGACACTTGTGTGCATGCTGTTTTTTTTTTTTTTGTCATCAACTCCTACCGTCACACAATGGTCTGCTCTTCCGAAAGGCGGGGCAGGATTTTAACGT
>CM060326.1:41236578-41244078 GCA_030674155.1 Stramonita haemastoma | reverse complement strand
AGCTAACAGTATCTGAGATGAAACAGAAGGCGTAATCTTGCTAACATTCAGTTGTAGGTAAAAAGTTTGAATCTCAGCAGCAGGTAGAAGATAAAGATGTTTATATTAACCTAAGATAGGTGCTTGTTTGATCTCCCAGGTTGAAATGTGTATGCAGATCGGCGAGTGACTTATTTCCCTCCCTTGTACACACAGGTTTTTGTGTTGTTTTAGAAGGAGGGGGTGGAGGGTACATTCCTCAGCTAGGGCTCTGAGGTTCAACAATGGCGAAATTCTGCGTATGCGACTGTTTGTACACACAGGTTACAAGGTCGAAGATGCAAGTACTCTAAAAAAAAAAAAAGGATTTTTGAGGAGATGACGCAGCATAACTGTAATTTTTCATGTTGATATCTCATTTGCGAAAAAAAAACAACTGAAACACGAAACTGCAACATTGATCCGTTTTTACACAGCTAATGTGACGAGGGCTGTATGAAATATTACACACACACTGATGTCCACCAAAAGGGGTCCTCATCTCTACAGCAGTACCATCCTCACCACTCAGGCAGTAGCATCAGCATGTGATGAGGAGGAGGCAGCAGAGTGGGGCATTGTTTCACGTCCTGAATCATTCATGATGCTCAGCTTGGCGGTACTCACTACCCTTCTACCTTGTGACTCACACCAAATAAACGGTTTCGTTGGCCGTCAGTTTGAGTGCAGTGACTCTGGTAGTTTTGAAGTGATGGCAAGAGGAGTGAACCATACATTTGTAAGGACTAAATAAAATAAAAATTAGATAAATGGCAAAATATATAGGAGTTCTCAGAAACAATAGGAATAGTAACAAATATCTAAATAGACAAAACAAGCAATAGACAAGATATGAGGTAAAAAGCTACAGCAACAAAAACAACAACAAAACAAAACAAACCCTGAAAAACGTTAATCTCAGCAAAAACAAATTGCACCCCCCAAAAACAACAACACCAACAAAACAAAAACCAGACAAAATTCTCCCCAAATACAAAAGATCCTCACCAGTGACCCAAAACTCTATCTCTCTGTCTCTGTCTCCTCTCTCTCTGTCTCTGTCTGTCTGTCTGTCTCTCTCAAAAAGCTAGTCTTGATCTTGACAGCAACATCTCTGCACCAAATCTGCATTGCCCTTCACGATATATAATCCCCATGACAGTACCTACCTTCTGTTTCTTTGTCCATCACACAGCACAGTATCATGTTCAGCAAGCCTTTGGGCCACGTGGAACGGACTTGGGAAACACTCTCCCAGCCTGGTAGTAAGTCAAAAACAACAAAAGTTGCTCAATGTTGACATCTAAGCATGTTTGTGGTGTGTGTGTGTGTGTGTGTGTGTGTGTGTGTGTGTGTGTGTGTGTGTGTGTGTGTGTGCGTGCGTGTGTGTGTGTGTGTGTGTGTGTGTGTGTGTGTGTGTTTGTGTGTGTGCGCGCGCGCGCGAGCGTGCGTGCTTGACTATTAATTTGATGACGTCAAAATAGCGAGTATTTAGAACAAAGAACTCTTAGTCTGACTACTCTAATCATGATGTCACTCGTCACGAAAGGAACCTTTACCAGAGAAAAATTCTCTGTTTTTACTGTTTAATTAACATCATTACTAAACAAAGATTTTTTGTAATGAAAAGGTTTGGTTTGACTGCCATAGAAAAACTATTGTTACTAAAGCAAGCTTTTTTTCGAAATGATTATTGAAGCTTTGACTGCATTATTAGCAATGTTACCAACAGAATTTTTTTTACGCAAAAGCCGTTCTTGGTTTGACTATCAATAAATAACTTTCGCTACCACCCTCATGTCCCGTGCATCCTACACACACACCTTTCAACTCAGTGCCTTCTTTCCATGGTATTAATCTGAAGTCGGTGATTTGTACACAAACACACATCATGACTGTGACTCCATGAGATTCACAAAAACAGACCGTACCATTTTTCTGGTCAAGAGAGAGAACAAAAAGGTTCCCAAAACGCAACAAAACATAACTGTTTAAACCAAAGGGCCTACACAACTCTCTCAGCATCCCACATGGGGAAACTGGTGGTGTGGTCGCGGAGGAGTAGAGTAGTGAGTTAGTACATTAGTTTGTCATTAGACAGACTAGACAGCCAGTCGCCCAAACAATCACGCGTACAAAGTTCACTCTGAAAAAAACAAAAGGACTAAAAAGCCCCAACTTGTCAAACACTTTGTGCCTTCCAGCCCCTCGCCCCCCCCCCCTTTTTTCCCCCATGAGAGGAAGAAAAAATATCAATACAGAAGCGTGTGTGTGCTGACAGCCTATGGACATTTTTTTTTCCTTTTGTTTCAACTGAACAAACGCGCGTTACCAGTCAAACTAGTCTGGATGCGAGCATCTGCGTGTGACGCTACAGTGTGTGTGTGTGTGTGTGTGTGTGTGTGTGTGTGTGTGTGTGTGTGTGTGTGTGTGTGTGTGTGACTGTGAGTGTGTGTATGTGTTGTGTGTGTGTGTGTGTGTGTGTGGTGTGTGTGTGTGTGTGTGTGTGTGTGTGTGTGTGTGTGTTTGTGACTCTGTGTGTGTGTGTGTGTGAAGGTGGTGAAAGGTTATGACAGTTAAGTTACCATTGACAGCCCAAAACACTGAGGGCGAAACAGTGCATAACGTATGTTGTATGTGTGTGTATGTGTGTGGTGTGTGTGTGTGTGTGTGTGTGTGTGTGTGTGTGTGTGTGTGTATGTGTGTTTGGGGGGGGGGGATCTAAAATGGATTCTGAGGTAGAAGAGCTAATAACACAATGTGTTTTTTCTTCAATACCCCTGCAGAAATAAACGAGCCCTTCTCTCTCTCTCATTTTTTTTTTGCTGTTTAAGGTTTTACAAACACACTTCTACATACACGCACACGCGTGCACGCGTGTTAGGGTGTATGTGTGTGAGTGTATGTATATATGCACGTAAACGTGTGGGTGTATGTGTATGCATGTGTCTGTGTGTATGTATACATAAGAGAGAGAGACTTCAGACTTCAGACTTCAGACGATTTATTCAGATAGGTCACAGCCCCTTCTGAAGGGGTGACAAACATACAAAAGTGGAAGTAAACAGCCATTCACTGTTAATTGCTTGATGAAAAAAATGAGTTATTCAATACAAATTTTGACTTACTTTCTTTTAACATTCACCAAAAATTTACATTGGCTTATTATCTGTTATTTTCTTCAAATATTTGTACAGAAAAATTGCAAAAGTTTTTAACAGTTTGCTAATTTTCAGATGCCATAAGCTGAGCTAAGCTGACCATTGAAGGATAATTCCAATATATTGGCAGAATTTAATCTTTTCTTAAGTCCTGAGGAGAAGAGAGAGAGAGAGAGAGAGAGAGAGAGAGAGAGAGAGAGAGAGAGAGAGAGGACAGAGACAGAGACAGAGAGGCAGAGAAGAGACAGAGACAGAGAGAGACGGAGACAGAGAGAGAGACAGAGAGAGACAGAGACAGAGAGACAGAGAGGGTGGGAGGAGAGAGACCGGGAAGGGTGTCTGGCGTCATGCAGGCTAAAGCCTCACACCCTGAGGGATCCAAGTCCTCCGCACCAGCAGTATGCAGCCCTGGGCAGGGACACTGGCAGGCAAGCATCCTATCCCAGACAAGGCCCCACTTCACAAAACAAAGAAGTAGCATCATAAGGTTACAGCGGCAGCAGCAGCTGAACTAACAAGTAACAAAGTAGCAGTGGAACCAGAGCAGCAGCATTGAAGTAACAGAAGTAGCAGTGGAACCAGGAGCAGCAGCAGTTGAAGTAACAGAAGTAGCAGTGGAACCAGGAGCAGCAGCAGTTGAAGTAACAGAAGTAGCAGAAGTAACAGTGGAACCAGCAGCTGGAGTAGCAGTAGCAATAAACAACGGCAGTAACAGAAGTAGTAGTAGTAGTAAGAGTAGAAAGAGTAGCATTAGTGATCAATTATTTTGCATACTAGGTACCAGAAGAAAAGCAGATCCCTGAATAAAAAAAACACGAGAGACACAAAGAGATACAGACGGTGAAACCAGTAGATTGGTCAGAACATGAAACATGAGAGGGAAAAGCATGATGAGAAACATAAAGACGCATAAATCTCACCGTCGGTGACTCTTAGAGCTCTCATTGAGGAATGAAAATTAAAAAAAAAAGAAAACAAGTAAAACAAAAACCAACATTAAAAAAAAACAAAACTGTACACAATATGTGGAGAATGCCAATGACGCAACACATAACCTGATTGGTAGTGGGAAACAAAAGGCCGAACAAAATGGGCTCACTCTAAATTAACATCATTATCAACGTCATCGCAATTTTAAAAAAAAAATACCCGTCCAAAATTCAGACCACGGATGAGTTTTTAAAGGCTAGCCCAGGAAGTCCCGAGGGAGGCAATCTGGTAGGGGAAGAGTTTATCAACACAGTCGCCGCGGCTTCAGTGGCTGATGGAACATCATTGTTAGCATCACTCCATGAATAAATAAACCGTGGTCCGCTTAGCGTGGCTGTTGGCAGCGGGTTTCGGTTGAAATGATCTGAAAAAAAGCAGGTAAACACAGCGAGAGGTATGATTCAGTGTCCTTGCTTCATTGCACGGATGTGTGTGTGTATGTGTGTGTGTGTGTGTGTGTGTGTGTGCACGTGTGTTTGTGTGTGTGTGTGTGTGTTTGTGTGTGTGTGTGTGCGTGTGTGTGTGTGTGTGTGTGTGTGTGTGTGCACGTGTGTGTGTGCGTGTGTTTGTGTGTGTTGTGTGTGTGTGTGTGTGCTGTGTGTGTGTGTGTGTGTGTGTGTGTGTGTGTGTGTGTGTGTGTGTGTGTGTGCCTTCATGCGTGCATACATGCCTGCGTAGGCGAATGTGTATTTTGAAAACGGCACCATGAGTTGGTTTACCTGTCCCGATTGGTTTGCTCTTTTCTCCCACGCTACATGTCTTTGATTCAGGACTCGGATCTTTGTCTTTCAGATGATCGATATGACAATGATATCGATTTTAGTGTGCAGCGTGTACCTGTTATGAAGAACTTTATGGCACAAGAACTTGGCGGCTGTCTCTGACAAAACTCTGCTGAAAAATGCATAAGTAGAGAAGGACTATAGAATGAAGGTCTTCTCAGAATGAAGAAAAGATAACTGAATCGGGTATGAAGATACGGATTATAGGATGAAGGTCTTATCATAATCATGGAAAAGAAAACTGAACGGGTATGCTTTAGACCAATCCAATCATGCTGTTTATCGTCCCGCGTCCACAGAGGCCCAATCAGGGTTGTCACCTTATTGAGGTTGAAGTCTCAGCTTACAACTGTGCAGTTATCTACAGATTAAAACAGGGTTAAAGCCAGCTCTACAGTCGTTTCTTGATCAACGCTCTGGCAAGAGTTAGCCCAGGATGGTCCACTGCTGTAAGGGAGAAACCACAGGAACCATACATACATGAGATAAAAGCAATACCGGAACCCTCAAAACTAACCGCACCTGCAGTGACTAACTATGTCACGTAAACATCTGTCGGTCTCGGAAGACTGTGGAAGTGCGCTCTAGGCTCAAAATCGCAAAGCCTGGGTAAGTAAGTATGAAGGGCAAGCTGTTACCTATGCAACAGACCCCCCTCCCCCTCTCCTCTCCACGACCTGAAATATTCCATTGGAAAGGCAGTCTCCTATACAAATGGTTCCAGTGCCGTTACAGGAGCCGCCAGAACGTTGCCATACAGGCCTACAGCCCCGAACTGCCCTCGAGAAAAGAATAAAAAAATAAAATAAAAACAACGCGTGAGGTTTCCTCGCCTGACATGTCACTACTAAATCTGGCATCTTTTCTTGGACTATGCTACAGAGCACAGTGTAGGAGGAATGACGACAAGGAGGACAGGGAAAGTAATGGGTAGGTACAATTCCTGAATGGACCCAGAACAGTTTCGCTGGGACCTAGGCATTGGCATACTACCCGCCACAAAGAGTAGCCGGAGCTTTTTTTTATACATAGCTAACACGACCACTGTGGTTGGAGGGACTATTGTGGTGTGTAGATAAAGACATCATAGACACACACGGGAGACAGAAAAAAGACAACACACAAAGTAATAGTTGGAGAGGTAGCAACGAGAGTGCAGCCTATCTTCAATGAGTAAAGGACGAAACAACATCAGAAAGCACCCTATCTTCACAAGGGAAAAAACGAAAATCAGAGAGAACGCTATCTTTACAGGGAAAGTAACTTTTCGAGTCGATGAAGTTATGATCTCCCGAGCCATCTTTAGGTACGCGCGCGCGCGCGCGCGCGCACACACACACACACACACAACACACACACACACACACACACACACACACACACACACACAACACACACACACACACACACACACACACCACACACACACACACACACACACACACACACACACACACCACACACACACACACACACACACACACACACACACACCACACACACACAACACACACAAACACACACACACACACAACACACCACACCACGCCACCACACAACACACACACAACACAACACATACACCCCACCCACCCGACACACATACCCCCCTCCCCCCCCCCCCCTCCCCCCCCCCCCCCCCGACACACACACTCACATAAAAGTTTGTCTGTGGAGACAGACACACTACTACCACCAAAACTGTGCATGGCATGACGGCAACCTATCACGACAAACGTGAAGTTGAATTAATCCCCCAAAGAGACGACTCCCACATGTATCGACGATCATCAGGAGAAAGCAGCAGTGCAGAAAGTGACGATCGAAATAACGATAAAACCCCGCAGACGATTAGACGGCTGCCAGAGGCTTCAATCCATACCTGTAATCATTAGCTCTAATGAAGAAGTACTGAGACCCTAGGAAGCAGACACACAGCAGGCAGATCAATCCCCACAATGATGCCTTTGTTTTGCCTTCAAAGCTGTCTGCTGCACTGCAATGCCAGACTCCACTGCCTGCCGGGGTGGTCTGGCAGTAACTAACTCCCGGTCCAGAGAGTAGGAAAGGTTAGAGGTTTGATTCTGGGGGTCTCTTAGGTAGGGTGTAGAGTCAGTGATGGTGGTATGTTAAAGGTGATAGGTTTGATTCTGAGGTCTTTCGGTGAGTGGAGTCAGTGATGGTGGTAAGTGAAAGATACAGGATTGATTCCGATGTCTTCCAGAGCGTGGAGACAGTGTGATATAGATAAAAGGTTAGAGGTTTGATTCTGAGGCTTTTCAAGGAGTGGAGTCAGTGATATTGGTAACTCCAGGGAAACCATTTTCCCAGGAATAACATCGTCTCGTGCTGGTTCGAGCCTAGGATATCAGACCATGTGCTCATTCTCTGACACTAGGACAATACCATCGACTACTTTCTTTCGGTCTGCATTTTATACTAGACTGAACTGGGTAAAAAGGACTAACTTTCATTTGGTAAATAAAAAGTCGTGTAAACGAAAGAGTTCCCTTGCAAAACTTCTGTCCCTACAAAAGGTCATGCCCTAG
>CM060326.1:41229078-41231578 GCA_030674155.1 Stramonita haemastoma | reverse complement strand
GTTTGTTTGGTTTTTTTCCCACCAAAGATTATGGGTTATTCGGTGTTGTCTGTTGCTGCTGTTTTTGCTGTTGCTTGTTGCATGCACGTTGCCGCTGATTTTGTTGCTGGTTTTTGCTGTTGTTTTCGCTATTGTTTGTTGTTGTTGCTGTGTTTCGCTATTGTTTGTTACACGTTAGTACTGTTTTTGCTATTCTTTGTTGCTCTTCTTTGTCACTGTTCTTTTTTGCTGCTGTTTTTGCTGTTCCAGCTGCTGTTTTTCCTGCTGCAGCTGATGATTTTGCCGCTGTTTTTGCTGTTGTTTGAGGATGCTGTCTTTGCTGCTACCTTTGCTGCTGCAGCTGATGTTGTTGTTACTTAATTGCTGTTGAAGGGAAAAGCAGACAAGAAAAGGAAGCAGTTTTTTTTAATATAAACAAGTGTATTTTTATATCTTTTTTATATTTACAAAAGGGAGGAGGGTGGGTTAGTGTTTAGAGCATTGCGCTTGCGATTTAACGAATGGGATTGAGCCCAGGTTGAAGCCACCACAGAAGCACCCGTTTAGGGGGATTTTTCCCCTGAAGTTAACATCAGTACGGACTTCACATCCACAAAAGTCTTTCGAATACACATGTCGAAACGCGTTCTGCCTTTCGGAAGAGTAGGCCATTTGTGTGCCAGTAAGAGCGGTTGACACAAAATAATTCTTAAAAATATGCATGCACACTCCAGTCGTGTTTATACATCATCTATGAAGTTGAAATACCACTATCTCTGAGGTAAACAAACACGGTTCCAAAAGAAAACAAAATTCGCCATTACTGCAGCATTAGTGAACCTTAAAGCTCTAGCCGTGGAACGAAAAGAAAAAAGAAAAAAAAAAGAAAATGGGTTTTTGAAAAGGCTGGCTTCCAAGCAGTTTACATAGGATAGGGCTTTACACAGGTGGAGACAATATTCGCCATCAGTACTCCATAGCAACACAGGAAGCGGAAAGTGGCTCGACAAACACAGACCTGACGCAAGAGTATCAAACTGAGACAAAGGCAGCTGGAATGACGTGGGCCGAGCTGAAGAGGATCTCCCAGAACCGAGTCCTTTTGGAGGGATGTTGTTGTGGCCCTTTGTTCTGCAGGGAATTCATAGGCTTAAGTCAAATAAAGTTAAATCACTCCATAGCTTGAGTATAATCAATGCACCTGATGAATTCCTCAGATTTCAGATTTCAGCAATAGCAGTCATAGTGCATGCAGAGCATTATATACAATCATGTTGCACCACAATCTATGAAAATACAATTGACAGGTGCCTGACTTACTGTATAGGCTAATACCTTGAAAAGCTTCGAGTGTATACTGGTTTTTTGTGTTTTTTTTGCTACAGTAGCCTATCATTCCCACCACTGAGATTTGAAGCTGCAGCTTTATGGCCCTTAGAACTGGAATCAGTTTGGTCTTTCCAAATATGATCAAAGTTTAAACTGGCTTAGTACAAAAAAACAAACCTGCAGCAAAATAACTCTTTAAAGACAGAAAATTAGAAGAAAAAAAAAAAACGACTACTTTCCGCCCCCCCCCCCACCCCCCCCCCCCCCTCAATATTCATCTCCAACTCCTTTTTCAAGCTGAAAGCTTTGAAACAAAGTTTGCCATTTTTTTCTCTACCATTTTCCTGATTTGTTTCTTCTCTTTGTAGTAAGAATTAAAATCTGAAAGAGATGAAAGAACTCAAATAAAAAACCATAACTCTGCAAGTGCTTTCTGTTACAAGCAACAAAATCACCAACAAACCAAAAAGTGCCCTTATGACTGCAAAATGTTCGTGGTGTATACACTACCTACCCTTTATTTCCCCTCTCCTGTTTTTTGCTTCTTTCTTCCTTCCTATCTTTCTTTCCTGTTTTTTTGTGTTTTTTTTAACTCACTTCTTCGATTTTTTTCTGACATACCAGCAGTTCGGATGTCTGCCGTCTAATTACTGTGCGTCTGCGAAAAAAAAAAAGCCTGGGAAACAAATTGCCTGGAGGCACATAGCTATTCCGCATGCAAAGCAAGCACGTGTGCAGGGCACTTAAGATGCTTACACGTACGCTCACACGCATGCACAGACATACAGGTACACATGCACAGACACACATGCGCGCCACACACACACACACACACACCACACGCGTGCGTGTGCACGCACACATACATACGTACACACACATGCACGTGCGCGCGAACAGATGGGCACAATTAGAAAGAAACAGAGAAGAGAGGGGTGAAAAGGTAGAGGTGGGGCAGGAAAGAAGAGTGAGAAGGATGAGACACACAGACAGATTTGACAGACACAGACAGACACAGGCAGCCGCAGACAGACAGACAGATAGTGACAAACAGACAGACAGACATACAGGGACAAACAGAGTGATAGACAGACAGAGACAGAGACGATAAACAGACAGAGATGACAGACAGAGACAAACACATACAGACAGACAGACAAGACAGACAACAGACATACAGAGAAAGAAAGAC
>CM060326.1:41211578-41224078 GCA_030674155.1 Stramonita haemastoma | reverse complement strand
ACTAAGAAGATGATGATGATAAAGACGCTAGCTGCCATAACAAAAAATGTAACAATTAGGATTTGAAAGATATGCTAGCTGCTATAGAAAATGTATAATTATTATAGGTTTTGAGAGGTAGATGTTTCCACTCTGCCCTGTCTTTTTATACTATCCCTACTGAGGATATTGGAAGTAAACTGTAACATTACTACACAACCTAAATTCCCTCCCCCTACCCCACCCCCCACCTGAAAAAGTATTACAACACCCCCCTCCTCCCCCCCCCCCCCAAAAAAAAAAATTCAACTAACTTTAAAACCCACCAAAGAAACAAAAACATCCCCAAAAATCAGGAAACAAAAAAGACAGAATGTCTAATCGTTTTTTTATATTTTATTTTGATGGTTCTTTTGTGCTGTAGAGAGGGATGAGGGGGTGGGGAAATGGCGGAATAAATTTGAATCTCAAACAGGCAGCAGGAATAATCATACTGGCTTTTGTCGTTATCAAAGAAAACCCTAGGGAAGGTACAAAAAAAAATTCGCCCTGTTTTTCGATATATCTTGATTTCTCCAACACCAGCCCAGCATTTTGAAAGGAAATAAACAAACAACAAACAAAACAAAGAAAATAAAACAGAAACATTGGAATAAAGAAGATAAAACAAAGAAAGAAAATGGTCAATCACACACACACACACCACACACACACACACACACACACACACACACACACACACACACACACACACACACACACACACACACATCCCCCCTCCCCTCACTCCTACTCTCTCCCTCTCTCTCCTCTCTCTCTCTCCCAAAAGGAGTATTACACACTCCATGCGTCACAAAGAAGCATGCTAGCATGCACGGACATAACCCAACACGCATACGTAACCAGCAAAATATACACTTAGCCTGCAGAATGTAAAAAAAAGCCCTGCTGCTAACTCATAATTATGGCAAACAACTTGTGTGTGTGATTAGTATGTACAGAACAATGCAATACACGTACGCAAGGCATATTAACACAGCAAGGACCAGACTAGTGCCATTAACATTGCTGTTTTGTATTTTTGTTGTCAACCCTGAAGTAGGTCTTGATAGTCCATTGATCATTTTGATTAAAGTATAAAGCCAAGTAATCATCAACACGTATAACACTAAGACTAATTGATACATAATAAATAATACCTCGGGAGTGAATGTGAAACAAGTTTATGCAATGCTAAAAAACAATATATAGAGAGAAAAGAAGGAAAGAAAGAAAGAAAGAAAGATAGATAGATAGATAGATAGATAGATAGATAGATAGATAGATAGATAGATAGATAGATAGAGAGACAGAGAGACAGACAGACAGAGAGACAGACAGACAAGAGAGAGAGAGAGAAGGAGAGAGAGAGAGAGAGAGAGAGAGAGAGAGAGAGAGAGAGAGAGAGAGAGAGGAGAGAGAGAGAGAGAGAGAGTGAGAGAGAAGAGAGAGAGAGAGAGGACAGAGAGAGAGAGAGACAGAGAGAGAGAGAAAGACAGAGACAGAGACAGAGACAGACAGACAGACAGACAGACAGGACAGGACAGACAGACAGAGAGAGCTGTTGAACAACTCACTGAATAATGGACATCCTGGCTTTGAAAACTTCACTTAGACACTCAGAGACTTCTCATAACATTCTTGCATTGTAAAGGTCAACAGTTTGTTACAAAAAATACCTGCGTCTCCCTATGAAGCTTATGAAACATCCACGCACAAAACAAAATAAGAAAAACAAACCCAACATTTTCAACAGTAAGTAATGCGAGAGTTTAAAAACCAATCGAAAAGTGAGTTTGAAAACCAAACGAGCATAATTCAACAGTAAGATTAGCAAATGAAAGAAGATCACAGGTTCGATTTGGAGTCATTTCTCTTTTTTTTTAATTATCGCACGAACCTTTGTTGATGTGTACACAAACACACAACGTATATGCACACACACAAAAATACACAGCAACAACAACAGAAAATATTACCGACTCTAAATACTGAAATCAATGCCAGTGGTGGCACATTTATTGTAAAAGTCCATTACAAAAAAAATAAGTGTGTATGTCCACAGGCAGTCATAGTCCATCATCTGCAAAAATACCTACACTTTCCAAATAGGAACTCACTCATTGTTTCCTTCATGCACATTGTTTTGAAGGTGTTATATACAAATACATATATATATATATATATATATATATATATATATATATATATATATATATATATATATATATATATATATATATATATATATATATATATATATACGTCTGTAATCAAGTCTGAAGTGTCTATGTTCGCATCTTAACGCGTGTTTCTCTCTCTCTCTCTCTCTCTCTCTCTCTCTCTCTCTCTCTCTCTCTCTCTCTCTCTCTCTCTCTCTCTCTCTCTCTCTCTCTCTCTCTCTCTCCTCTCTCTCTCCCTCCCTCCACTCCCTCCCTCCTCACTCTCCCTCCCTTCCTCCCTCCCTCCTTCCCTCCCTCCCTCATACAACCCATCACAAATCGTCACACCACCATATTCTGATTGTAAGATCCTCCACCACCACTGGACCCCCCAAGGTAGCGAGCAGAGCTCTCCCCGGCCCTGTAGTTCAAATCCAGCTGCCTGTAATCCGCATACAAGTCTTCCGGAGGCACACTGAAACTGCCGGAAGTCGTGGTATTCAAATCACTCTCGTCATCACGAATCGAATCCGTCGACACAAAACGTTCTCGGCTGCCCAAGTCTGTCACTTCGGGAGCGAAACGGACGCTGTTGGTTGAAGGTTTGTTTCCGCTGCTGCCTCGGAACTGTCCTCCGTGAGTGAAGTACGGTCTGGGATTGTTCGAGCTTCTGCTGCTACTAGCACTAGAAGATTCTGGAATTGGAGAGCTGTGGTTAAGTCTGTTGGTGTCCCCACTCCCTCCACCACCACTACCTCCACCACTCGTGCTACTTTTTCCCAAAGGGTACATGCCAGCACTTCCTCCTCCTCCTCCTCCTCCTCCTCCTAAACGTAGCGGACGGGGTGGTGGGGGGTCTTGGTGGCGAGGGCTGGAGCTGCGGTGGTGGTGGTGGGGGGTGGTGACTATGGGGGGGGGATGATGAGGGTGAGGCTGGGGGTGGGAATAGGCGTAGGGGGCGGGGGAGAGGGGGGCGTCGTGGCTGTGGTTGGCCAGGTCTTCGTCGCTGCCGTGACCGCTGTCTCCCGTGGTGGTCTCTGCCGAGCTGGTGCTGTGGAAATCGTCTGCTCTGCGGGTCACCTCCACCTGTAAAGGAGTCTGCAACATGGCCAGTAGTGATAAGGGTGTGATGAGTGATGGGTGCTTATGTGTAGGGGTGTGATGGTAGTAGTGGTTGTGGTGGTGGTAGGAGTAGGAGTAGTAGGAGGAGTAGGAGTAGGAGAAGAAGTAGAAGTCGTAGGAGTAGGAGGAAGAGAATAGTAGTAGTAGTAGTAGTAGTAGTAGTAGTAGTAGTAGTAGTAGTAGTAGTAGTAGTGGTAGTAGTAGTAGTAGTATAGTAGTAGTAGTAGTAGTAGTAGTAGTAGTAGTAGTAGTAGTAGTAGTAGTAACAGCGGCAGTAGTATCAGAATAATAACAACAATACTACTACTACTACTACTTACTACTACTACTACTACTACTACTACTACTACTACTACTACTACTACTACTACTACTTCTACTACTGCTACTGCTACTACTACTACTACTACTACTACTACTACTAGTAGCAGCAGTAGTAGAAGTGGTAGCGGTAGCAGTAGCATTAGCTTTTGTTGCTAAGGATGTTGAGATAATACTAATATCAACAGCAGCAAAAAAAAAAAAAAGAAAAGGACAGTATTACTTTACTGACTAACCTAAATAAAACAATCCCAAAACCGTAAAAAATAAACCTAATTTCAAAAAGAAGAGGAATCCACCAGCTAAACTTGCCATCAACACTGATAACAATGACAAAAGATGTATGTATATTTGTGACGACGGTCATGATGACAAAAATAACAACGAGGACGATGATGATGTTGTTGGGTTTTTTAATTTAATGTGTATGATGACAGCACTGCAATAACGATGTAATCATAAAAATGGCAATAATATCCGGGTATTCCGCAAGGTAGGTTGCATAATTCAGCAGAGCCTGGGGTAACTACAGAGAAAAAGACATTACCTTGTTCATAATTAATGAAGAAGAACAGGACATTGACACACGAACCAAAAAAAAAAGAAAAGAAAAGAAAAGAAAAAAACTATCCCCTTAATAATGTGATTTACTCGTTATGTTCTTCTGCGTGTGAACTAAACGATTTGTAGAGCTGGCTGGCTAGGTGGGCGGCTGGGTGGGTGGGTGGCTGGTTGTGTGTGTGTGTGTGTGTGTGTGTGTGTGTGTGTGTGTGTGTGTGTGTGTGTGTGTGTGTGTGTGTGGTGGGTGTGAGTGTGGGTGGGTGTGTGTGTGGGTGTGGTGTGGGGGTGTGTGTGGTTGCCTGATTGCTTGCTCCGTTATTTTAATTTGGTATGTTGTTATGTTCATCCGCTTGCGAGTTTTGTCAAGAGAGAGGGTAAGACATATATCCATACAGACATTTAACAGAGAGACAGACTGACAAACTGACAGACATACCAGCAGACTGGCAGGCAGACAAGTAGACAAACAGAAAAAAAACACAGACAGGCAGACAGACAGACAAATAGACAAACAGAAAAAGACAAACAGATGGACAGTCTCTCTCTCTCTCTCTCTCTCTCTCTCTCTCTCTCTCTTCTCTCTCTCTCTCTCTCTCTCTCTCTCTCTCTCTCTCTCTCTCCTCTCTCTCTCTCACTCCAAAACACACACACACACACACAACATACTCACACGCAACACACACACACACACACACTAAACACAGAATGACTATATAGATTTATATGTCTGCTGATCTGCTCGTTCATAGCCAGCAAGCCGGCCTGATAATTCTTCAGAGTGTATGAAGAGAGTGAGAGAGAGGTACGTGCGTTAGCCTAAGGTTAGCGCCTGGTATACATTAGGAAGACATTGAAGTGTTATAGTTCGTAAACCAGTAAAACGAACAGGAGAAAGAGATGGCTTAGGAAACAAGACAGGCCACTGGAAACGTGAAGCCGCAAGCCATAAGACAGAAATATTAAAAAACAGGAGAAAGCATGGCGTTCTAAAAAGAATCCTGAACAAATCTCGAGGCTATATGAACACACGAGAAAAAAAAATGACGCGTTTATTAAAAAGAAACTAAAGTAAACAGGAAAACAGAAAGACGATGTTTTCTTTTCAGAATGGGTTTTTTTTTTCTTCCGAAAATCATTTTTACTTGTCATTTTAAGAGCTTGCCTCGAGAAAAGAACTCAAGAATTCAGCAGGAAGTTTTAAAAGCCGATTTTTTTTTTCCAGGGTTTTCTTTTTATCGCACTGCACAGAAGTGCAAAACAAACAAGTCTGTCCCGCTCTTGCCGCTAGTCTGCTAACTGCTTCGGTGGAGTGAGGAGGGGGGGGGGGGGTAGGGGGGGAGAGAGAGAGAGAGAGAGAGGGGGGGGGGGGGGTAAGAAAATGTCTGGTATTCAGTAATGAGGAAAGTGAAGACGGCTAAGCAGAGTTCTTTGTGTGAAGGGGATGGATGTGCATCTTCTCTTCTTTAACGGGTGTTTCAGATGTAAAATCTCAGTCGTTTTCAACATCATCAGTAATAGCTTTTATCGTCGACAGTCACCGTAGTCTTCTCATCATCATCATCATCATCTAGCAGCAGCAGCAGCAGCAGCAGCAGCGCACACAGCAGCAGTAGTAGTAGCAGGAGTTATAGTAGTATGTCATTCTATTTCTATTTATCCACTGTATGTCACAGAAGATTTCTCTGCTTGAAATTCGGGCTTCCCTTCCCAGGGAGATGCGTTGCCACAAGTGCAGCGCCTACACACTTTTTCTTTTTCCTGTCTGCAACGTATTTGTTTTCCTATCGAGTGATTTTTTTCTACAGAATTTTACCAGGGACGATCCCTTGTTGCTGTGCGTTCTTTTACATGCGCTAAATAATGATGTGTAACACAAGAGACCCGGTTTATCGTCTCATACGAAAGACTAGCACCAGACCACCACTCGATCATGGTTAATGGATGGGGGAAGTTTGGGGCCCAAAAGCAGCTGCTGCTGCTGCAGCAGCTAGCAGCAGCAGCAGCAGTAGTGGTAGTAGTAGTAGTAGTAATAGTAGTAGTAGTATAGTAGTAGTATAGTAGTAGTATAGTAGTAGTAGTAGTTAGTAGTAGTAGTAGTAGTAGTGGTGGTTATACTTAGTAGAAGTAGTAGTAGTGGTAGCAGCAACAACAGCAGTAACAGCAGCATTCCTAGTCACCCTATGAAAACACTACGCACACACACTACAATCCGCCACCTTTTACCATCTCAACAACAACAACTACAACAACAACAACAGCAACAGCAGCATCTCACCTTTCTTCCTGCAGTAAGCGGCAGCTGCAGCCGCTGGGAGCCTGGGTGATGGGGGAAAGCCATCAGGTCCTGAGAGCCCAGAGTGAAGGTTCCCCCATCCGTGCTCTGGTGAGGGTAGCGGGGGTGGGGGTCGTAGCCACACTCTGAAAAACCCGCCTCCGATGGTGTTGGTCTTGGATTCGATTCCAGTGCTGACTGCAGACACCTGTGCAATAAACAAGGTTCTGTGTTAGTTAACTTGGATGAAGTTAAGAGCTTTAATGAAGGGGAGATTGGGGGTGGGGGATGGGGGGTGGGGGGGTGAACTTGGTGCTGGGAGCGTTGAGCATTGCGCGCGGGATTTGCTGACCTGGGTTTAAATTTCGTTTATAGAGATTTTGTTTCCTATGGAGTTAACATCAGTGCTGACTCACTCCCCCAAACAGTCCTTCGGAGGAGACTATAAACTGAGGTCCCGTGTGAAAACACACGCAGAACATCTTGCGAACACGTAAAAACATGTTCTACATTTTGAAAGAATAAAAGGTGGTCCATAACCTATGTGGTCGAAAGTGCAGAGGGTATCAGAGACCTCAGCTTCTCCAGGGCCTAGCATATTGAGGGTGAGCCCATCTCCTCTCCCTCACTGCTTTGCCTTCCCTGAACCTAAAGAGGCAAGTTACCCTTTGAAGCTGGATAAACTGGGGGATTGTACTGGAGCCAAGGCGTGCAAACGGTCACCCATCCACTTGGTAACCACGTTCGATGCTCCTAACATTAGCTTGGTAAAAAGTGAGTGCTCTGAGCTATCCTGTCCCCTTAGAGTATAGTAGGTTATTGTGTGCCAGTGAGAACAGATAATGAAATTTACAAAACAGTATGCACACAGGGACTGAATGTAAAAAAAAGCACACGAGTACTTATTACATTTCCATTATCCTCGAAGTAAACTAATAAAATTTCTGCATAACAAGGTGGTTGAATCGTGGGTTGTACTGAAGGATGACAAAATCATGAGCAAACAAGAAAAGGGCCAACAATAGTACAGCGAGACTCTCTCTCTGTCTGTCTTCTGTCTGTCTGTCTGTCTGTCTGTCTGTCTTGTCTTGTCTGCTGCTGTCTCTGCTCGTTTCCTGTTCTTCTCTCTCTCTCTATCCGTGCATATGTGTGTGTACGTACACGCGAAAGCGCGTGTCTGTAGCTACGTGTATGTGTGTGGGGGGGGGGGAGAGGGAGATGGAGAGAGAGAGAGAGAGGCAGAGACAGAGACAGAGAGAGACAGAGAGAGATAGAGACACAGAGAGAGACAGGGAGCAAGAGACGCAGGGAGAGACATTGAAACTTTTTATTGAGGGAAAATAAAAGAATAAGCACACATGATAGCTTTTTTATTTATTTAACCTTTAACCACCATTAAAAAATCATAATAACAAAATCCAACAAACAAACAAAGTAGCTTTTCAAAAGCATCAGCATTTGCTACTGTTTCACTATCACCACCACCCCCATCACTGCCTTTCAGAACACTCAAAGCCAAAACAAAAAACCCCATGAAGTACAAACAATGTAAGAAATGAACTTCAGAATACACAGAGTAGTAGAAAAAAAACCTCAAACAAATGAATCGTTAAAAATGAGGACAAGTAAACTGAAAACTGAATGAATAGGTTAAAAAAAAATGCCCCCCCCCCCCCCCTCTCCCCCTAATGTTTCTTGGTTACATATTAGTCAGACAACTCATTAAAAATAGTTAAAGAAAAAAGTTCCTTTTACTTGAAGCTGCTTTTTTGCATCCCTGTCAAAATATCTCACCGATCAATCAATACTCAAGCAAAACCTTAAACAGTTAAGCAAAACAAGCCACCTGCTAAACGATTTCTTATATTTTTAATGCACACTTCTGTTTCTCCAGAACAGTTTTGGGCTAAGTCACGTGGATGACTTTTGTTGATTTTTTTTTCCACTTCGAGTTGTTATGTTGGTGTTTGTTTTATTCTTATATCATTTGTTTGATTTTTTTTTTTACAAAACCCTGGCGAAAAAAACAGACTATAGTACTTACAATAATATTATCGCTTATTTGCAAGTGATTTAAATATGCATTTCAGTCCATTCTCAAGAAGGGAGACAATCTGCTGTGGGTAATTTACCACTCACACTCCCATCCACCCCAAACCGCCTCTTGCATAACCATCCATCTTCATTCCTTCACAGTCTCAATAATTTCCACGTCATTGTTAAACTTTTTTATAACGCAAACTCCAGAAAGAAAGCAGGCCCACTGAGGACACTCAGTAAAGAAGACCCTGTAGTGTTGCCGAATCGCTTCCAAAACTTGTTCAACACAGTGTCTGTTGTACCTCAGTACAACGCAGACACCGCCTCCTCCTGCAAAAGTCTTGACGTCCTGCCTGTCTAATCTGCTAAATTAGTTATGGTGTGGAGCCAGACTGAGTGAAAGTTCTCTTTCGGTCCTTTGGTGTGTCGCAAAGTGGTTAGTTTTCGTAAAATGGACAGGCTCATCGTGAAAAAGAACTTCTACCGGGGTCTGGAATCTTCTTTCGGGTGAAAAAATACTCAAACCAAACCGCTTTATTTTTGGCAGGTGGGCTGCCAATGCAAAGACAGCAAATTGCGAGACAAACGATTACAAATCTGACTGTTCATACTATCTTTGTGAGCGTGAAAATTGGTTAAAACAACTGGTTTTTTTCCCGGGATAATTAGGGAGTACTCGATTATATGTTGACATATGGCCTTGACTTACTGCTGTCATTTGTTTTTATTGCCATGTTTTTTTTAGTCGTGTTTGTATGCGTGTTAACATACACGATAGGCTCAGCGGTTTAAAAATAATTTCCAGTTACATTTAGACAAGGTTTGCGCAGTTGAAGGCCTACTCCAGTTAGCGACAAGAAAACCATTTAGCGACACCACAGTCGTTCTTTCCCCCACTCTGTCCTTTCTTGTTTTAGTTTTCACTGTGTGGCTGGCCTGCAGCTTGTCACCATTTTCCCCAGTGACCGTCATCAATCCTTTCCATTCACTCACCAATCCTTTCCATTCAGTCATCAATCTTTCCATTCACTCACCAATCCTTTCCATTCAGTCATCAATCCTTTCCATTCAGTCACCAATCTTTCCAGTCCCTTCTGACTTCTCCCTCAGGAAAGACTACTACAGATTAAAATTGAAGCGTGATAGGTTTTTTTTTTTTTATTTAACACTTTTAACAGGTTTCATTTTCTGACAAGTTCTTTTTCTCTTTTTAACAAGACAACTTTTGAGTAGTGACACAAGTGTACATTTCCTATGAGGATTGTGTCCTTTACCAGGAATGGAAGAACTAAAGCCCATTACTTTAAGTGAGAAAACCGAAAGCACATAACAAACAACTCTTTTATTTCTGTAACAGTAAATTCTTGAAGATTCGTCAGGAGGAAATACTCATTCTTGATGACAGCTTATGCAGTACTCTGCAGTAAAGCAAGGCGACAGGCTAACCTCCCTTGATTAAATTCTGCCTGGCTAGTCTACCCCTGTGTTTTAACCCTTTGTTAAAAAAAGGATGCTTCCCTTAACGGTGCTACCTTGGTTTAAAACCTGAATCATCTAAGATACACTGGATTCATTAAGCAGCACAGTGAAACTAACACTATAACAAACATAACAAACATACTGCAATGAAATACTGAAAAAAAAGGCCAGACAGAGAGAAGCGAGAAGGTTTTTCCAATGGTATGGGAGCAAGAAAAGAAGATAGAAGAAGAAGAAAAAAAATTTGAGGGGAAAAAAAAGGAGGAAAACAGGGCCATAAAAGTGAAGAAAACTCCAGAAACTCATCAGGGCCTGTAACTGAATTCCCTCCTAACCCCCACCCCTCCTTCCTTCCCCTCTCACTTAGTTTAAAAGCAGGGGCGGTCGTCTAGGCTTTGCTGTGCCATGGAGTCGTTAACTTGTTCAAACGGAAGCAACGCCGAAACAAGCGACGCAATTAGTGGATCAAAGGAAGAAGGCGAAGTAACCCCCCCCCACCACCACCACCACTACTCCACCTCTCCTTCCCCCCTTGACCCAGACTAGGGAGTGTTTCATTTCCCTACTCCTCAACAAAGTTTAAACGTTTTGGCAAGTTTAGCGTTCTTTTTCTCTCACTGTTTACTCCTGCTACACACTTTCCTTCTATTCTGTCTCTCTGTTTCTCTCTCTGTACCTCTTCTTCTCTCTCTCTCTGTCTCTGTATCTGTCTCTCTGTCTCTCTCTGTCTCTGTCTGTCTGCTGTCTGTCTGTCTGTCTGTCTGTCTGTCTGTCTGTCTCTCTTCTCTCTCTCTCTCTCTCTCTCTCTCTCTCTCTCTCTCTCTCCTCTCTCTCTCTCTCTCTCTCTCTCTCTCTCTCTCTCTCCCAGGGGACTGGATTAAAAAAAAAAGCACACGAGTGCTTATCCATTATCCTCGAATAAAAGAATTTGCCTCGCCTTGCCTTGCCTTGGAAAGAATTTGCTCCTCTCTCTCTCTCTCTCTCTCTCTCTCTCTCTCTCTCTCTCTCTCTCTCTCTCTCTCTTCTCTCTCTCTCTCTCTCTCTCTCTCTTCTCTTCTCTTCTCTTCTCTTCTCTTCTCTTCTCTTCAAGGCAATATTATATCCTTTTTATCACACGACCTTTTGTAAAGTGCCTTCAGATAAGTAGCCTACTTACTGGATGAAACTACTGACTTTCCCTCGCCCTTGTCTGGTTGATGTAGGCAATCTTTAGGCCATGATGGACATATACATATTGGTCAGGAGAACCAGGATCAGGCCATTTTCTTTCACACATGGAGTTAGTTCCATTGCCTGGGTTTTTTTTTATTAAAAAAAGTGTTAAACTGTACATGAGTTTAGAAGTTAAAGCCAACCGTCTTTGTTCCTATGAAGAAAGTTGGCATTGGGATATAGGGAAAGTAACATAGATATGGCTGGTTTTTCTTCCTTTCATTACGTAATTTCCAGGCTGAAAGCTATATCTTTCGGCAGTACTGATAACATCACCACGAACTATGACATGTTCGGATTCACAACTCTTTGTTTGAACACAGACATCCCCCCAAACAACCCCCCCCCAAAAAAAAAACAACAACAACAAAAACACACAACACACGAAACAAAAACAAACAACAACAACAAACCCAAAAATGTTCCAGCCTGGCACATCCACAATCCTTTAAGTGGGAGCATGGCTGCCTATTATACACGGGACATAGTTGAAAACAGTCATACAGGCCTCTCCATATTATTCGGCATACACTAGTCATAGCGCAGTCTCACATTTGCGATTAACGTTTTTTTCAAGTGTGAGGAAAAAACAAAGTGCTCAATTATTATTCTGGGTGACTCACAGTACTTGTTACGTTGGAGAAAAAGAGCTCAATATCCATTACTCATCTATAAAGCATAAAACAATGTAGTAACACACCAGCAAAAACAAAACTACATAAACAATACCAGTCATCTATTACACAGGATTTACCTCCCCTAACTTCTCTCTCTCTCTCTCTCTCTCTCTCTCTCTCTCTCTCTCTCTCTCTCTCTCTCTCTCTCTCTCTCTCTCTCTCTCTCTTTAAAGTAAGAATATTATGTTAAAATGTTTTGATATGTTTTTTAAAATTTTTTTTTATTGGATTGCTCTCATCGCAGCTGTTCCCTCAATTCTAATCTGCTTGATTTATTTAATTATAATCAGTATATCTGCTCTGGCATTAATGTTCGGGTCAGTTAGGGGTTATGTGTTTGTTGAATTCATAGGCCGTATTCTTTCTTTCTTTTTTTTAAAAAAAATGATTATCAGTGTGTCTAGTGGGGATTATGCATCTGTTGAGAGTATACCTATTATTTTTTTCTGAAATTATAGGTTGAACTTTAATTGTTGGTGATTGTGTTTTTTTTCTTTTGTTATATTTCGTTGTTGTTTTCTGTTTGGTTGTTTTTGTGCTTTTTTGGGGGGGGGATTGTTTATTGGGTTTTTGTGGTTTTTTTTTGTTTGTTTCTGTCAGGGGAGGGGGGGCTGATATTCCCTAATCAGGGCAAGG
>CM060326.1:41196578-41201578 GCA_030674155.1 Stramonita haemastoma | reverse complement strand
CCCCCTGACTGATCTTGGGCAACACACATATCGATTTTTTTTTTCTGCGCTGAGAACATTTTCCTGGCTTCATACACTCCTAAAGAGGTTTTAAATAGTGAAAGTGAAGGAATTGGTTTACAGGAAAATGAGTTGGTGATAGACTCTGTGTGTGTGTGTGTGTGTGTGTGTGTGTGTGTGTGTGTGTATGTGTGTGGTGTGTGTGTGTGTGTGTGTGTGTGTGTGTGTGTGTGTTGTTTGTGTGTGTGTGTGTGTTGTGTGTGTGTATGTGTGTGTGTTTGTGTGTGTGTGTTGTGTGTGTGTGTGTGTGTGTGAGTGTGTGTGTGTGTGGTGTGTTGTTGTGTGTGTGTGTGTGTGTGTGTGTGTGTGTGTGTGTGTTTGTGTTGTGTGTGTGTGTGTGTGTGTGTGTGTGTGTGTGTGTGTGTGTGTGTATGTACACAACCTATATCTTTAAGTAGTTTCACAACTTCAACAACAACAAAACCATTTTACATCTGTTTGACTTTTGTAAATGCTTGTTTTCGGACGCACATTTCTTTATTAATTCACTGAAAAAACCCTCAGGCCTAGTTAAATTCTTTCAGGTAAATTAGCACGATTTTCAGATGAACATTTAATTCATTTGTAAAATGGCAAAGTTCATTTGGCTTGCATACAGGATAACAATTATGAAATGTCAATGAAAATGGGATACTGTGTGCAAGCCAAGGGAATTTCGCAATTTTCAGATGACTTTAATCAGTTCTATCTTCATTCTGATCATCAACATACACACACACATCAAACGTGTCTGTTCTATTTTCACTCTGTTCATTACCACACACATCAAACGTGGTCCGTTCTATTTTCACTCTATTTATTATTTTAAACCCCCCACACCAATCGTGTTTGTTTTATCTTCACTCTGTTTCATGAATAAACACATCAAACGTATCTGTTTTGATACTATTCCGACACTAATTTGACAACGAAGCAAACAGAGTGTACAAATAAAAACATCAAACAGATCTCTTAAGTGTACAAAATGTATTATACATACATGACAACTCACACATTAACAATGATCACAATGAAAACACACCACATGCCGACTGGAGTGTAAGCACTTGGGCACGTGCATGGTTATTGGATTCCGTACGTAGTGCACAGATGCTGCCAAAGACATCCAAAGCTCTGTGAGGCTGATTAATTAATAGTACTAGAGTTCTGCTGGTCATAAAACCACAATCATCACTCCACCCCTACCACACACACCCTGTCACTCTGCTGGTCACTTTCCAACAGGTGGGGCCATATGATGACTCTTTGGATACATGTACTTACTTCTGTTTCTTGTTTGCATGTGGGTGTGGAATGGATGCATGGAGGAGTGGTGGTGGTGGTGGTGGTGGTGGTGGTGGTGGTGGTGGTGGTGCAGAGATGGGGAGGTTATGGGTGAGAATAGGGAAAGGAGGTGGGCTAGGGGAAGAGTGAGAGAGGGGGACGCAGAGAGAGGGGGGGGAGGGGAGAGAGGGGAGAGAGAGAGAGGGGGAGAGAGGAGAGGGGAGAGAGAGAGAGAGAGAGAAGAGAGAGAGAGAGAGAGAGAGAGAGAGAGAGAGAGAGAGAGAGAGAGAGAGAGAGAGAGAGAGAGAGAGAGAGAGAATGGAAAGGGGGCAGATACAGAGAGACAAGGAGAGACAGAGACACAGAGACAGACAGACAGACAGAGGAGGGGGGACAGATGCACAGACATAGAGAGACCGAGACCGAGAGACAGACAGAGATGGGGCAGAGAGAGACAAGTATATATATATATATATATATTATCCCTTCTTTACAAATTATTTCATTATATATTTAATAACTAACAATGTGTTAAGCCTAAGTAGATTACTCTCTATCCAGAATACTGCTTCTTTATTTGAAACTTTTCAATGTTATTAAGCACAGACTACATACAAACCAGACACACCACCACCACAGACAAAAGTACAGCCAAAAACAGACACCAGTCCACACATAACACCTGACAGAACAACATCACAATGCCAAGAATGTACAAACCCCCTCTATATACCCACACACACACAGAGACAATAATAATCAGACAATAATTTATCGCCAAACTTCCAACCCACGAATTGTAGACAGTTCTCCAAGCCTACCACAGATAACTCAAGACAAGTGTCCTCTCTTCTCACACTACTCTCTCCTCCACTTTCAACTCCACCCCTTTAAAAAGACTCTACTGGGGTATGTACCCCATGACTGACGGATACCTAGGGTAGGGGTGACGACCTCCCCACCCTGGAATGCTCGGGTGGGCAAATCGCTTCCAGTGCTGGCCCCATCTCACGACAAAAGCGTTTCCCCCGAAACTGTGGGGTGCTGGTTCGGAATAGATAGGTTTTCGAGCGAGTGAGCAGGGAGCAAGCGGCGCTACGCCCTGTGACAAATGTAATGATGATGTGGTCTTAATGTCTTCATAACGCATTGCTTCACTCACAGTAGCTAGATCTATCTACTTGCTTTTGCTGACCAGAATGTCAATAATGACAGGGCTAGGGGGAGCTTCTGAGATGGGATGACATCTTTCTTTCTTTCTTTCTTTCTGCTTCACTGAAAACTAGTTTCTTTTCTTATTGTTTGTTTTGCTTATCTGTAGTCTTTTTTTTTCTTTTTTTTGTTATTTCTTCCTTTTCTCTTCTTTTTGTGTTATTTATTTATTTTGTGTGTGTGTGTGTGTGTGTGTGTGTGTGTGTGTGTGTGTGTGTGTGTGTGTGTGTGTGTGTGTGTGTGTGTGTGTGTGTGTGTGTGTGTGTGTCCACGATGGAGTGAGTGTGTAAGTATGTCTTTTTTCCTTCTTTAGTTTCGTGTCTCTTCACTCAAAGGGGTATTACAAATGTGCATAATTATTTTATATAATTTTGCCTTTTATATTTCTTATTTCATATTTATTCTTTTATTTGAAGATATCGCACTTAAGTTCTTTTCGACATCCACTACCCGTGTGCATGCGATTTTAATGCACTCACAACCTACTCTTCAAAAAGGCAGATTACTTTTTGACGTCTGTGAAAGATGTTCTCTATGCGTTCGCACATAGGGCCTCAGTTTATAGTCTCATCGAAGGATCATAGGTGTGAGCGAGTGCCATTTTAGTCATGCATATGTCTATAAGTGCATGCATGTGCGTACGACAGCAAATTATACACTATAATGATATGGTAAAAGCACATCCATGCATATCTGCTCAGTGTGTGTGTGTGTGTGTGTGTGTGTGTGTGTGTGTGTGTGTGTGTGTGTGTGTGTGTGTGTGTGTGTGTGTGTGTGAGGGCAATGCGCACGTGTTTGTGTGTGTGTGTGTGCGTGCGTGCATGTGTGTGGTGGGGCATACGTGTGTGTATGTGTGTGTGCATATGTGTGCGTGTGTGTCTGTGTGCATGTGTGTGTGCATATGCACGTACCAGTACTCATCCACTCCGGTACGTGTGTACGTGTGAGTCTGTAACACATATAACAAAACTGCAGCTGACTCTGTGACACGCAGGACAGGACAGGACAGGACAGTGCTGCTGATAGCTTGAAGAGTGTGGTGGTGCTGTAGATAAGGAGGGAGAGAGGGGAGAGGGAGCTTTGCGGAGGTCTGATATCAGCTGGCTGACAGTGAGTCTGGCTTTGTGGGATGGCTCAGGGATGAGTCATTTATATCGCCTGCCAGTCCGCACTGTAGATCCGCGCTTTTCAAGGCATGGCCACACAAACCCTCCTTACCTCCTACCTGACAGCAAACTGTATCTCGTCTGGTGTGACACTGTGCAATGAAAGAGATGTCTATAACCCCCTACACACACACACACACACACACACACACACACACACACACACACACACACACACACACACACACACACACACACACCCTCTGCTCTCCCTCTCCCCATTTCAAACATTTTTTTTTGTTTTGCATTTTTGATAAGCAATTTTTAAGAGGCAAATGGTTTGGAAAGTTTAATTGAAAGCTATAACTAATAAAATTATGGTATGAAATAGTCGGCACTGGTCAGTCTCGGAAGACTATAGAGTTGCGCTCCAGTCTCTAGAGCGCAAAGTCTGTGAGGGAGAAAGACTTCATCCTGTTCTGGCAGAGCAAAACCATCAGACGAGGTCAGAGAATACGGCATTGGATTTGCAGTTAGAAACAGCTTGACGGTATCTGTAACCCCACCAGCAGAAGGAAGAGAACGTATCCTGTCTTTCCGACTCCAGACATTCTCAGGACCAGTCAGTCTAATCAGTGCCCGTGCACAACTGTTATATCCACAACAGAAGCAAAAGACAAGTTTTATGACGACCTCAGCGATACTATAAGAATTCCTAACAAAGAACTACTGTTCATCGCCTGCGATTTCAACGCCAGAAAAGTGATGTTACACGAGATAGGGAGGGGGAGTGATTAGATGAGGGCTTTAAAGCAAAGATTTTGTGTGTATCAAAATTTCGATTCCAAACGATACAAAAATGTTGCAAACACGTTACAAAGAAACGAAAATCGAATAAGTGAGCAGAAAAACCAAACAGTATGCTAAAAGCAAATCACATTCTGACAGTAAAACCGTTACAGTCTCACGGTCATTTTTACAAAAAAAAGAAATTATTAGATATGGCATCAGAGACAGTGCTATTTCGTATAATAAGTTTGGATTGATTAGAACCTCGTTCACAGATTTATCCTGAAAGACTGGTAGGAACTTTTTATAGCCCTATTCGATTCAATTAAATCACTCTATTATCTCCTAAACAGAGAAATTCAAGGGGCTTACAAGCCATACATAAAAAACAGTAAACATGTAAATTATGACATCACGGATATATACCACAAGACAGTATCGACATCTGCACGCATCCACCACAGTATAAAGAGCTCCCACAAATCTGCAATACCTCATCCAGTTATACACTCACCAAGTAAAATAACAAACTGCTGTGCACCAGTATGCTTACGCATCTACGCACTTCCT
>CM060326.1:41181578-41191578 GCA_030674155.1 Stramonita haemastoma | reverse complement strand
ATTTCTTACTTCTAAGAGAATGGGGTGTTGAGAGAGAGAGAGAGAGAGAGAGAGAGAGAGAGAGAGAGAGAGAGAGAGAGAGAGAGAGAGAGAGAGAGAGAGAGAGAGAGAGACAGAGACAGAGACAGACAGACAGACAGACAGACAGAAAGACAGACAGACAGACAGACAGACAGACAGACAGACAGACAGAAACTGTCTGTCTCTCTGTCATTGTCTCAGTATGACGTTCAAGCTGAGATATCACAAGCCATAAGTTTCACAAGGACGTGTAAGTGAGATTGACATCAGACCATCACGCTATTATAATAAACATTTCCCGATGGAAGCGAAAACCGAAATATTGGGGAACACCTATACTATTATTATTGATATATACACACACATACAGAGATAAAGAGAGATAGAGAGAGAGAGACAGAGAGACACAGAGAGAGAGAGACACAGAGAGAGAGAGAGAGACAGAGACAGAGACAGAGACAGAGAGAGGAGAGCAGACAGACAAAAAGAGAACAGAGGAAAAAGGGTTGAGAAATGGACAGACAGACAGACAGACAGACAGACAGACAGACAGACACACACACACACACACACACACACACACACACACACACACACACACACACACACACACACCCCACACCATATAGGGAAAGAGACATGAAACAGAGACAAAGGGAGTCACTGATAATAAAAAAAACACAAAGAGGAAGCAGAGATAACAAAACAGCAGTTTTTTTAATTCCTAAACTCATGCGCATGGGTTCACCAAAGGTGAGATTTTTTGCGAATGCAATTGCTTGTACCCCCCCCCCCCCAAAAAAAAAAAAAAAGTATCAACTGCTATACCTGAAAAAATAAATAAAAAAAAACCAAAACAAGTATACCTGTACACCCCTTTTTGTAATGTTTGGTGCCAACATGGTAAAATCTTCCCGTGAAGGGATGCCAAAAGCCTATCAATATAAGAAGCATCCCCACCTTTTGAAAATTCTGTTCCCGGAATTCCCTCTTTTCCATCCCTCTCTTTGTTTTGCCTTGTTCATTTTACTTCCTTCTTGTCTTTTTCTGCTGTCTTGGTCTATTCTCCTGTCTGTTTTCCAGAAAGACAGACACAATGTTACTTCCTTCTTGTCGGTTTTTTTTTGACGTCTTGGTCTGTTCTCCTGTCTGTTTTCCAGAAAGACAGACACAATGTTACTTCCTTCTTGTCGTTTTCTGAGCTTGTCTTTCTCCTGTCTGTTTTCCAGAAAGACAGACACAATGTACTTCTTCTTGTCGTTTCTGACGTCTTGTCTATTCTCCTGTCTGTTTTCCAGAAAGACAGACACAATGTTACTTCCTTCTTGTCGTTTTTCTGACGTCTTGGTCTATTCTCCTGTCTGTTTTCCAGAAAGACAGACAGACACAATGTCTCTCCTTCTTGTCGTTTTCTGACGTCTTGGATCTATTCTCCTGCCTATTTTTCAGAAAGACACTAAGCATAACAATTCTCTCCCTCTCCGAAGTCTGATGCGCTGGGCCTGACTTCTCAGCTTTTAACGACAGCGCAACGTATTTTCGCTCATTATTTTGCTGTCTGAGCGTTTGACCAGGAGGAGGAGAAGGAGGAAGAAGAAGAAGAAGAAGAAGAAAAATGTAACTCTCTCTCTCTCTCTCTCTCTCTCTCTCTCTCTCTCTCCTCTCTCTCTCTCTCTCTCTCTCCTCTCTCTCTCTCTCTCTCTCTCTCCTCTCTCTCTCACACACACACACAAACACAACACATACACACACACACCACCCCCCCCCCCACAACACAACCTCCACCCCCCAACCCCCCCCTACCCCACCCCACCCACCCCACACACACATACACATGTAAACTCACCAGTATCCCTATCCGAGGCCGACACGTTCCCCACCCACACTCCGGCATCCTCGTTCTCCGACACCCTCATGACGTAACTGGAGGCAGAGAAACGTGGAGGTTCGTCATTGATGTCCAGTACATTGATGGTCACCGTGGCCGTGGCTGTTAAGGCCGGTTGGCCATGATCCACGGCCAACACGTGGAAGACATACTGCGTGGTGTTCTCGTAGTCGAACTGGATCTTGGCCTTGATCATGCCGTTGATTTCCCCGATCTGGAACATGTCTTCTTCTCCAGATAATCTGTAGCTGATGTTGGCGTTGCTTCCCACGTCAGCATCTGTAGCCGCTACAGGCAGCAAGCCGTCAGAGGGGCCGTTGTTCTCCGCCACTGAGGTGGTGTAGTCCTTCTCCAGGAACACGGGAGGGTTGTCGTTGACGTCCACTACGCTCACCTGGAAGGTGGCTGTGGAGGTCAGCTTAGGAGCGCCGCCGTCGAAACAGACCAGGGCTACATTGAAATGGGAGATGTTTTCCCGGTCCAGGGGTTTGCCGATGATGACTTTGTACTCGTTCAGGTTGAGGGCCTGAAGCTCGAAATGGTCGTTCTGACTGGTGCAGGACACTAAAGCGTTGATGCCGGAGTCTGGGTCAGACACGGCTAGGTACCCCACCGCTGTGCTGACTTTGGCCGATTCTGGGACTTCTCCAGGCTGAAAATCGGAGACGGAGAGGAGGTCGAAGTTGAGGACAGGAGGACTGTTGTCGGTGTCCAGGACCGTCACCTCCACCACGGCCTGGGTGGGGGGCTTGGGGGGAGTGCCCTGATCCTGAGCCTCCACCAACACGCGGTGAACCCCGGCAGTCAGGGTCTGGGCCACAGACACCAGTCCTGTAGTGTTGTTGATGAGGAACTTCTCCTGCTCCTTCACTGGCTGCTGGCTGCTGATAGAATACAACACTTTAGCGTTGTCGCCTTCATCAGCATCGGAGGCTGACACGGTCAGTAGAGGAGTCCCTGCCGGCGTGGATTCGCTGATGTTGTGCCTGTAGACATCCTTGGTGAATTTGGGAGCGTTGTCGTTGACGTCGAGGATGTCGACAGTGAAGGTGATGGAGCCTGACCTAGGGGGAGAGCCGCCATCATAGGCCCACACTGTCAGGGTGTAGGAGGACCGCTGCTCCCGATCTAGCTGTTCACTGACCACCAGGCTGAGCTGAGGCACCCCCACAGCGTTCACCGTGTGCACCACCCGGAAAGGCACCCCGTCCGGAACCAGGCTGTAGTTCTGCACAGAGAAGTTCTGGGTACCGTCCAGATCTGTGGCAGCGTCCAGAGAGAGCGGGAAATCCGTGCTGGTGGATTCAGACAGCTGGAAAGGGGGTAGAGAGCTTTGCGGAAACTTCGGTGAGTTGTCGTTGATGTCTTCGATGGTGATCTTCACGTTGAATTTCCGTAAGAGGGATTCGTACTGAGCGGCGATTTCTATGGTCAGGTCGCAGGTTTCTGCATAAGGGCAGAGTTGTTCCCGGTCAATTCTGGCCCCTACGGTTAAAACGCCAGTGGTGGGGGAGATTTTGAAGAGCTGGCTGGTTTGGGATCCCCCTGATAAGATACTGTAGCGCAGATTGGCAAAGTCGTTCTCCCCCACGATGTCTTTCAGGCCTGAGTCGACTGACACGTTGCCGATATAGGAATCAATGGCGGCCTCCTCCTTCATTGTGTAGGTAATGCCCTGCGCTGCAGACAGCCCGATAGAGCACAGCCACAGCGGCACCAGGATGGGCAGGCAGGCAGATTTGGGCCCCATTTTTTCTCACCTGGGGGGGGGTCAGTCAGCACGCAACGTCAGTCTCTGATGTAGTGCACAGTCTCTTTGTGATAGGCCCTGATCAAGGCTATCACGGGATGGGTCCTGGACAAGGCGATGGCTGAATGGCCCTGGGGGACACTACCTGTCCCGTAACCCAGTTCAGCGTGCCAGGCTTCAACAGTATTACTGCTTCATCCCTTCCCCTACATGCAAGCAGCCAGACAAGTCCCTGCTTCCAGCTAGTTGGGGCCCTCTTTCATCCTTGCCCACAGATCCTGACTTGACTTGCAGGGACAGACAATGATTACCCAGCACAGCCCAAAAGTCGCCAGCCCCCTGGAAGTAATCCTATCAAACTATGACTGCGCAAGAAGAAATCGCCGATCGGGGGCAAGGGCTAGGCCTAGGCCTAGTCAGTCAGTCAGTCCGTCAGAGGGATCATAAGCAGGCCGGTGTCGATTTACAGGCCCTCAGATTACAGGCGTGGGGTGACTTGCCTCGTGGTGCGAACGAATCAATTCCGTTGAGGGGGAAAATGAGGAGGGGTGTGGGCATTGTGGCCGTTTTTACGGCTGGGCCTCTTCAATGAAGCCCTGGTCACATCCAACACGCCGGCTCTCGCTTTATGGCTGGGCACTGGTGAAAGTAGTAAAGACAGGCCAGGCGCAGGGGTGGGTGGGGTGTGTGGGGTTTTGTTTGTTCAAAACGATTTATTGCGGCAGTACAGATTCCATTCAGTTCAGTGCTTCCCCACCTTCCCCACTATTTTGCCTGGATATTCTGAATAGTTGATGGAATAAAGTTGTTTAGTTTGTACGTTTATGGATCACTTTGATCTCGTAGACTCTTTAGAACTTCTTTGGTAGTAATTGCAACTGAGTGGAACACAGGCAGTTTTGTTTTGATTTTGTTTGTACATGTTCATTCCAGGAATAATCTGGTGTCGTTTTCCTGTAGACGGGAAGAGGTGAGTTGGTAAACGGGTAAGGCTCTCTGTTTACTGGTGGACAGCAAGCAATCCTAACAGCTGGCATTTAGTGTGCAGTTACCTGAAAACAGAATAAAGCACGCACATGTCAATAAACAGGAATAGGGAGAGAGAGAGAGAGAGAGAGAGAGAGAGAGAGAGAGAGAGAGAGAGAGAGAGAGAGAGAGAGGAGAGAGAGAGAGAGTACACATACATACACACAGGTAACATGCATATATATATATATATGTATTTATGTATATATGTATATACATATATATACATATATATACATATATTATGTGTGTGTAAACATTTTTACATTGTTATCATTTCTTTATCATAAGTAGACACATACACAGATTATATATTAATATATATATATAATATATAAATATATATATATATATATATATATATATATATATATATATATATATATATCTGTGTGTGTGTGTGTGTGTTTGTGTATAATAGCCTATCAGTATGTGTGCGTTTATGTGTGTGCGCGTGCGGGCGCGCGCGTGTGTGAATGTGTGGCAATGTGCGTTCGCGTCTGTGTGTCTGCAAGTAGGCGTATGTATCTGTTCGCGCGCCTGCCTTCCTTCCTACCTGGGTGTGTGCATTACAGCTTGCATTCGTGAAGGCATGCGCGCACCTGCACGTGCATGAGATGGAGGGGTGGCGGAGAGAAAGAGAAGGATGGAAGTAAGAGCTAGCAGCGGAAAAGAGAACAAAGCAGAGAACAAACAGAAAGACAAGTGGGCTGGAGAAGAGGAAATAGCGAATCAGAGGTAAAAAGACTGACCCTCCACACCACAGTAAATACAAGCCATCAAAGAAAAAGCCGGCCGTACAGATGTGAACAAACACCAATCAATGAACACGATTAACACAGCTACCCCCCCCTAGCCTAGAACCTTGGACCTCCCCACTCCAGTCAAACGGACCCTTGGAAAACAAAAAAAAGAAAAGAAAAAAACACCTGAAAAGAGAAAGAAAAGGTCACCAGCCCTGACGTTGGTCTCTATGTTTGCAGGAGGTTTTGGGGAGCACACAGCGGAGAAATGAGTTCTGATACTCTCTTTTCCGGGGCTCTCTTTGCAGCCCCAAACCCAATCGGAAATAACAGATCGGAGAGGGGACGGAAAAGGGCGAGCAAACAGCCACATGAGAGCAAACATGAAGAAACAGCTCAGCATGGACAAGAGACTCTCCATCGTTTGTTTCTCCCTTTCTCTCTCTCACTCTCTCCCTCCCAGCTATAGGCTAGGCCTACATACAGTGTGCTGTATGGCACACCCCTACAACCATATGGTCACCCGGTGTTGCTTTTATCAAAAATCGTAAGAGTCAATACGAGCGAGGTCACAGACCGGACACCATTCCGGATTAAGCGTGAGGATTGAAAGGCTCGGGGTGTCATAACAGTTAGCTAGCCGGATCATACACAGTCATGTAACTGATGAGGACTGGCCAATAGTTCGTGGTCAGTGAGGGGGGGATTGTTAAGTACACACAGTATTGTGGTCAATGGGGGTTTGAGGCACTTCAACCACTTCCCTTCTCATCTCACATCTCCTGTCCTTACCTTACCACATTCATCCTGATCCCTTCCCTTCCCTATCCCAATTCCAAAATGTGTAGAATTCTGTACAATGCTAACGGTACTGACTGATAGTATCAAATATCTCGTAAGCTTTGCAAGACAGTAGGCATCTCTAGGTTCTAGAGCGCAAAGCCTAGATAAGTAAGTAGGCCTATGGAGGGCAAGCTGATACCGATGCAACAGACCCCACCCCCTTCCCCTCCCTTCTCCACGTCGCAGGAAATGGTCTATTGGAAAGGCTATCGCAGATACGAACGGTTCCAGTGCCGTCGCAGGAGCTGCCAGAACGTTGCAATATAGGGCTAGTCTGAACTACCATGGGGACTTCAATGTCCCGATCCTTCCTTCCTCTGGGATGGTGTGTAAACACATCTGTGTGCTTGCTGTTTTTTTTATATTTTGTTTTCATCCGCTCCTATTGGCATACTGTGGCATGCACCTTCGAAAGGCAGAACAGGTCTTTAACGTGTGCACAAGATGTTCAGCATATGTTTGCACATGGGGCCTCAGTTTATAGTCTCGTCCTAATGACTTTGACCTTCATATTTTTAATGTCATTTTATCAAAATGAATGGAACGGCATTTCCTTGTTTTTGTTTTTCTTGGTTATGTTTTAGTTCATAAAAAACCTGGGAACTATGAATTTTAACAAATACCACATGTGCTGGAATTGAACTAGGTTAATTCTACATTGTAAGCTGAGTGCCCGTGGAACAAAAGCATCAACTACTAAACGATAACAACAAAAGATAACGACACTGTAGTTAAACAAAAACAGTAATATTACCACCTCCAGACAGACAAAAAGCAAACAACCTTAATCAGCCAAGACAAAAACAACAATCAGTACCGATCACCACAACCACAACAGCACCAGAACCAGCCAGAACACTCAACCCACAAAACACATAATGGGCACGACGCAACCTCACCCCAGCTGATAGATCTAGACCTAGCACACAGGTTCCTCCAAAATCGTCTCCCCCCTCCCCAATCCACTCACCTGCCTGGCAGCTAAGCTAACTGTCAGCGTCCTGGGCACTCTGTCAGCCTCAGCACCACTCCACAGACAGCCCCCCATCATCACAGCAACCACTCTACACATGCAAGCTGTCAAACCTTCCCCACCACGCCACATCTCCCCCATCCACTACACCCATCATCCTCACCTTCACCACCACGAAACACCAACAACAATAACAACGACGACAACGACGACGACAGGCGACAAGGTCAACAACAGACAGGTATTTTGCTGCCACCTCAGTCGGCTGAACAAACCGCGCGCGCCACCACTACTACCACCAACCCACCACTACTACTACCACAACACCACCAACAAAACACCTAGCCTAGTAGTCGGGGCCCCGCAGTTTGGTGGTGGGGCGGTCAAAGGAAGAAGTGATGCGCCAACTTTAACTCGCTAAATCGATGAGTCGCGGAACGCACCGTGCTCTACGCGTGCTCAACCCGCCAATCACAGATAGAAAAGATCGGAAAGGGGGCGGGGTTTGGAAAGAAGGAATGAAGGAAGGAAGGAAGGAAGGTAGGGGGGCGGAAAGGGGGATCTAGGGAGTGCAGGGGGAAGGGGCGGGGAAGAGTAGAGGGGGGGTTAGGAAGAGGGGTAGAAGAGAATAGAGAGAGAAGAGAAGAGAGAGAGAGGAGAGAGAGAGGAGAGAGAGAGAGAGAGAGAGAGAGAGAGAGAGAGAGAGAGAGTGTGTGTGTGTGGTGTGGGGGGGGGGGGGGGTATGTCAGGCAACAAGCTGCAACCTAGAGTGTGTGTGTGTGTTGGGGGGGGAGGGTAGGGGGTGTCTTGTCTGTGGCTTGACGCTGGCCACGGCTGCCTGGCTATCAAAAGGCCATTAAAAACCCATAGTTATTGGGCCTGTGTTTGTTGTTTTGTGTCAGCAGGGGGTATACATGTACATGTGTTATGGTGGGACAGAGAAGAGAGAGAGAGAAGAGAGAGAGAGAGGAGAGAGAGAAGAGAGAGAGAGAGAGAGAGAGAGAGTAATGCCATCACACAACAGTGCATGCACACATCACACACACAGGTGCACACACATGCACACAAAGTGCAAACACCACACCCACGCACGTGCACACACACACACACACACACAACACTCACTCACGCACGCACGCACCCGCACCACAACACTCATACACGCACCCACACACACCAACACACACACACACACTCACGCACACACACACACACACACACACACACACACACACACACACACACACACACACACCCCACACACACACACACACACACACACACACACACACACTTAAGGAGTAAGATGCGAGATTTAGAGAACGAGCAAAAAAGAAAAAAGTAAAGGAAAAAAAACCCCGATTCTTAACAACCCTTACAGAATTAGCATAAAATAGTAATTTGTCTCCACGGAAAGAGAGAGACAGCTCTACAGAAAACAGAACCAGAGCAATGCAGAGGCAAACACAGACAGAAACAAAGAGACAGACAGAAAACAGACATACAGACACAGGCAGCACCAGCAACAACAGCAAGACAATATTGAGTGTCAGAGGTGGTAGAAATGAATGAATATTACCATTTTCACTGACGAAAGCAACGATGATAAAGAGATAGACAGACAGGGCTAAGGCACAAACATCGGCTACAGTCCACTGCCAAGCACACAGACGCGTTGTCAGACACAAGGCAAAAGGATGAAGTGACTTCAATCCGTCTGTGTGGTCAACGTGACATGCCCTGTGACGCGCTGGCAAGACTGACACACTGGCACCAGGTCAGTAGACAGGTAACACTGATATCTGTCTACCTGGTCAGTTAGGTGAAGTCCGACATAAAGCTTGACACTCGTCAACAGTGACCACAATGACATCAGATCAACAACATCATTGTATGCGGTGACGTTTAATACGGTGACGTCAGATCACAGGCTGGCATGGTCCCCCATACTACAGCGACACCTCACTGACAGACTGACCGACCACACTGACGTTTCATAACGACGATGTCACATCACAGGCTGGTCACCGTGGCGTCATACAACAGCGACATCAAAATGATAAGAGTGACGGATCACCACACTGACGTCAGTCAGATCAACTGATCAAGGTGACATCAGATCAACAGACCCATCACACTGTTATCAGATGGGCTATAGGTCTGCTGAATAAGACGATGAACTGGGCCAGATCATTTCCAGTCACCATTATTTGAGCACACCCCACTTTTCTGGTCCGACCGTGCTTATTCTGGTCCCTTATTCTGGTTCTCACCCCACTTATTCTGGTTCTCACCCCACTTATTCTGGTTCTCACCCCACTTATTCTGGTTCTCACCCCACTTATTCTGGTTCTCACCCCACTTATTCTGGTCTCACCTCACTTATCCTGGTCTCACCCTGCTTATCCTGGTCTCACCCTGCTTATTCTGGTCTCACCCTACTTATCCTGGTCTCACCCTGCTTATCCTGGTCTCAATTTGCTTATCCTGGTCTCACCCCACTTATCCTGGTCTCACCCTGCTTATTCTGGTTCTCACCCCACTTATCCCGGTCTCACCCTGCTTATTCTGGTTCTCACCCCACTTATCCTGGTCTCACCCTGCTTATCCTGGTCTCACCCTGCTTATCCTGGTCTCACCCTGCTTATCCTGGTCTCACCCTGCTTATCCTGGTGTCACCTTGCTTATCCTGGTCTCACCCCGCTTATTCTGGTCCCACCCCGCTTATACTGGTTCCCTTATTCTGGTCTCACCTC
>CM060326.1:41174078-41179078 GCA_030674155.1 Stramonita haemastoma | reverse complement strand
ACAAGAAGAACGAGGAAGAAAAAGAGAGAAGAAGAAGAACAAGAAAAGAGAAGAAGAACATAAAGAAGAAGAAAAAGAAGAAGAAGAGAAAAGAAAAGAGAAGAAGAAATACAAAAAAGAAGAAGAATGGAAGAAGAAAGAAGAAGAAGAAGAAGAAGAAGAAGAAGAAGAAGAAGAAGAAGAAGAAGAAGAAGAAAGAAGAAGAGAAGAAGAAGAAGAATGCAAAGAGGAGGAAGAATTGTGAAGAAGAAGAACAATTGCAAAGAAGAATGGGAAGAAGAAGAATTGCAAAGAAGAAGAATTAAGAAGAAGAAGAAGAATTGCAAAAAAAAAATGCTAAGAACAAGAAGAAGAAGAAGAAGAAGAAGAAGAAGAAGAAGAAGAAAGAAGAAGAAGAAGAAGAAGAAGAGAAGAAGAAGAAGAAGAAGGAAGGAGGAGGGGGAGGAGGAGGAGGGGAGGAGGAGGAGGTGGAGGAGGAGGAGGAGAAAAATTAAGAAGAAGAAGAAGAAGAAAGAAGAAGAAGAAGAAAGGAAGAAGAAGAAGAAGAAGAAGAAGAAGAAGAAGAGAGAGCAACAAAAACAATAATACGACCACAACAACAAAGCAAGAGGAGCAAGCTAACAACAATCTGAATTGGGCACAAAAATGTGTTCAACAAAAGCGTAAAGGAAGGCGATGAAGAAAAAAAAAGAAGACAGCGAACAAAAATGAGAAAGGGACAAGAAGAATGAAGGAATTATAATAATAAAGATAATAATGACAGCGATTCTGATGACAAAAGCAGCTTGACTCCACTAACATCAAAGCAATATCATAAAACATAATGACTATCATCAGAAACCCACATTTTGTGCCTCTCTTGAATGTTTCCGTAATAATTACGTCATCACATAAAATAAAGAACAGAAGTTGTGATAAATAGACTCTTCTCGTGTAATGACTTACAGAGTGGACCCTTAAAGGAAATTTTGGACATAATTATTTAGAAAAGTTTTCGAATTTCGACCAACCTCAATTTTACACAGTGTGGGGTACACAACCCTGTTACGTTGTTTATTTGGACTCTTTCTGGGGAAACTTTTGAAACTTGTTATGAGAGAAAAGAATAGTAAACATGGTGGCTGTTCATAACAACAACTGGGCCTCCACAGCACTGATACTTCCTTAAGGTGATGCATTAAATCACTGGTCTTTGGGTCAGTTACTTCCTTAAGGTAATTCATGAATTCACCTGGGTCAGTGACTTCCATAAGGTGGTTTGTGATTTCACCTGGTTTTGGGTTGATTACTTCCTTTAGGTGACCGGTGAAATCACCAGGTCTTTGGGTCAATTATATCTTTAAGGTGACTGGTAAAATCACTGGTCTTTGGGTCAATTACTTTCCTTAGGTGGTTCGTGAAATCACCTGGTCTTTGGGTCAACTATATTCTTAAAGTGATTCATGAAATTGTTGTCCTGTTTCTGTTCTTTGTGGTCATATTGCTTTGCCCTTGTTGCTTTTCTGTTTTGTTTTGTCGTTTTTTTTGTTTTATTTTGTTTTATTGCTCTTTGTGTTGTATGCTAGTGATGGCAATGGTGGAGACCCGATAGCATTGAGGGTGAGGATAGATAGATAGATAGATAGATAATAGATTTATAGATTTATAGATTTATAGATTTATATATATATATATATACATATACATATATATTATACATATATTTATGTATACATGTATATGGGTACATGCGCGCACGTATGTGTGTGTGTGTGTGTATGTGCAGGCGCACACATGTGCGTTAGGGGTCACAAAGTGGTTGCATGCATGCATGCGAATATTTGGATGAAAATTCAAGTTCGCTTCTATACTGCTTTCCCCTTTTTTCTCTCTCTTTATTCTTATTTTACTTTTTTTTTTTTTTACAAAAATGAATGTGTTGACTAAAACAAGCCCAAGGTTGTGCGTGTGTACGGAGAATCAGTTTGAGAAGAGAGAGACGGGAGTGAAGGCAGGTCAGGCTTAGGCAACTGGGGGAATACTCTGGGCAGACGAATGGCCGTCAAGTTTAAAGGAGACGGAAACTTCGACAGCAGACATCTTTCAAAGCCCTCCTCACCCCCACATTGGGTACACACATGTCGTGACTCAGTAGCTGAAGGCTGAGGGCTGAGGTCTGCATTACTTCTTTTTTGTGCTTCTTTTCTTTTTTGTATATTTAAATTTCATTTCCTTAGTGAGAGGAGAGAGAGAGAGAGAGAGAGAGAGAGAGAGAGAGAGAGAGAGAGAGAGAGAGAGAGAGAGAGAGAGAGAGAGAGAGAGCGAGGAGAGAGAGAGAGAGAGAGATAAGAATGAACTAAATATATATTTTTTCCAAGGGTACAGAGTATGCATTCAAATACTTTTTTTTCATCTGGCCTTTGCTCTGATAGGGAATAACCCCCCCCCCCAAAAAAAAAAAAAAAAAAAAAAAAAAAAAAGAAAAAAAACAACAACTCCCCACAAAAAATCTCAAAAAACACAACAGAAAAACAAAAAGAAACAAACAAACCGCCATCACCAACAATAAAAGTTCAATAAAATGAGAGAGAGAGAGACAGAGGCAGAGACAGAGAGACAGACAGAGATAATATCTTGGGATTTTTTTTTTTGCTTTTGCTGTGATATTTTTGGGGGAGGGGTATGTGTTTATTTTATGTTTTTATCTAAATTACAGTCGAGACTTAGAATGGTTTTCGTCTTGGAAAGAGTTTCAGGAATTTGTAATGAGAAAAAAGACAGAACGCATAGACTGTTTTGTTTAATGTTCTGTTGTCACGTTATGTGTGTGTGTGTGTGTGTGTGTGTGTGTGTGTGTGTGTGTGTGTGTGTGTGTGTGTGTGTGTGTGTGTGTGTGTGTGTGTGTATGTGTGTGTGTGTGTGTGTGTGTGTGAGTGTGTGTGTGTGTGTGTGTGTGTGTGTGCGTGTGTGTATGTGTGTGTGTGTGTGTGTGCGTGTGTGTGTTATCTTCTCCTTTACTCTGCTTTTTTGTGCTTGAAATTAAATCAACCCACGCAGTGTTTATGGACGAGGGGTAAAAAAGCGAAAAGTGTCAAAACCTACAGAAAGAAAGACTGAAAAAGGAGAGGGAAACAAAGAAAGAAAAAAAAGAAAGACATAACATACAGAGACAGAAACATACAAAAACAGCCATAACTTTCAACAAAAAACAAACCAAACACCAAAACAAACAAAAAAAAGGAAAAAACGAAAACAATCTCACGCTCTTCCAAAAATGTTGACAACCCACTTCGAAAACTGACTTTAGAAAAAAGGAAAGAAGAGGGGCAGGGAGGGGGGGGGGGAGGAGGGGAGAGAGGGAGGACCGTCATTACTCCGCCCTTCCCTATCCCTTCTTCCCTCCCCTACCGCCCCCAGCAGCAGGGGATTTAACCTGGCCGGACAAAGGCCATTTATTGTCGCCCCTGGTATCTAATTGCCCGCTGTCACATGGCAGGCGATGTGTCTCTGATAATGATGGGCAGGCATCCCAGCACACTGACCATACCTTCTCCTGCAGTTTAGTCTGCAGCTTTCCAATGGCGGGAAAGGCCAAAAAGTAAAGCAACACTGGTCACTGGTGGACAGGCAGAAGAAGACTTTTTTAAATGCTGATTTCTTTACTTCTCTAAAAAAACACAAACAAACATGGAGACAAAAGAACACCGCATATGAGTATTCGGGAACAAAATCAGTGCCAGAAATAATGCATGTCTTGGAAAACACACATGTAAGTAATCAGAACAAAATCAATTCCAAGGACAATGCATGTTGTGGAAAATGAAAAAAAATGGTAAGAGTGCCAACAAAATGTATTCTTGTTCAAACTTGACCAAGATAATTCTTAATCTACATCCCTATATCACATTTGGTCATACTCGAACATCACTGAAAACTAATATAAAGGGGTCAACATGTTTTGAATGATGAGGTTTTCCAAATGCCAAAAAATTGGCACAATGACATTACTGGAAATACTTGTTGTGTCTAATCATAACCAGGACACAATTAATTTCTGGTACTTCTTGAACTGTACTTTTTAGATTGGTAGTGTTGCGTTTCATGTTTTATTTACAAACAGTAAACTGCTACATTTCAAAGTCATTCCCAAAAAATCTTAAAAAGGAAACTTTGGTCTTTTTTCTTGAAATACACAAAGTTTCAATACGCGCGGTTCCTGTTTATTCTATTTATCTATTTTTCTACGTATCTGTAATAATAACAATGGACTTTTCTTCTTTCGTTCAGTTTCAATCTTTCTTTGAAACGCCAGTATCAGCAAACTTGTTTTACAACATTATTTTTTTTCACCAACACCACAGTCATCTTATCCTCTTTACTGTCCACCCCCACCTTCACTAAATAAGTCGCACCCAGTCTCAGAGTCAGTCAGTGCAAAGACTTCATCTCCCCCCCCCCTCCTCCCTCCCTCCCTCCTTCCATCCTCTCTCCAAGCGCTAAGCCTCCTTTAATAAGGTCTGCAGGGAAGGAGAGGGGTAGGTGGGAGGGAAGAGAGAGGGAGAGAGAAGCGACAAGAAGTAAGTTACTGTCGTAATCCTATCTCTCGAGGGAAGAAGGATGCCGCAAGAGAAAGAAAAAAAAAGGTGCCAAGATCCAAGCAGAGTTTTCCACGCTGAATCCCCGAAGACTGAACACTGACGCTGGCGTGAGAGAGGTTTGCTGTGAGGATAGGAGGAAGAGAGGTGTGCGTTTTGCTACACTGTAAACTGGCTTCCAGTTAGAGCCCGGGTGTCAACCACACGTCCCTGTGTTCATGTCCCTCTTCCCACACTGTCCTCACCCTGCCACACAGGGATGTGGACAACGCCGGGGGTCCGTCGTCCATTAGGCCTTGAACTTTGCTGCTGTGTAGTTTGTGTTTGTTTGAACGATGACTTCTTCAGCGCAAATTTTTCAGCGCAACAGGAAATAGCAGGATTCCAAATGGTTACTTAGTCTTGCATAGATGATGTTTACCATTT
>CM060326.1:41166578-41169078 GCA_030674155.1 Stramonita haemastoma | reverse complement strand
TTTTGCACCTACAGCAGACTGTAACTCTCTCTTCTCTGTCTCTCGTGTTTCTCTCTGTGTCGTGTGTGTTTGTGTGTGTGTGTGTGTGTGTGTGTGTGTGTGTGTGTGTGTGTGTGGTGTGTGTGTGGTGTCTCTCCCTCTCTCTCTCTTTTTGTTCTCGCTCGTCTGTGTGTGTGTGTGTGTGTGTGTGTGGTGTGCGTGCGTGCGCGCGTGTGTGTGTGTGTGTGGTGTGTGTGTGTGTGTGTGTGTGTGTGTGTGTGTGTGTGTTGTGTGTGTGTGTGTGTGTGTGTGTCTGTGTGTACTGGCAGCTTATCTCTGGAACATAGGAAGTGGAGTTTTCAGTAGCCACCCTTCTGTTTAGGTCCCCACCGCTTGGCACTACGTTGTTTAATGTTGTTTTATGATTTTGGTTACCTTTTTCATAATCCACTTAAAACGACAAATATGGGGAACATGTACAGGGACTTTAAAACAAACCCACCATTAACTTTTTCAGTCTGTATTGAATGTGTGCTTTGGGACCAGAATACGAAGCTAGTTTCAATTACAAAGAGATTATGGCATGTTTATTCCCCACATTCATCTTGATTTCAAGAATGAATTTGATGTCAAAAGTAATGTCATAGAAACTTTAAAAGTAAATAATTTCAAGAAAAAGTTCGACAGTTCCCTACCTTATAATAAGATAACCTGAGACTTCAAAACTAGTGAAAATGATAACATCACGACTTGTTAAACCTCAGAAATGTTCTCAGCTGTCAAAGAAACTAGAGCTTGCACCGAGAATATGTAAAAATGGTGTACCCTTCACTCCAACCTCCTCCTACAAATAAAATGAAATAAAGACAAAATGGAGAAATTATGATAGGAATCTTTTTCCCTTTCCTCAGGAAAGGGAAAAAGAAACGAAGACAGAAGTCATTGTTTGTAGCTGTGCTAATATGAAAATTAAATAATATCAGAACAAAATACTGCTGCCATGCTGCTCCTTGGGGCAAAAGCCACAAAGGGGCAAACAGACCCTAGCAGCACCGGCTGGAGAAACACGGGTACCGTGGGTGGCGGTTGGGGGTCATCTTGTTCAGAGCCAAAGCCAACTGTGAAGACGCTCCGCTGGGATAAAGAGGAATGCATTGCAGAAGTACACAATCGCGATGATCAGTCCCGGGCTTACAACAAGGGTCTGACATTGTGTGCCAAGGCTTGACTTCTTTCTGCTCTTTCATAAAGCCGAACATAAGGGTTTCAAATCCGACTTTTGTTTAGTTCTGTTACGGTGTTTACTTTTTACTCATGGTGCTCTGTATATTTGTTGTATGTAAAAGCCGTTTCTGAATACTTTTTTTTCTGTCTGTTTTTTTTTTTTAGATCTTATAGATTTGGGTTATGCTGGATTTACGATTGATTAGAGAAAAAAAAAGGAAAAATAATAATTGGTTTGTTGTGATTAAGTGGTTCTCGGAAAGGAAGGGCTACTAACGATAATGAGAGGAAATGGGAATGGAGTGATTGAAGCGACTAGAGATGGAAAATCAAAATTTAGGAGAGGGGGTAGGAAGGACAGAGAGGGTGTATTAAGAGTTTTTTAATTACAGTTTTTCTTCGAGATAATTATGCCCTGGCAACACTGGCAACACGTGAGCCTTCTTATAGATGATTATGCCCTGGCATCACTGGCACCAAGTCAGCCTATCTGTTGCTATCATGCACCACAGTCATCTTTTCTCCGGTATCGCCTTGTGTTTCTACTTTCTTTCCTCCTGACGGCTCCTGGCCTTCCTGATTATTACCTTGGTCTGTTTATCTGCCCGCTTCTCGGTTGGTCTGTCTGTCTGTCTGTCTGTCTGTCTGTCTGTCTGTCTGTCTGTCTGTCTGTCTGTCTTTCTTTCTTTCTTTCTTTCTTTCTTTCTTTCTTTCGCTTTCTATGTGCTCACGCGCGCGCCTGTGTGTATTTACAACAACAAATGAATAAAACAACACAAACACAAAGAATTACAAAGAAAGAAAGAAATAAGCTAAGCTTGGTTTTAACCTAATCCCTAACAAGAAGCCACAAATTACTTACTTGACAATTACTGTTAAAACAGTGCTCCTAAAATAGAAAAAAAAAAATCAGCCAGTCAACAACCCCTAAAACCGCAGTCAAAACTGAATAATTAATTTATTTATTCTTTTGTTGTTGTTGTTGTGTTGTGTTGCTGCTGCTCTGGGCTAAAGCTCCAAGGTTAACAAACAGTGAGATTTGCATATCCGACCGTTTTAAACCCACTATTAGAGTTATTTGAGTTGATTTAATTTAAACATATATTTTATCAGACAGGAAATAGACTTAGACCAACATAGTTGATTTAATTAAAACATATATTTTATCGACAGTAAATAGACTTAGACAAACTACTCAGTTTTATTTTCCTTTTCTTTTAGCTTTGGTTTGAGGAGAGACTACTACTATCTTTAGGCTCTACATTCCCTTCAATAGCTTTGTCTGCTTAAAAAGCCA